>NHTE02000009.1:828815-854150 GCA_002168265.2 Fusarium euwallaceae | reverse complement strand
GGGAACAAGCGGGGGCACGCGGGGACGAGGGTAGGGGAAAATTATTGACCAGGGGGTGTGGGCTGCCGTATCCGCCGACAAGGGGATCTTGGATCTTGGTGTGGGCGTGCTAAGGGTGGCACTGAAACACGGCGACGGACGAATGACGCTGTGAAGTCACTGGGTGAGTGACGGGGCGGCTGCAGGGCGTGCGGTACGGAATCCAGATGAGATGGATGATGGCAACGGTAGGTAGCGCAGAGAGTAGCGCAGCTCAGTGCACGCAGCGTGGACCTGGACAAGCAGGCGCAGCAACGGAGACTCCGTAACGCGACCGACGCGGACAAAGCGTTTGGTTTGGTTTGGCGACCGAGAGGAACTTGGCAGCGCAGCGCGGTGCAGTAGCAGACGAGAGCAGCAATCCAATGACACAAGGGACGACGACGACGGGAATGACGACGGAGACGGCGACAAGCGACGACGACCAAGGATGCGTGCGATTGCAATGCTTTTGGAAGCAGCAGATTTTTTACGACAGGTCAGGCAGACAGGCAGGCAGACAACTTAGGCACTGGAGGAGAAAAAAAGGAAACTACGCCAGCGACAAGAGAGGGGGCAAGGGCCAGGAAGAGGGCTTTTTGGAGAACGAAACGCACAACATCGAATTACTTTTCCAGTGGAGGGGAAGACCCCCTACGAGGAGGCTCACTGACTGCCTGTAAAGATGGTGGTGGGAGGGCGCAAGAATTGCCCTGCGGGTGGGCGTGTCTCAAGAAAAAGTGTGTGTCGCCATGTGGAGAGAATGGAAGGGAGGAGAAGGAGAAGGACAGAGACGAGAGCTGTGGGCCCTGCCCTAGCTGCGCTTCTCACTCCTCGTGGACTGGGCCGCACAGTATCGAAACTTGATGCATCCGGCAGCTTCAGTCCCCAGCGCGGGAGCCGACTCCTATGCCAATGGATATCACGGAGAGGACGATGGTCAGAGAGTACCGACGAAACATTAGAAACAAGCCCATCCTCATCTCATCACCAGCAACCCGGGACCGCAGAGCGATCGATGGGGGATCCCGGTCGTTTCTTTCGCGATGCCGGCACAGTCCGTATCAAGTACCGTGGACGGAGCGACACCAGGTTTGGGGCAGGCTGAGAGAACAGGTGGGCATCAGCCATGGAAGCTTTCTTTTGGTGTGCCTGCTGCGCTGAAAAAAGGCCTGCCCTGTGGGCTTAAGAAACCAGGGCTATCCCTGACGGCGGGCGTGCCACTATCGCTGCAATCCCTTGTGCCCCCAAGTCAAGTCCAGCTAAAGTCAAGTCAGCGTCGCCGCCGGGCACCGTTTGGACTTTGACGGGCAGCCAGCCAGACGCTGAACGCTGGGCGCTGGATGCCGGACGGAGCTGGGCGAGACGAACTAGCCGTGATGTATTCTGTACCCCTGTGAGCGCAGCCCTGCTCCAGGTGGATCATGAAATCATAGGGCATCTGGAGCACTGACGGATGGATTGATTGATCGAGAGGGCAAACCCGATCTAGGCAAGGACGCAACCGGCGATAGTCGACCAACCAACCCAACGGCAGCGAACTGGCAAGGGCCTGCTCACGACTCGCTTTGTCCAGTGATCTTCCAGTTAAAAGGTGCCGGCAGCAGCAAGGAGGGCAGCTTGCAGCAATGATTTGTTGGATCGACAACACCAACATGAGGCCTGAATGACATCGAGACAGATGCAACTGGCCTCTTTTTTTTTCACAGCCCGCGGCTCGTAAAGTTGGATCTTGGCTGCAGTCGCGGGTGCGTGGAATGACGGGGAGCCTAGGGCGTCTTCCCGTCATTCTCTGGTCAAGTCGCCATTTGCTTGTGCGGACCAAGTGCGGGAATGTGCGCACCCAAAAGGTAGCGACATTGTCTCAGCTCTTCATTTGACTGAGCATTTTTTCCTGGTCATCGTGGTCAATTCGTTTGCGATTCTTCATCACGGAAAGGGTCCAATGTCCGAGATTGCTGTCTCAACCACAAGATGTCTCCCTTGCTTCCAAGCCTCGTTGTGTCGGGCCCTCGTCATTACGACGTGCTACAGGAACAAGCAGAGGTAGACAGCTGAGGCGAAGAGTTATGGCCGAGTTCTTTCCTGGTGTGCTACACATCATAGGACAATCAGCGTTGACCAGGCTATGCTATGCTCAATCAATCGCATTGACCTGATTCCTTGCCGCTCTGTATATCAAGAGGGCCAGTGCTGAACACTTTTCAGACTGAGATGTTACCCCCAACGCTCTCATGCCTTTCAGGCTCGGCGTGTTGTCAGATAGGTTGTTGGCGAACTGATGGCCCGTCTTGTCTCACTTTGGACCCTGCAACTCAAGACAACAGCTTGCGATAGCTGTTGGTCAACCAACCGTGCGAGCCTCCCTTCGTTCGCATGATAAATGCGAACCCCAAAGTACTGTACGGAGTACCTACCTACTGTACAGTCAGAATGGTGATAAACCCTCCTTCACATGGTGTCAACTCAAACTGACAGTGTGGCGTGGACCCAATCCCCATGCCGAAATGCCCTGCTCCTAGCAAGATCTCGGTAAGCCGCTCATCGGCGCCAAGGCAAACCTGGAGGAAGACGACGTGCGGCACACCAGGGTTCAACCATCCTCGTGATAGTTCATTTTTTTGCTTCCCACCAACACACACAGGAATTGGTCAACTTTTCCAGACCCTGTTGATTGCCCGCTTCCACGCTCGTCATTCGATGAAGCAAAGACTCTCGGGGCCACCGTTGCAACAACATTGGTTCCTCCACCCGTCTGGATTTGGGACCGTCTTCTACCGAAGCGTGCCACTGCAGCACGCCGCCTCTATCGCCAGCTGAGCAGTCGGCAAATGGGAGGTTTTTCCAGGGCTCTGGACATTGTTTGGTGGATCACTTTAACGCATGAGAGATTATTTCTTACATCCACCTGCGGCATCCCCTCTGCACCCTCTGTCTCTGGCACAGCCAAAGCGACGACATCTTTCGAGCTCGCGGGCCAAGGTCCGGCTTCTTGCTGTGTCCAATGAGGTCGATGATGCTTATGCGCACAAGACGGCGCGGGGCGTTCCCGAATTGGCACGATTGCATAGCAATTTGCGGCCTGTGATAACTTCTCATTGCCATTGCATAGTTGTCTAGTAAAACCTCAAGCTTGAGTTCATCCAGAGTCTATGTGGTTTCTCGGCTTCATTACAACCCAGCACTACAGCCACTGCTTTGATAGAAAAAAAATACGCCCTGACTACCAGCTCCCCAAGCTTTTGGGCTTCGGGTTCCTGTTCTCTAGCTGCATCCCGCATCCATCAGGACCAGGGCCCTGGATACTGCTTGCAGATCGGCCAGTCCCTTGCAACGCTTCAGCTGGTCGAGCTCGGCCGCAGACCGATATGACGAATCGTAGGGCATGCAAAACGGGTCGCAATTTTGATTATCCAGCTCGCACACAGAAATAGCATTGACAAAGGCCAGAAGTACAGTCAACCAGACGACTCCAAAACCCGCGAGCTGTCTGGCCATCGCGGAGACATGGGACTGGTCAGACTTTACACAGTAGCGTGAAGCCGACGAGATTTTTAGCCATCCATGACACAACACTCGCATCATATCTGACAGGCCTTGTTAGCAAACATCTCCATGTTGCGCCAAGCGGGCGTGCCTTTATCGGTGCGGGTGCGGGGCGCCATCAAGGGAAAAAAGCTACCACGCAGTCATCCATGTCGTTCTCTCTGCCCTCGCAAAAGATGTCGTTGTATTATCAAAGTGCGACAATGGAATTCGAGGGCTGTCGAGGGTATCAAGGAAAACAGAGGGATGTTCCCCCCGTGTCAAGAGACAAGTTGCTATTATCGTCTCGGATTGACGTCCCTTTTCGCCTGTCCGTCCTGCTATCTCGTCAACCGAAACAGGCGAGCACTGCCCCCGGAGGGATTACGAAGCGTTTGCATTCCCAAGATTAGCAGCGCGATTGGGTGCAGGAAAGGACAGGGTATCTTGATGCTAGTAGGTTGAGGTCATCAGTCTTTGGATTTTTTTTTCGGTATCCATACCGGTGAGGTTATCCTTGGTGCATCCTCATCGGCTCCCATGTGATCTATTATCAAAATTCCCAACCATCTTTCTCGGGGAAAATGAAAAGGCTCTGAATATATATCAAAGTCATTTTTAACCATGATTTTTCCTCGCCAGACAATGTGCGCCGAGGAGCCAGGTTCTCGGAGCATTCGGTAGTGGACCAAGTCAACCCGCCCGACGTTTCCGGGCGTAACCCTCTCTTCGTGCAAGGTCGATCTACGCTCAGTCAGCAGGAAGAACCTCAGAGCCGCATTTAGGAAGAAGAGGTTTCTGTGTCTCTTGGGCCATCTGGATTCGTTTCACTTTAACGAGGCGTGTTACTCTCTCTAACAGATCAGGAAACAACTACCTAGACTCAGTCAATGCATGTAACGTTGAGCAGTGCTGTCGCATGGTATCACTGCATGGGTCAGTCAGTAGCTATTTCATGCTTGTTCTTCAAGCAGGCGATGGCTTGCGCCTACGTCCAACCTTAGGGAGCTGAAGCATGTCATGCAGATCACTTTGCCTACCTAATATCATAGGACATGAATCCAGGGTCTAAAACCATCAAGCCTGCCAAATTACTTACCTACACCATCAAAGCTGACATCAATTATCTTCAACCTTCTAATCCATTCTTCTGGGATATCCGGAGCTATGTCACGTGATGCGCTCGCTTAGTCATGTGCTTTGCCTGCGTCACGATATGGTTGACTTGGAGATTGGACCAAAGCGCCAGGAACAAGTCGTCATTTGGAGTTGCCTGCGCTGCGGGCTATTAGAAATTCAAGCTCCTAAATCGCCACAAGAAACTCTTTCTGAATTCATCTTCCAGTTCATATCCCCCCGTGTTCTGCTTTTACCGCATCTTTTAGCTCAGCCAAGCCAATACCAACAGCATGGCTGCCCCCTCGTCCCAGGAGCGGGAGCTACAACTCCTGGACAAGGTGGAGTTGAAGATCTTAGCTGTTGCCAACAAGGAGGCCAAGCTTCATGAGCTCCTACAGCGCTATCTTGCGCCGGTTCTTCTCAAAGCTGCCAGTGAACATCTCCCAGTCAGACGCAAAGTAAGCCATCCAGATCACCCCAGCAGTAGCACGTGCTGAATATGTATAGGTGCTTCAAATGTTTGCTATGCTCAAGACGTTCATTCAAGCACCAGAGTATGGATAAGATACCATCAGTTCACGGAGAGCAAGCACTGATCAAGTTTAGGGTTGTCCTGCCCGTAGGAGCGCTTCTCGATCAGTACAAGGCCAATGACTCCTCTTTGGTCAAGCAGCTCGATATCTCGGGCATCCAGCACAGCATAGAGCGTCTAGATGATCATGAGCGGAGAGAGCTGATTCCCAAAGCTCTGAAAGGGTTTGCCAAAGATGAAGGTCAAGCTAGGGCTGGTCCCTTCTTCAACATCATCCTTCGCCTTCTCCTGGATATCCGGATACCTCCCCGAGGTAGCAAGGATGATGAGAACTTTCGAGACTTCATCGGTCTCTCTGATGAGGCTGATGCAAAGTTTCTCGCCGAGATGATCACCGTGTTCATTCGACTCCGGCCACCCCCGTCAGGTGCAAACTGGGCAACTGCCAATCCCTCTGTGTCCACTGAGGAACTCGTGTCGCTTGGCCTGGATAACCCCGAGTGGCAGAAGGTCATCGGACGGCTATCCGAGGTGAAGCGCAAGCTTGTCGCGTTTCTCGCCAGTGGTGCCTTCACCGACCAGGAGAAGTTCCTACCTACACTCTATGCCGCGTCCAACTTCGACAACAGAGTGGCATCCTCGGCTGAGGAAGTCCTCAAGAGAAGCTCCGTTTCGATGGAGGATGAGGCTCTCGTGCAGCGCCTCTTTCAAGCACATTCGGTATTGCCAGCAGCATATCGGATCCGTATTCTCAACATACTCTCCAAATCCGAAATTTCGGCCACCATGTCGGATGACATTATGAATGTGGTCAAGCTCAACTTTGCAACACCTGTCGCGAACGACCCTTCAAGTCTAAACCTATACCCCAAGAGCGCGCTAGAGAAATCCAGACTTCACAACGCTACCTTCCAATACCTTTCCTGGCTGGCCCGTGTTGGACCTTCACAGCACAAGTTTGTTATTGCTGCGCCTGTCACCAACGCCATGGTTGACTTCATCGAGGCCAGCGGCTGGCCCATCCCGACACAGACTTCAAATGACGATATTGAGCTTCGTTCTAAGGCATACGAGACGATCGGTGTGCTTGCCAAAAGTGCCGATATGCCCCTTATTGCCCGTGTGGGGCTTGCCGGCTGGCTCTTCCGGTCACTGTCGGAAGATCCTCACAACGATACGGTCGTTAATATTGACAGCGCTCTATCCAGCATGGCGACGTGTATTTCGCCAACCACTGGTAGTGCGTCCGCCACGCTGAAGGAGATGCTCCTGCAGTACATGTCTCTGTCTGAAGACGCCCCGGCTCGTCGTAGTACGCGCCATGCCGTTGTGAAATGGGCCAACCAATGCCTTGAATTCTCTGATGTTGTTGGTCGTTTCATCGATGTCATTGCCATCGGAGCGCGTTCAGACGAGCGAAGCGATGTCATTGAGCAAGGGCAAAGAGGTCTTGATCCTTGGACCTACTATGCACATGTCGATAAAAGCCCCTCCCTCCCGGACTGGAAGGAGATGGTGGTCGCCTTCTTTGGTTCAAGGATGAGCCCAGAGATCCGTACAGAACCACGATCTCCGCCTGACCTGGCTGAGGAATTCTCCCCTTTTGAGAATTTCCAAGGCTCTTGGGGAGGGGCTATTCCGGTTGCCCTACGGTATTGCAGAAACATCATGTTCCTCACAGCCCTTGACGATTTCAAGGTTGAGCCCAACTGGGTGCAGGCTCTTGATGCTCGGGTCAAGACGGATATCAAGACGCGGGAAAAGATTCGCGCGTACCTACATACGGTTGATAGCCGCTTTGTGACCTGGTACCTGAAGACATGTCTCGACGGCATCCACCGCACTGATGCCCCTATCACGGAAGAGTGCATTCGATGCTTTGTCGATGTGGCTTCTCTCAGCCCCAGCAATGCCCTGGCCCCTCTGGTTGGTTTCGCTGACAACCTCTTGCCTTTGGTAAGGTCAAACAGCAGGGAGGTCCAGTCGCTTGCCGCCCGGGCCATGGGCATTCTTGTATCGCATTTCTCCAACTCTCAAGACACAGTAGAGGCCTGCCTGAGGACTCTTGCTGCGCCTTTTGAGCGTGCCCACGAAGCAATTGGAGCCGACTTGAATGTTGCCGAGGGATGTCTGCTAGCATACAGTTACGTTTGCTCGCGGTGCGTCTACTATGGGCAGCCTTTGCCATCGGAAACCCAGTATCCTTTGCGCTTTTTGGCAGGCGAACATATCCCATCATCTCTCTACGATGCTGCCCTCGAAGCCTTCGCTCAGCTATGGACCGCCGGTCTCGCCATTCCCCAGGTTGAGGGCGATGATTCTCTTGAGAAGGTGACTAAGAAGCTCGTCACCCAGGCAAAGGCGGGCAATGAGAAGGCAATCACGGCGCTTGGAAGATTGGCTGCCGGTCTTGAGAAGATCGACGAGGATGGAAGCACGGAAAGCGATGATGGTTGGTCTCATGGAGTCATCGGCGGAATTCTCAAGGAGCTCTTTACACTTCACGAGATGAAGCAAGTCGAGATCCAGTTTACGGTGGGAGATGCCATTACCGCAACGCTGGCTCGATGGGATTCCGACTACGTCAAGCTTACTCTCGACGTGGAGCCACGTGCTTCTCTTGAGGGGCGCGGAGGATCAAGGGGATCACGTCTTACTGCTGTCCTCAACAAGCTCTTTACAGATGTCAAGGGCACGAAGCCGGCGCTGCTTAAGGCATCTGGCATCTGGCTCTTCTGTCTCGTCCAATACTGCTCACATCTAGACCAAGTTCAGTCCAGACTGCGAGAAGTCCAGGCCGCGTTCATGAGGCTTCTCAGTGCACGAGATGAGCTCGTACAAGAGACAGCCTCTCGTGGCTTATCGTTGGTGTACGAGCGTGGCGATGCTGACCTGAAGAGCGCCCTGGTCAAGGACTTGGTTTCCGCCTTCACTGGCTCAGGTACCCAGCTTAAGGTCGAAGGAGAAACGGAACTTTTCGAACCGGGTGCTCTTCCGACTGGAGAGGGTAACTCCATTACATCATACAAGGACATCGTTAACCTGGCGAACGAGGTTGGCGATCAGCGACTTGTTTACAAGTTCATGTCGCTTGCTGCCAACGCCGCAACTTGGTCGACTCGGTCAGCTTTCGGTCGCTTTGGGCTTAGCAACATCCTTTCGGAATCGGAGGTTGACCCCAAACTGTATCCCAAGCTTTACCGCTACCGGTTTGATCCTAATAAGAACGTCCAAAGGTCCATGGATGACATTTGGAAGGCTCTGGTCAAGGATTCCGGGTCAGTTGTCGACACGCACTTTGATGCCATCATGGATGATCTGCTGAAGAGCATCCTGGGTAGAGAGTGGCGTATGCGAGAGGCGAGCTGTGCTGCCATTTCCGACCTTATCCAGGGGCGACCATTCCCTCAGTACGGAAAGTACTATCGCGACATCTGGACTGTGGCATTGAAGGTCCTGGACGATGTCAAGGGAAGTGTTAGAGAGGCAGCCTTGAAGCTCTGCATGGCTCTTTCGAATGGTCTTGTGCGACAGCTTGAGGAGGGAAACAATGGATCTGCTGCTGAAGCTATGATGAAGGAAGCGCTTCCGTTTCTTCTATCAGATAAGGGCGTCGAGAGCTCAGTCAAAGAGGTCCAGATATTTGCAACCATTACGGTCATTAAGATCACCAAGCAAGGAGGCAAGGCTCTGCGGCCATTCATCCCTGAGATGATACCTCAGCTCCTCGGACTTCTCAGTTCGATTGAGCCTGATGCGATCAACTGGCATTACCAGAGAGCTGGGGAGGACAGTCGAGATCAGATCGATAAGTTGCGGTCCCAGATGGTAAACCAATCCCCCATCTCCGAGGCTATCGAGAATTCACTCCGGTTCATCAACGCAGAGGTCATGACGGAGCTGGCGCCTCAACTCGAGTCCTCGATTAAGAAGGCCATTGGCATGCCCACCAAGATTGGCTGCAGTCGAGTGTTGACAACGTTGTTCACACGTCACACCAATGATGTGAAGTCTGTCAGTGGGCGGTTCCTTCGGATCATGGAGAAGCAGACATTGGATAAGAACGACGAGGTCAGCCAAGCGTATGCCCGTGCCACAGCGTACATTATCAGGGCGGGCCCAGAATCGGCCAAGAGTCGGTTCTGTCAACATGTCATCGATGTGTACTTCCAAGCTGAAGAGGAGTCACGCCGTCAGAAGATTGCAGACGTGATTGTGGCGCTAGCTAAGGTCTCGCCGGATCACTTTACTGCGCTAGAGACAAAGCTACTTCCATTCTCCTACCTGGGATCTCACGATACAGATGAGTATACCAGCAAGGTGTTTAAGGAGGTTTGGAGTCAGCATGCCGGAAGCAGCCGTACCGTAGTCCGCTACGTCCCAGAGATCGTCGCTCTGGTGGAAAGATGCTTGGACGCAGCGCAATGGGCACTCCGACATGGCGGAGCCTTCACGATAGCAGCAATGGTGGCGGATGTTGCGAGTGCAAGTGACGCGAGTGGTCAGATCAGCGATGGCAACTTGGCTAAGATCTGGCCTGTCTTCGACAAGACTCTTGCCCTAAAGACCTTCCCCGGCAAGGAGAAGCTGCTCGAATCCTTCCCCAAGTTTGTCGAAAAGGGGAGGTCCTTGTGGACTGCAGACTCGAAGATTGCGGCGCAGATGAAGAAGGTTGCGTTGCGAGAAGCCAAGCGAAACAATGACGAGTATCGCGTCCCTGCTTTCCGTTGCCTGTGGGAATTCGCCAAGGCCAGGGACGATCTCGATCTCCTCGATGAGATTGCCGAGATTGTGACGCCCTACTTGGAAGAGCTAGGAGACGAGAACAAGATGGAGGTTGATTCCAAGGAAGAGCTGGTGGAGAAGACGGCTTCGAATGGCCTGGAGGCTATCGCCCGGGGGTACAGCCGTGCCAGCATGGCGAAGGATTCTCTCCCAGTGATCAACAGGATCATGAAGATTCTCAAGCCTCATCTATCGAACCCAAAGTTCGCCTCAATCAAACGCCAAGTCTGGTATGAGTGCGTCCGTGACCTGATGCAAGACGCCAAATCTCTTTGTTCATCAGAGAAGGATGCAGAGGGCGTTGTGCTCACATATCTCCAAAGCGTGGACATGAATCAGGTCGATGTGGGCACAGAAGCACAGAGGATCATGCGAGCAAAGGCTATCGGCGCTACACTGAAGGCCAAGGCAAAGGGTGTTTTTGGACAAGCTGGTCCTAACTTGGATCAGATGAGGGAAATGGTGGACAAAGTTCTAGCAGCAGAGCGATCTTTGGAAGTTCAGAAGGCGTTGAGGGAAGTTCGCATTAGCTTAGATTAGAAGGTAGATGGAGTATTGGTAGATGGAACAGTATAGCGAGTCACATAGCGTACTGTTGCGAACTAACGAGGTGGTCTCAGTATTTCTGACCCTTTCAACTCTCTAGTAGCCTGGTTAAATGTGTGTAAGTAAATCATTCTGTCTTTACCCATCCTTCATGATGCCGAGTCAAAAAGGCTCCGTGAAGCCAGGGAGTGGGGGCTTCAGAGTGACTTAACAGACGACATGAAACATCCGTCCATAACACACCTGAAGCTTATGTCCAAGTTTCAGTAGCCCACCTAGGTACACAATAACAGGCCAACAGAGCCTATAACCACTATATATGTTCGTGATGCAGCTCTATGTCCAAGTGAAGGTCTAGGGTAACAGACGTGTTCACTATTCCCGTCGCGTCATCGATTTTCCGCCACCGCTCAATCGCCCCCTGGAATTTGCCCCTCCATCCCACCGAAGGCGCTGAAAGCACTAAACCCCACTGGCCCAGTTGCGTCACTGTGGTTGGGTGCCTGTCCATCTTTTGAATGTCTGTGCTTCACTTGATGGATTCGCTTTCACCTTGACACTCATGCCTCACCAACCGTCCTGTCTGTGGTCAAAGATGCACCTATAACCGCGCGAACAAGGTTGCCTTTGACTCTGACGCGTTTGGAAGTTGTGAGCTGAATCAGCCATAAACCGAAAAGGTGCCCACTCTTGTCAAGCATCCTACTACTTCCCCGCCGTTTGCGTAGCGGGGCATCAACTTCGTTTCGACTCGAGAGCTTCACCGAACCTTACGATATTACACCCAGAAGTTTACCACGACTGCCTTTTCACGCTTTAGCAACTTCACTATTACAAGATATCCGACCTCTCCTCTCCCATACACCGCGGAGAAACACACCGACAACCACCGCTGTGCTGGGAGCGTCGCCGATCATGGACGACAATATCTCCACCTTTATCGCCATCACGGGCGCAAACGCCGATGTCGCCCGTAGCTTCCTCGAGATGACTGCGGGCAACTTTGAGCGTGCCATAGAGCTCTTTTACGAGAACCCTGACCTTGCTTCCGGTGTGGGAGCTGGTCTTTCAGCGAACACTACAACGAACCAGCCCGCGCCCGCGACCGCAACTGCCCGAGGCAACATTGGGAGACAAGACTCGGATGGCATTATTCATATCGACAGCGATGAAGATGAGGATATGCAGTTTGACGAGGATAGCGACCGGGAGGAGGAAAACCAGCGAGCTGCGGCCGCTCAGGCGGCAGCCCTGGCACAAGAGGAGGAGGACATGGCTATGGCTAAGCGGTTGCAGGAGGAGCTTTACCAAGAAAACCACGGCTCTGGATCGGGGGCTGCAGGTGATGTGAGAGCACCCATTGCGCGAACCACCGAAACACTCGTGGCTCCTGGTTGGGGCGGTGGCGAGCACGATGATGGAATGGAAGCAGCTTTCTTGGAGGAGCTGCGACGGCGGCGACAACAGGCAGCTAACAGATGTAAGGGCAGCATCTGGACTCTGAACCCGGTACTCTACTGACACAGACAATACAGCACGCACTGGAGGACCATTTTCACAGCAAATATGGGGCGATCCCGAGCGCCGTCCTGCTCAGTCGACCGAGAATGGCTCCCACGCAAGACGACTCGAGGACCTGTTCCGACCCCCATACGATCTTATGGCGCGTATGACCTGGGATGAGGCTCGTACGCTTGGCAAGGAAGACAAGAAATGGATCATGGTTAATCTCCAGGATATGAACGACTTCAACTGCCAAGCCCTGAACCGGGATATCTGGAAGGACAAGGCTGTTAAGGACTTGATTTCGGAAAGCTTCATCTTCCTGCAGTACGACAAGGACTTTCCTGATGCCGAAGAGTTTGTTACTTTTTACTTCCCCAACCAGTCCCACGAGAATCCCGACAACTACCCTCACGTCTCCATTATCGACCCCCGAACTGGTGAACAGGTCAAGGTCTGGAGCGGTAGACCATTCCCCAATGCTAGCGACTTTCACGCCGAGGTAGCCGAGTTTTTGGATCGATACAGCTTGGCTGCCAACAGCAAGAACCCAGTGGCCAAGTCGACGGCTCGGAAGCCAAAGCATGTGGACGTTGAGCGCATGACGGAGGAGGAGATGCTGGAAATGGCCTTGAGAAACAGCTTGGAGGGTGCTTCTGGAAGCCAAGGATCGAGTTCTACACCGAATGTTCACGACCCCGATGCCCTGACAAAGTCACCAGGGCCGGCGGATGTTGGTAAGGGCAAGGAGCCAGAGGAGGCGCCAGTCGAGCAGAACCCTTGGGCTCTCATCTCGAGCACAAACCCACACACGGAGCCAGAGAACAACCCTGCTACAACCACGCGAATCCAGTTCCGACACCCTACGGGCCGTGTTATCCGACGATTTAACCTCCAAGATTCAGTACGTCGGATCTACGAGTGGCTCAAGGCTGAGCCTTTGGAGGGCAAGGATGGAATCGAGTTTGAGCTCAAGAAGATGCCCCAGGGCCAAGATCTCTTGGAGAGTCTGGACGCGACCATCGCAGATACTGGGCTGAAGCAAGGGACAGTGATGATCGAGTTCATCGAGGACTGAGGCTGAGGCGGATGTTTTTTCTTTGATGCTGGAATGATGATTTCGTCTTTTCACAAGGCCATGCATGGAGACCACAGCAGGCATTTGCAGATAGATCAGTATCGGAGCCATCGGAGTGAATTGGACTGGACTGGCTGCGGCCAGAGGTGCAGGCATGTTCTGACTCCTTCCAGGGGGCATCTTATTGGGATTGTTTTACGGTATTACCATGGAGATTGGGTTGGGAGGCTCATGTCGTTAGACAACTTTTGCTCTCATGATTCAGCAGCGACGGGCGAGAACCAAGGACGAGTCGGATGGTAGCTAGGCAATGAAACGAGCATGATCGACTCGGTGTTGACCTAATGAAGCTGTTCTCGATAGCCAACCGTTTTGAGTGATGTTTGTGAGGCATGTTTGTGAGTGTACAAGCCAACTAGACGATAATCTCCCCCCAGCCAACAAATGACCAAGATTCAGCTTCAGCCTCAAATGTCGAGTAATTTCCCTCATCAGCTTGGGCCTCTCTCTCTCGAATCTTGTGGCCCTATCTGTTGGAGTGTGAGATGACGGGATGCACAAAAGGTGCTAGTCTGAGCGGGCGTGGTCCAATGGCAGAGAAGTCAAAACGGTCCGTCGAGGGGTGTTTCAGCATGAAGAAGAGGGCGACCAATCAGATGCTTTAACTCTATGGAGAGTGAGATGCAAAAGGTTCTCTGACAAATGCAGTTGCTTCTTCCTTCATGCAGAGAATGGGAGTTGGGCACAAGCTCAGCTTGGCATGGCATGGAAACCTTGCTTTCTCAATGCCTGGAGCATGAACTGAGGCTGAGCTGGAGATGGGGATGGAGGCCAGTGCGGGGGAGATTTACAGCGGTTCAGCGGCGGCCCTTCCGTGTTGCTGTAGCTGCTAATGGCCGATGACAGGGGCCGCTCTCCATCGCTGACCCCCTCCCTCCCGCTTCGAGGTCGCACCAGGAACGGCCGTGAGCAGACGGCAAGGTGGATGGATGGAAGACGCGGTTAGGTAGTAACTTGCTTCCTCAGCAACCCCACCTCACCTTTGCCTGTGCTGCCTGTGCTGCCATGGATGGATCCAATGTAAACACCCAGCAACCACCAGCCGTTTCACAGTGGGAAGGTGCTTCTGCTTCTCTAGCTCAATTTAGCTTATTACGGGCTGCCCTGGGCATGTACTGGACTATAGGTAGCTTGCGCACCTTAGGCAGGCGGGGATTGGTTCTCGTTTCGAGCTGAATACCCAGGCACCCCAACTGGACTTTTTTCTTCCTGGAACAATCAATCTCCCTTCCAATTCTTTTTTATCCTTTGTTCTCCTTCTTAGCATCCATCGCTCCTTCCCCTCCCTTTATTTACCTCTTCTCCCTTGAAGGATCCTGTGAGACTTTGTTTGTTGTTTACGACAGGCACATGATCCGAGACAAAGAACGGCGCCTCTTTTTTTGGTGGGGTTAGAAATCGACACCGCCAACTACGAATATCCCACCTCCCGGTTCGACTCGATCTAAACTCGTCACCCTCCTTCGATAGCGCCTGCGGCGTGCAGCTCGAGACTTCGTCATCTGCTCGGAGAAAGCGATCCAACTCGAGCGGTAATCGAGCCAGCGATCAGCACACAAGAGTGCTGTAAGCGCCCATAGGAAGTTGACGTGGGACAGGCATATTATCACGGCCCAAGGCGAATCGAGACTTGTACACCGACCGAAGCACACGATGGCCGACCACGAGAGGGACATGGACGAGACGAACGAGGCGCTCGACCCGGAGCTTCTCTACTCCAAGGAATACTGCATTGGTTAGTTTGGATATGGTCCTTTTCTGGGCAATATCAAGCTTCGTGGACACCGTGAAGGACCCCCACTGACGTTTCCCAGGTGGTGGCAGTTTTGGCAAGGTCTACAAAGGGTATACAAACTCGGCATTCTGCCATCTTGATCTGGGAGCTGACAACCCCCCGCAGAGTTGATAAACGCACCGGTCAGGCAGTCGCGATCAAAGTTATTGACATAGAGAGCGCTGAGGACGAGGTGGAGGATATTATCCAGGAGATCGCCATTCTGTCGGAGCTGCAATCCCCCTACGTCACCAAGTACTATGGATCGTATGCGAAAGGCGCCGAGCTATGGATTGTCATGGAGTTTTGCTCTGGTGGGAGCTGCGCCGATCTGATGAAGCCAGGACTAATCGGAGAGGACTACATCGCCATCATTGTGCGGGAGCTGTTGCTGGGGCTGGACTATCTCCACACAGACAAGAAGCTACACCGCGATGTCAAGGGTGAGTTGGGTCGAGTTTATGTGACATGCGGGACTGACAGTCTTGACAGCTGCCAATGTACTGCTCAGCAGCAACGGGCAGGTCAAGCTCGCCGACTTTGGCGTCTCGGGACAGCTCTCAGCAACCATGACCAAGAAGAACACCTTTGTCGGAACACCCTTCTGGATGGCTCCGGAGGTTATCAAACAATCCGGATACGACCACAAGGCTGATATATGGTCCCTCGGTATCACGGCTCTCGAACTGGCCAACGGCGAACCACCCTACGCCGATATTCACCCCATGAAAGTCCTCTTTCTCATTCCAAAGAACCCACCCCCGCGACTCGAAGGCAACTTTACCAAGGCCTTTAAGGAGTTTATCGAGCTATGCCTCCAGCGAGACCCCAAGGAGCGACCAACAGCGAAGGAACTGCTCCGACACCCGTTTATTAGACGAGCAAAGCGGACAACCTACTTGACCGAGCTCATTGAGAGACATACTCGATGGGCAGCTACGCACAAGAACGATGAGGAGGAGAACTGGGATTCTAACCCCGGCAGAGCCCCGGCCGAGCGCGAGCGGGTAGATGAAGATATGTGGGACTTTGGCACCGTGAGACTTATTGGCGAACGCGGAGGCATTGTCAACCGACCTAGTCTCAATCCTTTGGACGAGAGCGCAACAAACGCACGATCTTCGCGGCCATTGGAGCCTGCTGACGACTATGGCGAGCGGCGACGTGAGGGAAGCCCAACCAAGGTGAAGGACTTTGCGTTTGAACCAAGCGAGACTGTCAAGGCACCGAATCCAAACTCCAGACAGTCCAGTCCTCAGCGCAAGGCTGTTCCACTGCCACAACCACAGTATCAGCAGCCTCTGTCATCTCCTACCAGAGTACCACTTCCTGTGAGCCCGCTGAAGCAGCTACCGAGAGACAACAACGAAACGCCGCGAGCACCACGGCCCATGCCACCCCTACCAGTGGAACAGTCACCAGACTACGATCGTGAGCTACAAAGCCAGCTTCAGCGTGATCTAGGCAAGCTCAACCTGAACCTGGAGGGTAAGGCGAGCCCCCAGTTGTCATCATCGCAATGGCCAGTACCACCCACCCCGCCCGCACATACAGGCGGACCACGACCAATGCCCTCCAAGGTGACACAGATAAGCCTACCAGAAATACCCCCATATAGGGGTAGAACGCCTTCATCACAACAAAGTCCCTCACCACAACCGACATCTTCACAGCGACTTCCCACACATGTGGCAGTTCCAGCAGTAGCGCAGTGTCCTCGACCACTTTCCTCCAAGGCCCAGTCACCAGCCCTCCCCGAGTTTGCGACGGCCCCATCTTCATTCCCTGCGCCGGGACCAGCCAACCCGAACGGCGATTTGGATGCCCTTCACGATGTCATCTTCCCCGCGTTGGAGGAGGCGCTGAAGCGACGACAGATCAACCTTCAGCAGATGCACGGGCCATCACAATACCCAGCGCAAGGGACACCTCAGCAAGAACGAGCCGAGGCGGCGCACGAAAAGGTGCGGAGATTGGTGTATAAACTGGCATATGTCTGTAAGGAGATTGATCACTACGACAAGGCCGAGCCTGTAGGCATGGGCCGAGAGGCTGGAAGTTTCCTTGAAGGCCTCCTCGAGGAGATCTTGGTGAGAGTTGAGCCATTGGATGAGGATGAGGAAGTCCAAGCTTGAGGCGAGGACGTGTACTTGTTGATGTTAGGGGCGAGAAGAGCGTGTGAAGAAGAATTTGAAGGTCATTTTGGAGTTCTGGTCTGACATTGTATATGGCATGAAGGAGGAGTATGAGCTGGCTGGTTGAAGGACAAAAAGGATGAACCGGTAGGCAGAGATGAGTGTATCAAAGAGGGACATGGCATGACATGGCGAGGCAAAGACAGCGTGGATCAATGGTTGGACTTGTGCTTAGACAGAAGAAACCGAGCGGTTTGATTGCTTTTATGATGGACGAAATGGAATAGACAATGAATGGATGTTATGCTGCTGCTTGTTTAGGAGATGGTGGTTAGGCGGCTGTAGGTGGAGCATGTGGCATGGGATGAGGGGGAACAAGATGGAGATGCTCCACATGCAACGATTCAGCGTGAGTAGAAACCATGATGGCTCCGTGACACGACCGAGGAAGATGTTTATTGATTTGAAGTTGGACGGTTGAATGCGGAAGCTGAGATGCGCCAATTGACACCAATACAGATGTAGAGGCGATTGTTTGCAGCTGCTGTCTCGTGGCTTTGGCGCTGAACCAAAGCTGTGACGTCGTTGGAATTTGCATGGAAGATCTAGAGTTTCGAAAGGCGGTCTCGGCCAAAGTCAGCACTAAACCTAAAGTAGTAACAAATCTAATGGCCCGACCCGGCCTCGCCGAGAACTCAGCCCCTCATATTTCCCCAACAAGTTTAGAGCATCGGTCTTGGAGGCCCACTGTTCGCTGGGGCAGCTCGGAACAAGAAGTCGCTCTCCGCTCGGAAAAAGGGCGGCGGCCGAAACAGAGGCAGAAAAAAAAGTGCTCTCGGTAATGGGGGGGACTGGGAAGCTCGGCCAATGCGACACCAATGGCAGGGCAAAAGAGCAAGGAAACCTTGGGCAACGGGAAACGGGCCATGCGCGATTTGAACTCTTTCTCTCTTTCTCTTTTTTTATTTTCTTAAACTCTGAATTCCTTCATCCTTTTCCTCTACATCTCCTGCTCGCGTGCGGTTCCGTGGGTTTAATTCCTTTCTTCCCTCTTTCTTCTTTCCCTCTCCTCAAGAAAGCTCTCCTCTCTACATCTTCTCCATCCGCAACCGTCATCATGTTGTCGCGAGGATCTATTCGATCGGCCCAGGTACGTTTTTTTGTCTTTTCCTTTTCTTTATAGTGATGCGGTCATGGCAGACCTTGGATCTTGAGGGTATTTGGCAGAGATTGTGTGTGGGAGGGGTTTGTGAAGCGAAAGTGGTGACGGCATGGTGAATTGCATCATGTCATGATCATCACAGCCCGTAGGTGGGCGACACAATAAGAAGAGGCGGGCTTGGAACACAACAAGATCTGGGAATGCCATGATTGCGACATTCGAGCTCATGATGCGAGACAAACGCAATTGACTAGTTTGCTAACATTCTTCTTCTTCTACAGCTGCTGCGCGGCGTGGCCCAGCAACCCCAGCTCGCCCGATCCTTCGCCACCGTTCAATCCGACATCTTCAAGCCCGCCAAGTTCGGCGGCAAGTACACCGTCACCCTCATCCCCGGTGACGGTATCGGTACCGAGGTTGCCGAGTCTGTCAAGACCGTCTTCAAGGCCGACAACGTTCCCGTCGAGTGGGAGCAGGTCGAGGTTTCCGGCCTCGAGGGCGCCGGCCGCACCGAGGATGCCTTCCGCGAGTCGGTCGCCTCGCTCAAGCGCAACAAGCTCGGTCTCAAGGGTATCCTTCACACCCCCATCAGCCGATCCGGACACCAGAGCTTCAACGTTGCCATGCGACAGGAGCTCGACATTTACGCCAGCATCAGCTTGATCAAGAACATCCCCGGCTACGAGACCCGTCACAAGGACGTCGACCTGTGCATCATCCGAGAGAACACCGAGGGAGAGTACTCTGGTCTCGAGCACCAGAGTGTCCCTGGTGTCGTCGAGTCCCTCAAGATCATCACACGCGCCAAGTCTGAGCGCATTGCCAAGTTTGCTTTCAGCTTTGCCCTCGCCAACGGCCGCTCCAAGGTCACCTGCATTCACAAGGCCAACATCATGAAGCTGGCTGATGGTCTGTTCCGCAGCACCTTCCACCAGGTCGCCAAGGACTACCCTACCCTCGAGGTTAACGACATGATTGTCGACAACGCCTCTATGCAGGCCGTGTCCAAGCCCCAGCAGTTTGACGTCATGGTCATGCCCAACCTTTACGGTGGTATCCTGTCCAACATTGGCGCCGCTCTCGTCGGTGGTCCCGGTATCGTCCCTGGTTGCAACATGGGTCGTGAGGTCGCCGTCTTCGAGCCCGGTTGCCGTCACGTCGGACTCGATATCAAGGGCAAGGATCAGGCCAACCCTACTGCTATGCTCCTGTCCGGCAGCATGCTGCTGCGACACCTTGGCCTCGATGAGCATGCTAACCGCATCTCCAAGGCCACCTACGCCGTTATTGCCGAGGGGTAAGTTGTCCGTATCTTGTATCAACGACAAAAGCTAACTGTTCAACAGCAAGGTCCGCACCCCCGACATGGGCGGCTCCTCCACCACCCACGAGTTCACCAAGGCCATCCTCGACAAGCTCGAGACTGTTTAAATAAAGCAACTTTTTGTGATATCCCCGGCCGAAACAACCTTACCAAACCAACGCAATGTTTCCCCCTTTTTTAGCTGCATTTTTAGTTATTACCCCCGTCCGTAGCGGGGGGCAAAGAAAGGACCACCTATTTTGAACAAACCGGAACACTCGATCGAATATTAGACCTAGGAACGACCCGAGGGGAAAGGGCTCTGGCGGCATTTTAGGCGTTCCGAGAGAGAAGAAAGGGGTGTGTTTCTGGGGTGTGTGTGATGACGCAGAGGAAGAAAGAGGAATAGCTTACGCTGAGATAGCGAGTGCGGAGGTTGTACGTGTAACATGACCTTAGCAGTGGAATTGATGCATAAATCCAACATTCATGACTACTTTTCTGTGCTCTTCTTGTTGGGGAATGAGGGTGTAAGACTGATCTTAGACTGCCCAGCGTCAGCAAGCCAATTCTGGATTCATGGCGCTTAGACTTGTTTGTCTAGACTCTTTTGCGCGCATTCTCTTCGGGCTTGGCTTTTATCGCAACATGCCATGCATCGCGGAGACCGAGCTATTATCCTCGGTTGATGTTGTACCGAAGACCCTGGTTGCATGAGAAGCTTTCTGCTGGCGAATGGGGGCTGAGGATGTGGAGAGGGCAAGTCGATGACTAAGGGAGCTTGATGGTCTGGAGATATAGGGTGGGATGAGTTGGTGATGTTTGGTTCGAGTTATGAAAGTGGTGATGGCTTCAATGGTTGATGTAGGCTCCGGGTCTGGTTGATGCGAATGATTTTGACTTAATGCCAAGGAGAGTTGTGTGCTACATACCTGATTTCTGATCTGGTCTTCTTCGACGTCCTTCCTCGGGTTGGTCAATCATAGTAGTAGAACTTCTTCTGTTGAAGATCATGACTACATCTGAACTGAGTGAACATGACCAGTATCAAGGTTATTTAAGCTTACTTAGGCTAAACAAACTACAGAATCTTGAATCTTGGAACCAACCTCCTGCATGCACTGCATTCAATGAGACCCTAGACTGATCACGGGCGGAGGTGACGGACTCGGTCGCCGACGCCGAACCCCCTGTGGATTCGGCGGTCAACATGATCGGCGCCGCGGCCGATGAGGGATGATACACATGAATGCATGATGGATCAACCAATTCTAACCTCCGAGAGTACCGAAAGAAGCTGTTACCTCTGTTCAAGCATAGCCACGGGGAAAAGTTTCATTACGCCGGTTTGTCGATCAGGTGCTTTCAGCGGAGCCTCAACTCGCCTCTTTTGACCTTTTATCTTATATCTCACCGTCCTTCATGACTGTTTAACTCAACAAACGCCAAAACCACAAACACAACACACATCATCATGCTTGACAGACCTCCTATCCGCATCGGCAACGTCTCTGGCGCCACTGGCGACCACCCCCACGCCATGGCCCGAATGGTTCGCTCCGGCAACGTCAACGTCATCACGGGAGACTGGCTCTCCGAGATGAACATTGCCTGGAACGCCATAACCAAGCAAGAAGTCGATCCGGACTTGGGATATGAGAATGGTTTCTTTGAGCAGCTTGACGAGTGTCTTGACGATATCATGCAGCGGGACATTCGCGTTGTCACCAATGCTGGTGCGTTGAATACTGAGGCGCTGTATCGCAAGGTTAGGGCGCTTTGTGAGAAGAGAGGATATGGGGATTGTGTTGTTGCTGCTGTTTTGGGTGATGATGTTTCCGATGTTGTTTTGGATGAGAATAAGAGGAGGGGGTTGGCTATTACTCACTTGGATCACCCGGAGCAGACACTCGACACTTGGGGATTCACTCCTTGCTGTGCTACAGCTTACATTGGCTGCTGGGGTATAGTGCAAGCTCTCCGATCAGGCGCTCGCATCGTCATCTGTGGTCGTTGCACTGATGCTTCTCCCGTCATGGGTGCCGCTGCTTGGTATCATGGATGGAGGGAGGATCAGTATGAGGAATTGGCTGGTTCACTTTTGGCTGCTCATTTGATTGAGTGTGGTCCTTATGTCGTCGGAGCCAACTTTTCCGGTTTCAAGGATTTTTTACGTGAACTTGTCGACATTGCGTTTCCCATCGCCGAGATTGATCCAAGAGGACGTTGTGTTATTGGGAGGACTAGCGAAGGTGGTGGTCGTGTGACGAAGGAAACTGTCACAGCTCAGCTACTCTACGAACTTCAAGGACACCTTTACTTGAACCCTGATGTCGTGGCAGACCTTTCAGGTGTGAGAGTCGAGCAGGAGGCGACAAATCGAGTGGTTGTCTCTGGAGTCAAGGGCCGTCCTCCACCTACCACGACAAAAGTCATGATCGCTGCCAAGGGAGGGTTTCAGGCTGAAGCAACTTTTTACATCAACGGTCTCGATGTAGCTGAAAAAGCAGCTATGATGAAGGCTCAGCTGGCATACATGTTCAAGGACAGCAACTTTAGCCGTCTGAGCATTGAACTCTACGGAACACCAGCCGACAACCCAACATCTCAACAAGCAGGCACAGTATCGCTGAGAGTATTTGCTCAGGCGAGAAAGAAGGAGGATATCGAACCGAGCAAGTTCAAGGTTCCAATCTATGCCCTCAGGATGCAGAGTTATCCCGGTTACCACATGAACCTCGACTTTCGAACCATGACGCCCAAGCCTTTTATGGAAATGTTTCCTGCTCTCATGCCCATGTCTGCAATCGACCATAGGGTTGAGATGAGTACAGGAGAAGTACTCCGTGTGCAGCCGCCGAGCGAGACGGCTGCTTATCCGATTGTTAGGCCTTCGGCGGATACGTATGGGCCTGTTGACATGCTCACTTTTGGACCGACTGAATGGGCGCCTCTGGGTAGTGTTGTGCATGCTCGGTCTGGTGACAAGGGAGATAACTCGAATGTTGGATTCTTTGTTCGGAACGATGATGAGTATCCTTGGTTGCGGAATCTATTGACAGTGTCAAAGATTAAGCAGCTATTCGGAGATGATTGGTTCAAGGGAAATCCTGATAGGAGGGTGGAAAGAGTCGAGTTTCCTGGTGTCAATGCCGTGCACTTGTAAGTTTTCGAATATGATGAGGGAGTTGAGATGCTAACGTTTTTTTAGCCGGATTTTGGATAATCTTAATGGTGGAATTGCTTCTTCTGATCGGATTGATGGGCTTGGGAAGGGTATTGCTGAGTATTTGAGGAGTCGATATGTTGATGTTCCCAAGGCGTTTCTTGAACGGGGAAGAATTTGAGATGAATGTGGCATCACGCAATGTGATTTAGAATGATAGATCTTTTTTGTATACGGAATGGGAATCCTACAAATGGCGTGTCGACCTTAATAGACGAAGGCTCATGTGATTCAAATACCTGAGTTCAGTAGTACCTATGAGAATCTTCCCCAAGACCAAAGAACCACTCCTGCGACAGTTGCGAAATAGCATCATTATGAAACTCATCCAACCCAAGACTCTGCAAATCCCCAAAACAATCCCGAAAAGTACTATCCACCGACATATTCGCAAACCCAGCCTGTTGATAAAGTCCCGAAGAAAAAGGCACCGCCTCAACAATATCTACATTCGCACTATTACCCGTCGCCTGAGGAGTTGAAACCGTTGGAGGTGTTTGAGCATCAACTATATCGGCGACTACGGCGTCGCTTAGCCTGTCGAATAGGTCGGAGCAGTTTCTTGCTAAATCCCATCTTTCTGATACTGCTACTAGGACCTTGGAACATGCTCTTGTATCGTTGACGACTTGGTTGATGGTTGGCGTAGCATGTAGTCTTGCTCGTGCCGGTTCAGAAGTTTGAACTTGAAGAGCTTGGAAGTGATGTCTCAAGGCGAAAATGTAGGACAATCCAGCTAGGAAGACGGAGTGCATTGTTATCCAGGAGTAGTTTAGCTTTCGAGAACGATGGAGACTTGCGTAGAGGTTTATCGACTCTCTTGCTGAATCGAATATGTGTTGTAGAGTAACACTATTTGTTGATGCGTCGCAGAGGCATGGAGAAGGTCGGAAGAGCATTAGCATTCCGTTGTGGTATAGGAGACGATACCATTCCTCTGAGCGAAAGCTTGAACCGCTTGCTGGTGATGCTGCTGTCGAGTCGCCTTTGACGAGAGGGAGATTCGCTGTTTCTGCATGCCATTCTTGAAGCTCCTGAGCTAAAGAGGCTCGTATTTCTTCGTAATTGGTGTTTGTAATTGTGGTATGTTTTGTACTCCGATGTAATGCGTTGATGATCTTGCCACAAATAAGTCTGTATCGAACGATGTGAACAAAAACAGTTGTCGCGGCGCGATATTGAGGTGTTCCATATGGAGCAGACGATAAAGGATTTCCGTCTTGATCTTGAGGGAGGGGATCTGAGTTGGCGCATGGTGGGAGGTCGACGTCTATATCTTCGAGTTGGATTGCTAGAGGTCGACCTAGAGCAAGGCTTGTAACGCGATCTAGAGCGACAAGACTCCAGAAACACCTCCTCTTGGTCTCCATCTCTTCTTCTCTTGCCGTAGAACTAGATGAATCGCCGTCGTTTGCGCTGGGTAGTGTATAGGTAGACGCTCGATGGAGACCCATTTCCAAACATGTCCGAGCAGCGACCCCGATGAGATGCCACACGCTGGTTGTGGTGTTGCTTGAAGTCGTTCCCATCCGATACTGACATATCAACAGTAAAGCCTGTAACCTCTCGATACCATCACGAGCGAGCACATCTGCTAGTCTCGTCATGGCGCGGTTGTAGTGCGTTTCCGCATCATACACGCCATTCCAATTGAACTTGTGCACTTGAGCCGTCCCTATCGCGAGTGTCATGTCCACAAAAAAAGCATCAACAGGATCCTTTTCGCGAGGTTCACTCTCATAGACAGCGTCCAAGGACCGGTAGAGTGATTTTGTTGAGACAAAGGGGTAGCAGAGGTGATCGTGGCTGCAATACGCCCTCAAAAGTTCAGAAGCGAGGTTCTTTGGTGGTAAACCAGATGTTCCTTTCGGGGAATGAAGACCGGAGAGGGAGTTTGGTTTCCATCCTGAAGCGTTCAATAGAGAAGATGAAGGTTGTGGTCGTGCTTGGAGGAGGTTTGCGAGGAGAAGACCGCTCGTAGATCCAACAAAGTGATGACCTCCCCCAGCAATCAAACTCATCTGAATAACCTCCTCTGCAACCTCCCCATCCCCAGGCGAACTATTCTCAACCTGCTGCGACGGCGTTGCAGGAGTAGCATAGCTCTGCGTAGGTACTTCAGCAGGTGGTGCTTCAGACTCTCTTAGCTGGGCGGACAAGGCGTCATTGTTTGCCTGCAAGTCGCGTATACGTCTCTCAAGCTTCTGAATGTTTCTTCGACGGATTTGGTGCTCGCTCACGGCGTATTGACATGTTACGTCTGCTCGCCTGCAGGGGGAGCACTGGGGCTGGAGCTTGTCGCAGCGGACCTTGCGCCGATGGCATCTGTCGCACGCGCTGGAAGTCATCAGGAGTCCACAATTACCACAGGGAGGAATATCTGTTGGTTTAACAAGTTGAGGGTTTGACGGCGATGGAGGCCGCTTCGGCGGTTGAGACCGAGTTTAAGCCTGGGGTAGGATCGACGGGTTTGTTTAACCCCGCTTGATTTATGGCCCCATGGGGTGGGACCAGGATCCATGGTTCGGTAAAGATTGCGGGAGAAGGATGGACATGGGATGGGGGGGGG
>NHTE02000009.1:675970-828715 GCA_002168265.2 Fusarium euwallaceae | reverse complement strand
GCTTGAAGTTTTTTGGTTGAGGGACTAGGGATCCTGACTCGTTGAGGGGGAGGCAATATTTGCGTGTTAAAGGTAAGCGAATGGCTTGTTAACTGTGGTGACCGACTCTTGATCCTTCGGGGTTGTTAATTTTGACGTCAGCTTCACTTGTTTAACCGTTTTATCTACTCTTTTAACTAGCTAAGTAAAGATGCAATGGGAAAGATAGAGCTCAATGTCACTCTAGATCAAACTGGTCATTATCGCGATACTACCAGATGTTGATGTCTTGACACGATGCCATAGAAACCACAGCAATTACATCAATCCGGGGTACACAAACTTCCCCGTCTGTCATCTTTCTTGGGTAATGTTACCCAATCCCATTACCTCCAATTGTAACCCTCACCTCTTTTGACAATTCAAGGTTAATCGGTTAGCACAACATCCCTGACTCGTAGACAAGGACCGGCGTCCCTCGGTCTTCGGCGCCGCCACCGAGACCAGGGCCCTCACCACCACGAACCAGTTTGTTTGCCCCCGTCCAAGAGATACAACCCCAGATTCTCATCTCCACCGCCTGGATCTGGGGTTTTATGCAGGGAAGGAAGATTGAGACAAATATCGCCAGATTTCCCTGTCCCCCAGACGAGATCTTCACTCCCCATCTTCTCTTCTCTTCTCGACTGCAACCATGACTGCACCTCGCGACCAGGAAAAGATGTCAGAGAACATTCAGACTCTTGACGCTGAGAAGCAGAATTCTGCTCATCAAGAGTATTCTTCTGAAGTTCTTGATAAGAAGACTAATGGAGATTACTCGGGTGCTGCTGCAAAGACTGATCCCGAGGAGATTAAGCTTGTCAAGAAGCTAGATCTCTGGATCATGGTGAGTTAACCCCATCAACCTCTTCCTCATAACTCTGCTAACTTGTATAGCCTACTCTTTGGTTCATGTATTGGCTCAACTATCTGGATCGAAATGCCATCACATTGGCTCGTCTCAACGGTTTCGAAGAGGATCTCGGACTCAAAGGATCTCAATACAACACTGCAGTTTCAATCCTCTTTGTAGGATACACACTCGGTCAAATCCCCAGCAACATGATCATCACCCGCGTTCGTCCTTCATGGTACATGGGTGGCTTCATGATGGCTTGGGCAGTCGTCAGTGCCCTCACAGCCGTGGCTCACAACTATACCGGTGCCCTCCTCACCCGCTTCTTTCTCGGTATCGTCGAGGCTCCTTATTATCCTGGTGCTTTGTATACTCTGTCGACTTTTTATACGAGAAAGGAACTTGCGACTAGGATTAGTATCTTGTACTCGGGTAATGTCCTTGCTTCTGCCTTTGCGGGTTTGATTGCCGCTGGTGTTTTTGAAGGCATGGATGGACTTGCTGGTATCAAGGGTTGGAGATGGCTATTCATCCTTCAAGGAGCTGTGACAGTCCTCGTCGCCATCGTGGCATGCTTCACTCTTCCCGACGAACCCCTCACGACAAGATGGCTCACACCCGAACAACGTCAACTCGCCCACGATCGAGTCCAGAGAGATACAGTCGGAGGAAAAGGCAATGGAAACCCCTGGAGCGGTCTCCGAGAGGCCATCGCCGATCCCAAAGTCTGGGTCTTTGTCGTCTTGCAACATCTCCACCTAGCAACAAACGGCTTCAAGAACTTTTTCCCAACAATCGTCAACACATTGGGTTTCAACAGAACCATCACCCTCGTCCTAACTTGCCCACCTTTCCTCATCGCCGGAGCCATCTCGATTCTTTGGGCCAAGTCTTCTGGACACTTTAATGAGAGTACCTGGCATATTACCATTTCCAAGATTGTTGCGACGTTTGGTTTCGTTCTGGCTTGTTCTACTATGAATGTTGGAGCGAGATACTTTGCCATGTGCGTCTTCACTATTGGAACATACGGTGTCAATTCAATTCTTCTGGCTTGGGTTGGAAACACGTGTGGTCAGACAAAGGAGAAGAAGGCTTCTGCCCTCGCTTTGGCAAACGTCAGCGCGACGCTCAGTCTCATCTGGACTCCTGTGAGTTATTCCCCCAGAATTCGTTTGAGGATCAGTTTGCTAACATTGAACAGTACCTCTGGCCTTCCTCGGATGCCCCTCGATATGTGATTCCTCTGTCTAGCAGCGCGGCCTTTGCAGTTGCTTGCATTGCAGGTGTGTGGTTGATGAGGGTCATGCTGGTGAGGCAGAACAGGAAGATTAGACAGAGTGACTCTGAGGCTACACTGTTCTACGCTTACTGATGGACGCGACTGGATATGATTTGGGCAATGGAGCTGGTCCGTGAAGGGAAGGGTTGGTTTATGTAACAGTTTGACAGATCTTCAACACTCTAACCATGATAATTCTCCCCTGTATCCTTCTGGTAGCAACCTTGTTCATCTCTCAAACGCTTTTAGATTCATACAAGGCCCATGTATTTTGCCTTGATCTTATTCTTTCACTTATCAAATGCCATCTCCCTCCCATAACAAGGACGCACTCATGGAGTACCGCATATTTTTGGTGTTCTCTTCCAATCGGTTCAATTCACTTGGCAGACAAATACCGACTTGGCTACCCATTTACAGATGCTTGACTATCGTGGCCTTCGCGCCTTGTTGGACTTTGATAACCTCCAAGTAATACCCTATAGTCTAAAAGTAGTACATGACACCTTCATATTCACTATAGAAACAAGGTCCCTGCACCCTTTCTTCTATCAAAAGGGATATTCTTATTGAGAAAAGCCGAGCTCCTTCAAAATGGCCTCATTGTGCTGCCCTAATGCAGGAACAGGATCCATCCTCACAGAGTCCACGTCAGGGACACCAGGCGGAAGAAGAGCAGGAACTTTACCAGCCGGAGTGTCAATCTCCGTCCATCTGCCTCTGGCTTTTAGTTGGGGGTGCTCCCAAACACCCTGCATGTCGTTGACGTTTGCATTAGCGATGCCGGCCTTGTCAAGTCTGGCGAGAACCTCTGTCGAGGTGAGATCTGAAAATGCGGTGCAGATGATTTCTCTGAGGGCTACTCGATTTTGGACTCGAAGTGAGTTGCTGCTGAATCGCTTGTCCTTGGCGAGATCTGCGTTTCCTAGCACTTCGGCACATAGCTTCGCCCACTCGCGCTCATTTTGCACCCCCATCATGACTGAGCCTCCATTCGCCGTGTCGAACGGACCGTAGGGATAAATAGCGGCATGTGCTGCGCCTGCACGGCTTGGTCCAGCTGCTCCCTCAAAGGCGTAGTACAGGGGAAATGACATCCACTCGGTCATGGCTTCGAGCATGGATATATCAATGTGCGAGCCTTTACCCGTCTTTCCTCGCTTGAGGAGTGCAGCGAGAATATTTTGAAAGGCAAATGTTCCAGCTGAGATGTCGGCGATGGAGATTCCGACCTTGGCTGGCTCAGACTCTGTACCCGTCACGGAAAGGAGGCCGGCCTCACTCTGTACGAGCAAGTCGTAGGCCTTCTTATCCCGGTAAGGTCCATTTGAGCCATAACCCGAGATATCACAGACGATAAGACCCTCATTCTCATCCTTGAGCGTATCAAAAGAAAGTCCAAGACGCTGACTAGCCCCCGGAGCAAGATTCTGCACCAAAACATCAGCCTTAGCCAGGAGGGCTTTCAACACCTTGAAATCCCTAGGGTTCTTGATGTCGAGCGCCAGACTCTCCTTGGACCGGTTAGTCCAGACAAAGTGCGACGCCAGACCTCTGACTCTAGAGTCGTAGTTCCTGGCAAAGTCGCCTTCGCCTAGACGCTCGACTTTTATGACGCGGGCGCCTAGGTCGGCTAGTTGACGGGTGCAGAAGGGGGCTGCTATGGCATGTTCTAGGCTGACGACTGTGACGCCATCTAAAGGGAGGATTTTCTGGGTGGTTGTGGAGTAGTGGTGAGGCACGAATTGAAGTCTGAGAGGTCGGAAGATGAGATTGGATCCTTTTGGCCGAAGAGTTGATGTGATCTTTGAGGTCGAGGATGGTCGGATTGATCGGCCAAAGAGGGATGCCACCGTCGACGCCATGATGTTTTGACTGTTCCTGAGTAACCAACTTGAGAGTAGATGCATGACAGACCAAGTGAACAAGGGCAGTTGTTGAATATTTATATATAAATAAGTCAAGAGTCTCTTCCAACTCAACTGAATGTTAACAAGTAGAGCCCGGTCTCGGCTTCTTCCCGATCAAGTCGGCTACTTGATGGGAAGCGGAGCCAACATCCATCATGGCGTCGATCACTTCAACGACATCTCTCTGAGTAGTAGTAGATAGGCTCGCTCGAATTGATACCAAAGCCTGTGGCAAGTGAAGCGTAACAATTGAAATAAAAAAAATAAAACAAGTCGGCTGACCAAAAATTCGCTCATTTCTTTCCCTCCAAATAAAAACGCCGTGAAATGTAGTTTACCCTCTCCCACCCAAAAACGCCCCCTCGTTGAAATCGTGTCGCGCTCTTTTTAGCATCAACATCATTACAAGATTTTTTTCCCCAGATGAAGTGGTCGTGGTCGTCGCTGTCAGGGTTGACATCCGTCTCGTGATGCCATTCTGAAACGCGGGTTGATCGGCAGACGTGCAGTAGCTTGGTGTCAACCCCAGAAAATCGACCTTGACCGTAGATTTCGTATTTATACGAGTAATGGGTGTTGATTATTTATTGGCGAGTGTGTCGCGAGGGACTACGCCCATGGCTTGTCGAAGAGAGGGCGTTAATGAGTCTGCTGAATCTCTCCGTGATTCCCTCCTCCATCCATCGTCGGTTCCACGATCTTGTGTTGGTGTGTATGCTGGTGGAGGTGCTTGAGGCATGCGCGACGCCGGTTGAGGTTTCGAAGGAGCGATTCCGTAATCATCCAGCTCTTGAACGTCCTTAACATCTTCCAGTCTGTCCATTCGCATACGTCTTCGGTGTAGGTAGCACAAGAATGCTAGGATAAAGCAAACGGCCACGGCACTGCGACTCGAGTTAGCTAAATGGTTACCATACTTTCCAAAACCGGTGAATCGTACGCAGCGACAATTAGAACGACCATTGTAGCTCCCATAGTAGGTGCGGGCTTTTCGCAGACGTTGCTGTTGGGCATGGGATGACATGTATCCTTCTCCTCGCGGGGGAGCACTCGCGTGACATCCCATTCCCCGGCGCGAGAGGGGACAGCGTCTATACTCGAATCAAGAAACATGGTGACAGATTGATGAATTAGTTAGATAGAGAGTGTATGTGTTCTGAATAAAACAAATGAAGGGTCAAGTTGGGAGGAGCAAGAATGGCGCGAGAAATGGAAGGAGTGTAAGAAACAAAAAATGGAGGATGAATGAATGAATGAATGTCTGTCAGCCACCCTTGACCATGAATGAATGAATGAACCACCAACGAAATAGGTATGTCCCTCTTTTTAGATTCTTCTGTCAAATGATGGCTTCCCAGGATACATACCTAACCGCGAGAACGGGCTCGGGGTGCTCCAATGTTTCAGAGAAAGCTCAGCCCCAGGGGAAATGCCCGGGGTCCTCTCCTTTGATCACCTACCGGGGCGGATGACAAGGACCGATCCTTTTGGGTGAGGGGAACGGTCTCGGGTTCTAGCTACGCCCCGGATAAAATACGAGATGTCAATAATTTGATTGAATCTAGACTTTACGATGATGACGAGTCTTTTCCACAGCTCCATGAGCTACAGTCTCGCACATATTTCGAGTCTGGATTTCTCAGTCTCAGCCCTTGATTTTACAACAGGTGACCATGACAGACCACGCGAGGACCATCAAAGTGAAACCGCCCATTCCCTCATGTAAAACAATGCAAAATCACTGGATTCCTTTGACTCTTGACCAACACATGCATCGGCAAAGCGCTAATTTTAACGGGCTGTCAATGAACCCCCTTTCTGTGGAGAGATGTTAATTAAACCAAGTGGAGTCAGTCGAATCCCTGTCCACCCCTCCCCTTCGGCTCTGGACTCCGAATAAGGGATCTTTGGCCCCCCTTGCAGTCTCACGTTTTTCTTGCCTTGAATCCCCCCAGATTAAAGGCGTGACTGGGATTTGCAAGGAGATCGGAGAGGCGCAGTTCCGGTGATGGCGGAAGGGTTTTCTTGATCACGAGGCGGGACGAGACGCAGGGACTGGGGTTATGCACTGATGTTTTTTTGTGTCTTACCAACGAGATGGACTCTGTGAGACTGCCTGGGGCTCGCATGACCTAGCATAGACAGTATATCCTTGGCCATGAGAGTTCTAGAAACTTGGCAGGCTTGAAGAATGGACCCGGCTGTTTCGGACTCGACGGCATGTTGAAGTGATAGCGTATTATTGCGAGACTCATGTTGGTAGCAGTTTAAACCTCCCTTGAGCCGGCTTATACACATGCAGAGTGCTCAACTCGTAGCTCCAGATGCTTAATTACAAGCGACGCGTGCCCCCAGACACGCAAATCTAGGTCTATCAAGATCGCCAAGAGAGATCCGTCTATAGTAGAACGAGCTAAGTAGACCAAAAAACGTGGCGACAGCCAAGATACCCGTGATTGTGAACAAGCATTAGCTATGGCGGCAAACGTGGCTTCAAAGATAACCGTCGCCTTTGCTGTTTTGAGAATACTACCGAACTCAGGTCTTGGCAATTGGGAAAGTATCACGAACAGTATCATGCGCTGCTGTCTCTTGAATGACCGGGATGCCGGATATCAGCGGGTTCTAAATGGGCGAGTACTGAGTTTGGGTCATCACTCGGACGCGGCAGTTGAACCAGAATACCTACTCAAACGTCTTGAACTTGAAACGTAACCGCGAAAAGCCTAGGCACATCTATAATATCGCCCTATACATAGCAAACATAAAGGGTTCATCTCCACTTCACACAACAGTCCTCCACATCCAGCAATAGCCAGGACGTATAATCGCTCAGTGGCCAACAAGGTCTTGTCTTTTGGGTATCGTGAGATTAAAATTCTCTGACCAGAGACTTTTCTGTACTTTGATCATTGATTTAACTCGAATTCGCTGGGTTGCAAAGTGAGAAACTGGCATCGCGACCGCCCGCCCTTGGCAGCTTGAGCCCATCACTGCAATTCTCCCCTCATCTCACCCGAGATCATATTGAGACAACTTGTCATACACACTTGTGAGTGCAGAAAGTTTATTCAGACTGCAAAGACGTCATCCCAGCTGAACGGAGAAGCGTCTCTCGGTCGGCCAACATAGAATGCGTAGCTTCACGTTGGTAGGCTCGGCAGAAGAACGTGGCCAGCCCACCCTGTACGTACATTTAAAGGGCCTCAATCCAGGGCATTTCCTACGAGATCAAACAACACATGGCAACATGTTTATCTCGATTTTGTCCAGCGCATCATCAATCCTCCGCAAAATGGAACAACGTTAGGCCGGGTCTCGCAGCCTAAATGACATAATTGCGGACTTGCCAAGCTCTCCCTCTCATCAACTCGCCCACTTGAAGGCATCTCCACTTGAGTGAATATACGCAAACAAAAACACATCATGTCATCCTACTCTTTGACCAAGCAGCTCCTCGCTACCGACGAGGAGGGCTACAAGAAGGCTACTCAGTCCGAGTTCCTCAAACTCGCTGCCAATGGACAACTTCCCAAGGATATTCTTGGTCGGTGGCTCGCTAATGATCGGCTTTACATTCATAGCTACTGTCGTGGGCTCGGTCTGCTGTTGAGCTTTTTGCGGTATCCTGAGAATGTTCGACGGGGACAGGATCCTGATGCTGCGACTAAGCTTCTTGATTGGATTGTTGCCGCTTTGGTGAACATTCGACGAGAGGAGAACTTCTTTATCGATACTGCGGCCGAATACGGCATCGAGATCAACCTTGAGACACAAGCCAATGGTCAAGTTGCCGAGAGCACCAAACTTGAAGGTCTCCGTCGATGGGAAGCCCTGTTTCAATCCGTGGCCCCAGCCGAAAGCGACGTCCTTCCCTGGCTGGAGGCTGCAGTTGTGTACTGGGGAACCGAGAAGTGCTACCTTGATGCTTGGTCATGGGCCAAGGCACAACTCACGGTCCAGGAGGACCCAAGCAAGGATGCAGACGGTGGTGCTGTGAGAAAGGAGTTTATCAACAACTGGACGTGCAAGGAATTTGTCGAGTTTGTGGATGACCTTGGACGCATCATCGATGAGGCCGTTGCCAAGGAGGTTGAGAAGAAGGGCGAGGACTTCAAGGTGGAGTTGTTTAAGCGCGTGGAGGGCAAATGGCAGGATGTTCTTCAGGCCGAAGAGGTGTTTTGGCCAACCATCTAGGGTAATCGATGCCTTCGAGACCCAGTCCTGGCTTTGAGTCGAAAGGTGTGAATGCTTCCTGTCGCTGGTTAAGAAGACGTCTAATAGCAGCAACAGAAACACAGAAAAGACACAAACGATAGGCTGAGAAAGGGTATCAGGTCTCGAAATTGAACATCTAAATTGAAGGGACGCCACCACCAACGCCGGGAAATGCAACTTTTCATCATGTCGTTAGAAGGCAATTCGTCGCTTTCGTCCAGTATACTTGGAAGTAGCCTTGACGATCTTGCCCTTGCGCTCCATCTGCTCTTTCTTCTTGATGATCCAAGCCTTGCTGCCCTTCTTCATGTCGGTGTTGTTGTTCTTGATAGTCCTTCGTGCATCCTGCACGTCGATGTCGTCCATGCCCTCGACAACACCTGTGATGTCGCCGCCCTTGGATTCGAGGGAACCGCCTCCGACGGTTAGGACGAGGTAGAGCTTTACGTTCTTGGTTCCGGGGTCATCCTCGAGAAGACCGGCGCCGAAACCTGCCTTGACCGCTGCTTGGGTGATCATGTTTCTTTGTTGGTCGTTCTTGGGGTAGAATTGGCAGACGGCGCGGCCGCCGCGCTTGAGCGAAGCGTAGAGTCCGTTGAAGAATCGTGATAGTCGGCCAGCGGGTGAGGTATCACTCGTTTCGGCACTGCATAGCCATTGAATGGCTGAGATGCTAATGGCGGCATCAAAGGTACCAGCTCGGAAAGGTACACCTTGTCCAATGTCGGCTAGCATCAGGTCACCCTCGACATCTCTTTGAAGCGCAATATCCAGCATTGAAGGCGAAACATCCATTCCGATCCAGGTGTGAGGGCCGCCCTCTTCAGGTTCGAGAGAAGAGAGGATTTCTCCGGACAGACCGCTTCCACATCCAATATCGAGAATTAGAGAGGGTCCCTTGAGGTCGAGAAGCTCCAAAGCTCTCCTCGTCATGGATGCTTGAATATTTTGGATTCGCGAGCTCGTCGTGTACTTTCGGGCTTCGATATCGTCATAATGGACGTCGGCCGCACTGGGTTTTTGTGAGCTTGAGGGGCATCATGGCGGGGTTATGATCGCATACAGGGTATCCTCAGGGCGAGACATGGTGGCGGTAGTGAATTGAGGCGGCTAGTTATTGAAAGGACGGATAGAAGTCAGGAAACAACGAAAAACTCGTAAATGATTGACCTGCCGTGGCTTCAAGCCTCGTCTTATCGCCGATTTCTGGTGTTGAGCAAAGATTGAACTTTTTGTGGTGGGCTGCAACTGATAAGATAAGCTAACCTGCAAGGCCCGCGCGGGGCCGAACGGAAAAGGAATATTAATACTCCGTCAAGGGTGAAATTAGGCGAGCTGCGATTGGCAAGAGCAAATCCCTGAACGTGTCCTTTGAAACACTGCAAATACTTTCCGGCAACCTCGCGTTTCCCTTTTTTGCCCTCCAACATGTGAACTCCAAACCTCGAGTGTTTGCGACTATCACAAACCGCAACCATGTGGATTCTACCTATTGTCGGCTATGCCGGTACCCTTATGGGCTTTTGCTTTTTGACTTTGGCAATTGCCTCGGGCCTTTATTACCTGTCGGAGCTTGTCGAGGAGCATAGCGTCATCGCGAAGCGCTTCTTGACGCGACTGATCTACTCGATCATTGTTATCCAGGTCATCCTCTGGCTGGTTGATGGATTTCCGTTCGGGGCGACCGTGTTGACCATTGTGTCGCACGTCATTTACTTGGGAAATATGAGACGCTTTCCTTTCGTCAAGCTCTCTGATCCCCTCTTCATCCTCTCGTGTGGTAAGTTTCGCGCGTCCATCTAGGCATTGGCGCGTACTAACGAATTACAGTCCTCGTGCTCGTCAACCACTACGTCTGGTTCCGACACTTTTCCGATACACAGGCACGCGCCTACCAGAGGACTTCGTACTACGACAAGGCCGACGTGCCGAGTTTCGCCCAGATCGCATCTTACTTTGGCCTCTGCGTCTGGCTCGTTCCTTTTGCGCTATTTGTCAGTCTGTCGGCAGGCGACAATGTTTTGCCTACCATGGGCACTGAGCCCGCTCATGGATTCGATGGGAAGAGCAAGCCTCAGGGCATGATCAAGGCTCTTGTTGATCAGATTCGTGGGGCAATTGGTCAGATCTTTGGATCTTCTGCATCTCCGGGACTTGCTAGACCTTAAACGCATGGCGGTTCGTCGATTTAGGACGAACATGAGATGGGAGAAATTTGATGGGGTCCCGAACATGGATATCAAATCAACGCGATTGGCATATGTATGATCAGCCTCGGATTGGTAAGTCGCATTTTTCTTCATCACACTTGTACAACCCCCTCGCACATGATGAACCAAACTTCACGCTAGATTGTATTTGACAAGGAAACTCCTTGTATGATTCCATCAAAGTTATATCCTGAATTCGCTTGAGACTACATACGCTATGCTTGACCACAATCAAGACTATCAGAACGCTGACCAGCTTCTCAGACCCGATGACTCCAAGACTATAGAGGGTATCCCTCAAGTGCTTGACCGCCACTACCCTTCTCCATTCCCTCCACGAGGACTATTCTTCTTGCCATCATAGACAGCTCGATGTTTGATCGCGCACATCTCAATCACTCTGGGGGGTTTGGGTCGTATTCGTGGGCTCTTGCTTTTGGCTGCAGGCTGGTACCGACATCGATGAGGGACGGTTGTGGACGTTCGACGAGCTTGTGTCTAGTGAGGTCAGCATACTTGGCTTGCCCAAGGTTGATTGAAAGAGTGACTTGACCTTGGACACCGGATGCAGTTATCCCGGTAACAGAGTCTTGACGCCTGGCACTGCCTTGAGTGGCAGCATTGTCTGAGGGCAGGCTGGTGGAGTTGGAGTGGGAGATTTGCTGCGAAATAGAGGGGATAAGAATCGAGTCAAGGTTATGCCATGGCACGTCTGTCTCGCTTTGGCTCAACCACGCATTGATCGCAGGAGAGTGGGCCTCACTCTGAAGGGCGAGGCTGAATCGTGACCGTTCTGGCCTTGGGACTTGGACTTGGACTTGGACTTGGACTGGACTCGGCATGATGACAGAGGGTAGATGAATGAACAAGATGTCATTTGTTGCCGTGCATGATAGCGAGCAAAGATACGACTCATGTTGAGGGTGGACGATGAGCACGTTATATACGGCTCTTGTAAATGGTGCTCTGAAGTCTTGAGTATGGAGGAATCCAGTTCGCCCCTGTCTCCCATGCTCAGGTCACCGCCCAGAATACGGATAACATGTGTGATGAGGCCCGTTTGGACGATAGTTCTGGGTGTGTGTGCAGTGCAGGTTGTTGTCAGATCCGCCTCCATCTGTCTCGGGCCAACCAGGGGGCACTCCTCCAGCCATGCCATGCACTTCTTCCTCAAGTGCCGCAGCGTGTCTTGGTATTGAGACCATTTTCACCCCTCCACGGCCCTCCATCGAACCTATTGTCGCACCTTACTTGGCTTGCTTGGTGAGAGGGCCAGTTGCCTTTTACATTTGACAACTATCTCCTTAGTTGCGCGAAGGCTCCCAAGCCGTACTCGCCCCACTGCTAGGGCACTATCTAAGACAAAGCGATCTTTTAGTGAGAGCATCTTAATTCAATATCGCCTTCAAGGTGAGGGGACAGAGACAATAACCGCAATTGGCTTAGATCCTTGCAAGATACCCAATGGGAGCCTTCGCGCAATTAAGGAGATGTCTCGCGGCCATGCACGCTCCCGCCCGCTTTTAGATTAGCGTCGGCGGCGGCGGATGGTGACTTGATTGGAGGTCTTCCTGGGCAACCTTCATGAACAACCAACGTCCCCATATACAACATTCTGGTTCCGGATGTACATGTGGATACCGCATTTCTGCTGGGGTACAAGAATACACAGGAATATCATAGCCAACGACACGGCCAGACGATTCCGTTTATTTTCGTCTCCATTATCCCTGCTCTGTCACGCTCAGGTCACTGGCCCCCTCCCACACCTTACGCACTGGCCTGTCATCCCGCCATTTCATGCGATGCCTCAATGATGGGTTGCCCTCCATTTCAGACGAAATCCAAACCGTCGGGCGAGGCTTGGGACGACCAATGGGGCTTAATGAGGAGTTGGTGGTGGAAGCGTCGTGTGAGATCCGGACCGCACAGCTGTGCGCTCCGGCCCAGCCCGCATTTTCTTCTTCATAGCCAATGGCTGCTGTCCTCTCACTTTGCTCTTCCGTTTAAGTGTCACTGTTCTCCCCCCAAGGCCCAACTCCCCCATCTTCCTCCTCCAAACACATCTTTTCCTCCCATTTCTTCTTTCTAGATCTTGAACATGTCTCTTACTGAGTTGAACACACTTAGCTCAGTACTAGTTACTACCACTAGTTGTAGGGGTTCCCCTTCACCAGGCATCATGAGTTCCGGTAGGTTTCCACCTACAGGCTACACACCTGAGATTCCTTACGGAATATACCCTTGATTTTCCTTACGGACCATACCCCTGAGTTTCCTTACGGACCATACCCTTGAGATTCCTTACGGAATACACACGTTTCCTTACGGAATATACCCCTGAGTTTCCTTACGGAATCACTCCTCGGACCAGCCTGACCACACCAGCTCCCTGTTAATACGTTTCCTGCCCTGAGCAGAGACCAAATGGCTTCTGGACGTGGCAACCTATGCTTGCTACGGTCAACGCTACCCAGACGTTTACGCATACGTTTGTTACCTGCTATTTAGTGGTAGCTACTCCCACTCGTGCCGTCTCTGGACAGAATGGCTGCTCAGCGCAGAAGGGCTAAACGTAGCCTAAAGCGTGGGAGTTATTCGTCCCGTACACCTGAATGTTATTCCGCTTCGTTCTACACGAACAGCAGTATACGTTTTGGTGGTTGGTTTACGACGAGGTCACTGGTAGCAGCTACTTCTATATGAGCCGTGTTCGAGGCTGAAGACAGATTAACTGCCACGTGCAGGAACGCTGTATTTAACTTTGGACGTTGCGAGAGGGTGCTCCAAAGGCGACAGACAGGATCGATGAGGAAACCACTCTGATGTTGTGTATGCTCAACGAGCTGCAACAATCTTGGACTCCTCATTAGTCTCACGGCATCGACGACCTCGATACGTTCATAATGGGCCCAGTGACGTTGAGCTTACTGCCAATGGAAGCAACCTCTTCCTTCACCTCCCATCGCCTCTCAAGAGTCACTCTTGATGTTGCAAAAGACTGGGCCTTCTGGCTTTGGGGGAACTAACCCTCTTTCACCAAGAGGGTTTTCCCGGTCTTTGTGGAAGCACTGGACCGCCCTTCCTTGTTAGGTCTGAGAAGATGACAGGAATTCGCTAGAATAGGCAAGGCGCCAATTCAAGTACGCGGCAGCTCAAATGTCACGGAGGAATAGGTGTTGCCTATGAATACGGCTGTGTTATTTCTGTTGGGTTGCTCAGAAGCCCCACTCCCCACCACTTCTGTCAGCATATCTATCTCTCGATGCGCAGCACTTTCTGTTCTGCGGCCTCTGGCCGACTTGAAACCTTTCAAGCCGTTGAGTAAAGACGCTCGCCCACGAGTTGTTTTGCTTTGATGGACTTGCCTAATACGTCTCTTTTTATTCTTCTTGGCATCTGATGGCAGCCTTACCCAGAGTCTCAGTCCTCGAAACCTCGTGGCAGTGGAACAACGGTCAATGACAGGGACTGGGGGCCAAAGCTATTCCTCGCAGTCTGGAGGGATCGTCAACTCCCTGTGATCAAAACCCCAGATCTCGTTCGGCATGTTGGCTGGAGCGAGGAGGCCCCCCCGGGCACGGGCACGGTTGGGGTAGCTGGGGGAGACGCGTCCTCTCCTCAGTTCTTGCGCTTGGGCTCTGTGAGCGCAGGGGGGTTGAAAATGGTGTGAAGAAAGCCGGGCTCGTAGAATCCAGCTCACTTGCCAGCAGTTCGGTCTGGTCGCTGAACGGTTGCTTCAGAGGTAGAGATCCCCCCTTTTACCAGTCCCAATACCTTGGCCATCTATGTTGGAAGTGTTGCCATTTCTGCATTGATGTCTCCAGGTTGATTGTCTTCATCAAGCACTCCGACGGGATTGCCACGTTGTGCAAACGAACCGGGTTTAACTCGCTTGATGCGTAGCTGAGGAGAGTTGGTAAATGTGATCAATTGCTCCGCCTAATAAAAATACATGCGTAATTGCCACTCGTCTATCGTACAAGATTCTAAAACACAGCCTCCTCATTCTAAAGAGTCCCAAGCTCAACTCTTCTCCTTAGGTGGCTTAACATTCCCCGTCTCCTCCGACTCCCCATGTCTCTCACCACCCCAAAACTTCTTGTCAACCTTATCATCAGGAGCCTGATTCCCATGGTCATGCTTCTTCTCAAAGTCCCGATTATGCTCCTCCACCTCACGCTTCTGCTCCTCGGTCAAGGTGTCGGTCTGGGTGCTACCAGGGATACTCTGGTTGGTGACCTTGGGCTGAGGCGGAGCGTTGGAGGAGCTTGCTTCGAGTGGTTCGCCACCACCTGTTCGTCCCTTGGCATCCCCGCCTGCGAGACCGTCCACGAAACTGGCGTCGTTGTTTTGCTCTTGAGTGAGGATGCGGGTTTGGTGGAGAGGGCGGATTGCGGGTGTAAGACGCGGGGCGAGCCGTACTGAGGGTCGAAGGATTGTGATGAAGCGCATTGTGTCGATGAGATGCCAATCTATGAGGTCTTTTTAAATCTGAAGAACTCTTCTGGCTTGCCTTTGGGTCTTGTTTTATGGAAAGTTGCGATGTTGAATACAGGATCTCGAGGTCTGAGGTCTTGTTAAGCTCATCTGAATGGTGACGTCAAGACCATGACATCACTTGAGATGGCAACACACGTGCAAAGGAGATGAACATGCCAAGCAGGGAAACAAAGTTGGCATTGTGAGACGAGACGAACTGATTGACGTCTTTTTTTGGTAATCAAGATCCCCAGTGCGGCGTTGACAGTTGATCGTGGAAGGTCCACATGCATGCATCGCGGCGTGATACTGCACTTGGGTAATAATCTCAACTCATTCTGATGTGATAAATTGGCGATATCTTGGGGACGGAAATGAGAGAGAAGTATCGATCGCTTGGTATTTTCCTTGGCTTAGCCTCTTACGTACGATATTTGCATTATTTGGAGTGCATTTATATCTGATGACTTGGTACTGCCATGAGTTATGGTATCGAAGTGGGCGGCGATGTTGACATTGGGTCGGTAAACATGGGATGATTAATCTATCAGAAATGACACATGATGTGGTCTATATCTATACAAGATGATCCAACTCCAAGCTCTATAAATGCGATACCCTCTCTAAACAAATAAAACCCAGCCCTATCGTACACGGCTCACCCATCTATGCCCTCGCAGCCGAGTCACTGTATTGGCCCACAGCCCGAGGCATCTGCCACTCCTGTCGCAACTCGACATCACTATCGCTCCGATTATCCAGAAGCTCCTTGCCCTTGTTCCTAGACAACTTATTCTTGATCAGAGAGAAGAGACCCGGCATGTCAGAGTGAGGTCCTGTCATGATACGTCCTGGGTGGACAAAGTTGAAGACCAGAAGGGCCAAGAACATAGGGACTGCTTCCAGGAGGTAAAAGTAGACCTCGTGTGTTACGAGAGCGTTATCTTCTCCCATTCCACCGGAGAACTCAATCAATCGGTAAATAATTCGGATCGAGATCATGGCGAGAGAAAAGTACAGCGCCGTGATGAGCATACCCCAAGATGAGGTGATAAAGTCCTTGAACCCACCAGGACCCTTGAGTTTATGCATCTTTGCCTGGAATCGAATGCAAAGACCAACAAAGAGTACGATGAAGAACTCTTGGAGACCAATGCCGCCCATGTAAATGTGGATCGCGCGCTGCTGTTCCTCGGGAGGTGCACCGGGTCCTGCCATGCTGCCACCGATGAGTTGGACGATGAACGACACGATATCGAGGCCGACAAAGATGGCGGCGAGCGTGGCGGCTGGCATGCCTAGGATTGAGCGCCAGGGGAGGAAGTAGTAGACCATTCGGCCGAGTGTCATGTATGCATATGCATTCACCCCTGTGCTGGTTAGTGGCTGGCTTGATGAAAGAGTGGGATGACATACAGATTGGTGCGAGTAGGATAAAGATCTGGAAGACCAAGTAGATACCCTTACTCTGCTGGTCCTTTGTGCTTAGAGCTCGGAAGATGAATGCCATCATCTCCCAGATACTCGCCATGATAATGACCCAACACCACCTCTGAAAACATGTCAGCTGAGGGTTCAACATTTGTGCACTGCATCAAAACATACGGACCTTTTGATACTTGGCAGCCTGCCATATATGCAAAACCATCAACCCCCCAAACAAAAAAGCAAACGTCAAAGCAGCAGCAAAGCTGGGGTAATAATGCCAAATAGCACCACAAGTTCCAGGCGGAACGTAACCATTCTCATCAGGTGTAATGGTCTGTTTGCAAGTGGGGATGGCAATGTCGATTGTATGACCTGGAATCGTGACGTGAGAGTTTGTCACGCCTCCGACGGTTATGTGGTTTGTCGTTGTGAAGATACTCTTTGGTGCTGCTGTTGGTTCGTCTTCTCGTGGTGCGAGGGTTACTTTGCTGGGTGAGAGAGTTGGTGTTGGTGTAGTGACAGGGATTACGCCTGCTAGAGCCGTTGAGGCCGAGAGAAGATGAAGAAGAAAGGATTTGGTGGCGAAATGCATCTTGGGTATTATTGATGTGGAATTGAAGGTATGAATGAAGAGTCTGCCTATTTTACAAACATGTCCTTCATGGCGTCCTTATATCTTCATTCTTCAACCTCTTTTCAGTCTGATGAAGCAAACCGAATGGCGAAGCTTTGCGCACTCTGAAATGCGAGCGAACCAATCAGCTCATGCGATACAAGACTAGGGGTTCCGATGCGATGCTAAGCTCTCCAGCTCAGCCCTACAGAGCGACGCTAAACCGTGTCGCAGCTACTTACAGTACCTAAGTAGGTATGCACATGTAAGCCAGCCTCACAATTACCCCGGTTTTGTGTGCCTGGCTACCTATTCTTGGAAGCATGATCAAGGGTGTTTAGTCTAAGAGAGATGATCAATTATCTTCTATCTAATTGAATCCGATCAAGGCCAAGTTCAAGGACATGTTATGAGAAATCTCATCTTCCAGAAAGTTCCTCCTTACTTCAATACCACCGCCAGGCTTTGCAACCACCATATCAACCGACCTTCTTTTCAACGTCACCTTATCATCCCATAGCGGGGACCCGGGCATGTCAGTGTCTGGAAAGTAGCCCCTCACCCTCTCCAAATCCGTCGGCAGCGCTTCGTCGCTGATTACTTTGTCCGTTGGGAGTTTGACATTGTGCTCGACTTCTATGATGCGCTTTGATATGTCGTACACTAGAGATGCGTCCCATAGTGACTCGCGCGCGTATGAGAGCTTCTTTAGCAGAGCCAAAGCTTCGACGCGTAGGTTAAAGTAGCGACACTTGATGATTAGAAAGTGCAGCATCGGATTGAATCCCAAGTCAAACATGAACTTGGGTCGAGGGAGGGCATCACTTTTGAGTGAATCGTTCTGCTCAGCTGCAAGGCGCGCACACCTCATCACCTCTTCAAATTCAGACTTGCGAGCGTCGTACCCCATCTCTCCCTTGTCAAGGCACTCTGCAACCCAAATCCTACCAATCATATGTCGAATCTTGAGGGCCAGGGATGTTGCATCTTCTCGACTGTCGACGGCACGTGATGCTTGAAATCTCGCGAATGCATCTCCCCATGCCGTCATGTCACGACTCAGGAAGAACTGTTGGTCGAGCAGTTCCTGCGGGGGCCTTTCTCCCGAATCGACACCGAATCTGTATGGATTCGCCACGCGGATGAGCCTCAGGGTGCGAATACCCAGAAGATCCAAGGCGTGCTGAGCTTCTACAAGACTGTGAAACACAGGATTGGCGGGCTTATTGTTGAATGCGTGTGTGGCGAGGTGTGGGATCTCGGAGCCTGATTGAACAAAGAACAGGGGAAAGACGCTCATTTGAGAAAATACGGCTGTGAGTTTGGAATTATTTCCAGCCTGGTTGAGAAGCTGCACGCCGTGGTGGACATGTTTGGTGGCTGTGCGTCTATCGCCACGTAGAAAGTCGATGCAGATGAAGAGGATGCAGACAATCAACACGAGATCCATATCCGGGGATGGATCCTCGACGAGCTTCTTGATAGCCTGATTATAGTGGAAAATGGCAAACCTATCCAACGTTGCCACACCAGAAGCACCGGGATCAAAGTTCTCGAATAGTGAGCTGATGGCCACGACAGCGTGACGAGCCACAGGCTCAGCGTGAGCAACCTGCGTGACGAAATGGGTCCAGAACGAGCCGTCAAAGGGTCCAGAGATGACGGGTGCCACGGCTCGGTGGAAGAAGGATAGGCTGCGGGCTTCGCGGCCGTCTGTGGAAGGGAGGAGACGTGGTTGGGGACGGAGCAGCACGTCCCACGAGAGTGAACCTGCGGGGGGTGGCCGGTATCCGTCGCATGTACGGCCTGTGGAGGTGCATCTCTTGCACCGGGGCCAGGTCTCGTCGCATTTGATCTTTCTTGTTCTGTTTGTTGGTTTGTCGTGTTAGTTGAAGACACCTATAAAGCGGGGATATGTGTGTGTGACGGACTTGCATGTTAGGCAACCTGTCTTGACCTTCTGAGATCCTATACGCGCCATCTTGAGAAGCGTCTTCCAATAACAATTGTCAAAATCTTGGCTTGTTGGTTGTGAAGAGGAAAAAAAGTCTTGAAGCTGAGTGAGATGTTCGGAAATGACCCACGTACACAAAAGACTTGGTGTTCTTGGGGCGGTGCTGGGCTTTTTGGATGCGGGCTTATCCTCCGATCTGACCAGGGGGGCTTGGTGGACCTGTGGGGCAAATGCGAGCAGACAAATTGCCGTGATAGGATGTTGGGAGAAGTGGAGATACTTGGCATGTAACCCTGGTCGTTGTCATGAACGTTGCACTCATATATTAAAGGGGTCATTGCTACGCAGATTTTGGACAATTACTTGGTTTTCTTGATTGAGCTACGTAGTAGTTACAAAAATCTACTCGCACGCAAGCGAGCTATACATGTTTCCATGTCCAGAAAGATATCCCTTTCTGTGATCTTTCTCATTCTCATCATCACCACCACCCAAATCCTCCTCTCCAGGACGAGGAATACGATCCTCAATAGCCCAGGCGACTCTCTCAGCTCCACTCTGAGCACCTCCCAGATTCGGCGCAGCAGGTCCAATTCTCAACGCAGCCAGTCTTCCCATCATGAACAGAGGCACGTCGTCGTTCCACATGAGATCGTTGTTGATGCAGGGGAATCCGCCTCGTCCCTCGATGGGATGCTTCTCGAGGATTGTCTTTAGGTAGGGGAGTGTTGTGAAGTCTGTTTGGATGCCTGTTGCAAAGTATAGGTAGTCCATTGGTGGCATGTCCTTGATGGGTGGGTTGGTTTGGATTGTCCAGGTACCGTCTCCGTCGACTCCTTCGAATTTGGCTTCTACGAGGTTTGTCTCTTGGAAAATCTCGAGTTTCTTTGTGGCAAGATGCTTGTCAAGACGCTTTAGGAATCGAGCGGGAATACTGCCTCCCTCTCTTGCCTCCTTGATGATCTCCAGTCTCTCATCGTCCGAGTCGGCAAACCAGAACTGGGCTTGCTTGGCATTCTTGTACTTTCCCATCCAATCGAGGGAAACGTCGAAATGCTTGACACGAATAGGTCCTCGCATGACGTGCCACACTTTAGTGACGCCCTTTCGGATGGCAAGGTCCGAGAGTTGAGCAGATGTTAGGCCACCACCGACAACCATGATGTTTGTCTGCTTGCGTGCCGCCATTCGCTTCATGACAACGGGGGCAGGAAACTCGGGGATGTACATGCTGTGGCATGCCTGAGGGAGCTTATCCGTCTCGGGCATGCCGGGGATTCGGGGGATCTTGGCCACGTTTGCTGGACCGACAGCTAAGACGACGGCGCGGGCGTATCGTCGGACCTTGTTGGATGTGACGGTGAAGAGGTCCTCACCGTTGATGGAAACGCCCTTGACCTCACCGTAGTCGAGGTGTTCGAGGGCTTCATGACGGATGAGATCTGGACCCAGTCTGTACCGAGTGGCGACGTGCTGGCAGTGGTCTTCGAAGAGTGACGCCGAGGGGTTGTAGTAGTCGTTCTGCTCACGGAGGTTGATGTCGACACGGGCTTCTTGTCTGTAGACGAGAGTTAGTCGCCGTCATCCCCAACTAGTTCAATATAGGTTCTTACCGTCTCCCACAAAGCTTCTGTCCCATCATCTTCTTCTTAGCATGCTTGCTAACCTCCTTACCAACGCAATGTCGAATCTCAATAAGCTCGTCCTTACGGCCATTCATATACGCATGCGAAAGCAAAGCATCCCGATCCTGAGGATCAACATGCCAAAGCATAGGACTCCTCAGATGCGAGATATCATACATCTTGAAGAGCCTCTTCCACCTTCCCATCCAATTACCATCATCAGCGTCTAGCACGAGCATGCGGTACTCGGGCTGAGTTTCGGGCTTGCGGCCGTTGGTGACTTTTCCGCTGCGAGAGTTTTTGAGGGTTACTTTGTTGCCGTATTTGCTTATCCAGTGGAAACGTCGGTGTTCTTCGTCGGTGAAGAGCGCGGCTGGGGTGTGTTCGCGGAGACGGGCTGCTATGGCTAGGCCGCAGGGGCCGGCGCCTACGATTAGGACGTCGTAGATGTCTTCTTCGACTTGGATTTTGTCGTCCTCCATCGTGTTGGGTTTGGTCTCCATTGTTGATGAGGGGGGAGGGTGAGGAGAGTTGGAGGAGAAAGCTGGGTTATTTAGCAACACTCTCTGTTGTTGTCTCCCCTCTTGTTCATTGAGTGAGGACCCTGTTGGCCTCCTATGCCTCAGAATGGCTTATCTGATTGAGCAATTGAGTCGTTCCTGCTGAATCACCACCGTGACCTACCTTGATGGGCATTACATCACGGGGACATCAAGGTCCTCAGTGCCATTGGAACTCAGGGTCCATCGCCCAGAGATATGCCGAGGACCCTTGGAAAGCTCTGGTCCAGTTCCAATGTCTTATTAGAGCTGGCATATGGCTGTGAAAGACTAAAAGCATGGTCCGGGTGGCTGTCGCGTGAGTAGCAGGACGAGGCATGAAGCTATCCCAACTTGACCCACTAGAGTGCAAGATATGAGTATATCATGATGTCAATTTATAATGGCAATCTACTTTTCTACATATCTTACACAAATATCCCAATCTAATCTTCTCTAGAAGTCTTCATCTTCTCTACTCTTGTACCCAACTCAATGATTCCACTCAGCATCCAAAGCATGCCCCAAAGGTCCCGAAGCAGCATAGTCAGTCGTAACAAAAGCCCTATCAACCTCTCCAAGTCCCTCAGCACAATACTGCAACGTCTCCGCAATATCATGCGATCTATTCAACGGCGTCTTCTCATCCAGAAGCACATCAAACTCGACCCATACACCATCTCCAGCGTGATACGCCGTCACATTCTTGAAACCTGTGACGACGGGCGCGAATCGGTAGGCGAGGTAGATTAGCTTCTTGAGGGTGTGGTCGTCTGCTGCTTCTCCTGAGAGACGGACTACGTTGTTGAAGCATGTGTGGCCCCAGTCGTAGATTATGAAGAGGGAGAGGAGACCTGCTCCGACGGGGTCTAGCCACCAGATATCGGCTCGGTAGCCGATGAAGGGAAAAAGAAGGGAGAGAGTGTTGAAGATGACGTCTGTTTTGCAATCTTGCACGAGGGCTTGGACTTGACTCGTCTTGATAGGTCGACAACCTAGACCGATGGCTCCTTTGAGGACGATGGTTGCCAGAAGAGAAGCGATGGCGGCCCAGCTGAGGATCTCGGCTTCTGCGTGAGGTGGTAAAAGTCTAGTGGCTGACTCTTGAAGGATTTGCAAGAAAGAAATAACCATGATGATGGAAAAGACCAAGATGCCCAATGGTTCGAGACGACGTTTCCCAACTGGGAATCGACGACGCATCGCCTCAAGTCTCCAAAGAACAAGACGACTTGTCGACCAGACGATAAGAGTGCAAAGAAGATCCAAAGCCGAATCCACAAGCGAAGCCACCAAAGAAAGCGACCCAGTTGTAAAGACAGCGAAACCCTTACCAGCAAGAAGCAAGATGTTAGCTATAACATTAATGTTAATAGCCAAATTCGCCTTTCTGCTCGCCTTCTTCCTCTTTTCTTTCTCCTCATCAGGAAGTAACTCTCCAATATTCCCCTCAACACGTTGAATACCTCCACAACGTTCCTGATCACCATCGTGATCTGGATCAGGATTCATAGATTCGAGGACATCATCTGCGATGGCCATGACGACAGCGTCAACTTCTAGCCAATCATTCAACCTCTCATTCTGCGCCTCATAAAAAGCCCTAAGCTTCTTATTCTTCATAGCCTTCAACTCTTCGTCCGTCTTGCGGTACTGCTCAAGGCCCTCTCTGTCGATACCGTGGAGAAGGGCTCTCTTGATCTCGCCGCGCCGTGCGTCCTCGAGTGCCGTACGCGCAGCATCCTGAAATTTCATGATCCTGGGCTTGGGTCTCGACTTGCGGCCGTCGTCGAATGAGTAGTATCGACCAGTTTCTAGGTCCCGAGGATGGTGGGTATTGTCGCCTTGGCCGCGACGCCGAGCCTCTCGGTCGTACTTGGCAGGGTCGCCATTCCAAAGTCTCTTGCCAACCATTTTCGTCTAACGATGTAGAAGAGATATAATCTTTTACAAAAAAAGAGAGAGAAAGGAAGAGAGGGAGATTGTCTTGTTTTGTTGCTTGCAGATTTCGTGTCACCCGAATGGCTTATGACGTAAGTGACGTAAATCTGGGGAAGATGGCAGGATTTGGGCTTGCAGGTGTAAAACACGAGACACGCAGCGAGTGGAGGAATCAAACTCCACAAGTAAGCATGATCCAAGGCAAATTCTTTGTCTTTTCTTTTTGTTGTTTGAGTGATTTCTATCGGGAAATCGGCATACAGTGGGCTCTTGTTGATCCTTGTATCTAAGATCTTGTCGTCATGAATCCTTCAACCTTGTTACTGATGGACAAGGTTCATTCCAGTCATTCACAGAGTACATAACATTCACGGAAACATATTGATAGCAATAGGTGGAAATATGCAAACTCTTATTCAAATTCTATCTTAACAATGAGCGCATTCTTGCTGCCCGAGTCCCAACTCGCTTCATCAGATAAGGATATCTCAAAAGTTCGTTTTATAAACGCCAACAGTTACCCCCCCAAAGCCAATTTACCTCTAGTCAAACAGTATCATATTCTTAGTTTCCGCCCATTCTCATGGCATTCACAAGTCTATGTCTTGCGCCCTCTCTCCGACCCTCGTTCCGGCTAGGACTATCCCCGTAGGAATCAGTTCTCCGGGCCGTGTCATAGTAGGCCTCGGTGTCTCCCAGGCCTACCTTTGAAGGACGAGGAGGCGGTGGGGGAGCATTCGTTGGCTGCTCCTGAGGCTGTGAGTGTGATTGGTACACTGGTTCCCAGTCACCCTGTCGGTAAGGGTTGTTCTGGTAGGCATCTTGAGCCGTAGGAGTACGACTGGCTCGCTGCTCCTCACGATTGGCACGCTCGTCTCGACTCTCACGGTTCGAGCGTCTAACAGAGTCGTGGGAACGAGGAGGTGGTGGTGTGGGTTGCGCTGGAAGGAGTCCGCTCTGAGGCACACCGTTCTGGGGTACACCATTCTGAGGGGCACCAACCTGGCGACGTGTCGTCTCTCGTGGAGTCTCTTCCTCATCGTCTGTAGCAACCTCTTCTTCTGGCTCGTCATCGTAAGCCCGCAATTCGCTTCGCATAGCAAGGCTGGCGCAGATGCTTCTAGCCTCCTCAATGGCCTTCTTCTGCGCTTGAAGAGCCTTGCGACGATCTCGTGTCTCCTTGTTCTCAGCTGCAATGGCCTCGATAGTAGCATCGCCCATCCGCATGATCTCGATAGGGTTGAACAGGCGGAGCATTCCGAGGAGCAGATGTCTCTCGACAACCTGGGTGATAACGTTACGGGTAAAGATGCGTGCAGTCAGATCGTAGTAGATGAGCATCTTCTCCAAAACTTCCTCGGCCTCAGTGTATGTTCCTCCGTTCTCTGTGGCCTCGGCGCGCCACTTCCTCAAGCGCTCTTCGTACTCGGGGTCGAAGGGCTGCACCTCCAACTCCATGTCATCAGTGAGGCGGCCAAGTTCCTTGTCAGCGCTCTCGATGAGCTCCTTCATCTTGATCTCAAGGAAGTGCATACGAAGGGGATCGCGCATGCGAAGAGGCCAGGCATAATCAATCACATCCGCAAGAAACTCGTTGCAGATGACACTGACATTGTCCTTGTACTCTTGCGCCAGAACAGGCCAGTTCCTGGAATAGTCCTGGAAGAGGATATAAGGGGCTCGAGGGTTTGAGTCAAGAGGAAGTTCGTTACCCCGAATCTGTCGAAGGAGGGGCTCAACTTCATGCTCGGCAAAGTCCTTCTTGGAGCGATCCCCGACTGTACCAGCGGCAGGAAGGCCGGAACCGTCGGCAGCAGTAGCAGGTTGGTTCTTCTGGAACGCAACCTTGCGACCGTGTTGTCGGAATCGCCGGGCGAAGCGCTCACTTTCCTCGCGGGTTCGAGCACGAAGCTTCTGTGATGGTGTTCCCTTTGGGCTGGACTGTCTGGCAAAGAATCGCTCGCCAAAGGGGTTCTTGTAGTTACCATTCACGGCAGGGGTGACGAGGTTGTTGGATGCAGTAAAGAGTTCACCCATTTGGAGTCGCATCTCCTCAGGGGTGTCCTTGCCAACACCCATAGCCTTGAGCTGAGCTTCGCAGCCGTCCAAGGCCTGTTGGATCTGCCGGCGGAGAGTCTTGACATGCTTGCCAATGTGTCGCTGAAGCTGGGTGCTCAACTTGGAACGAAGGGCACCAATACCCCACATCTCAGGTGGAAGAGCTGCCCATTTGCCTCGGGTGAAGAACTCGGCCTCTCGGTGCGATCGCTCCTCGGGAGTTTGCCATCGCTCGCCGGGTCCAGGGTTGAGTAGGACATACCAACCGAGCTTGAAGTTGTTTTCCTTGTCCTTGTTCATCACAAGTTCAATAAACTTCTCTTCGAGGCCGATGCGCTCTGTCATGTCGGGCTTTGTAAGAACGCCAATGGTACGTGATCCAGTAGGATCAAAATAACGGGCCTTCTTGAGGATGGGAGCTTGAACATAGTCGTTGTTTCCACCGATGACAGCGAGAATGATAGTGCGGGTGCTCTTCATGTATCGGTCGGAGAGGGCCTCGATGGTTTGAATGTCGGCCTCGGACTGGTCACGGTTGGCGACTCGAACCAAACCAGGAAGATCGACAAGAGTCAAAAGCGGCATGTCGGGGCCACTCTTCTCAACAACCAGAATATCTCGAGCAGCGAATCGGCCGGGAATGCTTCGGGGAGCGATGAGTTCAGTCGCATCTCGCATCATGGCATCGAAGGGAGTGTCGCCGGTGACATCACCGCCATACTGCATCAAGCGGGCTTGCTCATTGTAGGGTCGTGTCTTGTCGGGAATGATGGATACCTTGAGTCTGGTCTCCTTTGCTCTTCGCATACGAATCTCGGTCGCAAATCTCGTGCAGGCGCCGGCATCTCGAGGGAATGGTGTGCCGGTCAAGGCTTCAAGGACAGAACTCTTGCCAGCGGATTGATCGCCGACAACGACAATCTGCGGAAGCTTGACATCGTCGAGCTGGGCGAATTGAAGCTTGTCAATGAGGTCTAGCAGGCTGCGTTGCTCAGTAGCAAGGCCCTGGTCACCCAGGGAAGATTCGATCGAAGGGCGCATTTGGTGCCTAGCAGTAGGGAGAATGTCAGCAGCTCGCTGGGTGTTTTTGTCTGGCGGAATGACGAACAGAGAGCCCATTCTCTCGCGGGGGGTGAGATAGATGGAGATGATTCAGCAATCAAATAGTTGCTGTTCGTTTATATAGAGGGGAAAACAGTCTCAGCTGAAATGCAATGCATGCGCGGCCTTGTCATGTGTCTTTATACAAGATTACGCGTGCGCCATGATTCGCTCTTTCTTGGGGTAGGTTGCCTCCGTGTCGCTGATTTTCTGCCGTGCCATGGTTTGCGCGGCCGCCAAGCGTCTCGGCGCCCGAGAGGCAACTACGGCGTCATGATTGCTGCGCCACACCCACCTTCAGCTGGGCTGTCATGGCGGGGATCTATCACAAGCGAAATGATTAGGCCGACAGGCATCGCATAGAAACGGAACACCCTAAAGGCCCCTTGATTTGCCACCAAGAATGCCATTCTACAGAATTCCCTATCCACACATTTCTTTTTCCCTCTTCTTTGCTTGCAGCTATGAAGCCTCAAACCTGTGGCGCAGCAATATCTAATCTGTGGCGGTGCAGATCTCGGATCTTGGCACGAGGCCCGCGTCACCAGGCCAGGGCCAGGAACCGGGCAACTGGCTTTCCCGCAGGAGATGGTGTCCAGATGTTTGCCTCCCACCGCCCTATCTGCCTCTTACGTAGTGGGCCACGTCAAGTTCAACGAAAAGGATGGTTTCTTTCTGCGGTTGCCTAACTACAGTATCTCTAGTTACGTATCGATCACTGATCACAGTCACCGCCCAAAGGATCAAGAGCCTGCCAGACTGTACTCCCAAGCACATACGACCATAGCTCGTAGAGAATACGGGGTCCCGTCCGCTCCCCCAGAGTCAAGCTGCGAAGCGCCGGATTAGTAGTTGGGTCGGTGACGACCAGCGAATCCCCGGTGTTGTATGTTTTTTTTTGTTCTCTTTTTGGCCTGTCGCATGCGTATTATCTGTGTGCCTACTACGAATCTGTAGAGTTGGTGTACATAGTCAGTCGGTTGGTGTTGTGCTGTGAGATGTCCCACAAGCCAGGCGGTTTCAAGCCACTTTTTTGGTCTGACAATGCCTGAGGCATAGACATCAAGTCCCCCTCACCAGGTTTTTGTTTCTCGCCAAGTCATCCCGAAAAAGACCAACTGGCTATCGTTACCTTTTATCTCGGAGCCAGTTATCAAGGGAGTTCCAAAGACCCCAAATAGTTGACCCGCCTCGAGAGAATGTCCTCTGATACCCTAGACACGGCTGAGAAAGGGAGGCATACCGCAAACCAACATCGCAACCCAAAGACACCACTACGACTTGGTGATATCGTCGCCAATTTAAAAGACCCGGTAGTCGATTTGACGGTTCTCAACGCAGAGGTCTGGGTCCCCATACTAGGGGAAAACATTCGCACAACCATCCAAAAGGAGTTTTACCCAAAACTCAGAAACCCTAAAGAAGCCAAGGTCCTTCATTCCGCTAGGATCAGGGGCCTGGAAATCCAGAACATCGATGGCATACCTAGAAGCGAGTTGAAAATACTTGAGACTCAAGTTCTCACTCTCCCAAAAGGATACCTCGATAACGGTATGAATCTAGAGCCAGTCAGAGTTTGGAGGGAGAACAATGATGATTTCTCCTTACGTCTCATCACAGGCCTCAAGACGATTCGAGAACCTCCATCTACAGTCCCAATCGCTGAATCTACAAAACTGGAAGAAGAAGAGTTAGGCGAGATCGACTCGGTTCCCGATCAGGTAAAAACTGGCAAACAAGGGCAATATGACGTTAAATATGGGTTGGAGCACATTGACTCCTCTGACCATCTCCTTGCGTACCAATTCTCAACAATAAGGCAGAAGCGGAGTAAAAAGAAAATGGTAGAGGAGGAAAGCAATTGTCCACAAAGTCAAGTTGGGCTTGTCGAGCGCCAACAGACTCCTGGCGAAGACAGTCCTTCATTTTTCGTTAGGCCCCCGATGTGGGTTATCTTCAGGAGGGAGAAGGCCTCAAATGCGCTTTTGAACACACTGGCCTCGTGATGCAACTTATGACAGCTCAGTTGATCTTGGACCCTTGGTTAAATCATTGTAACTGAATGGTGTCAAAATACTGAAGGCTTGGTGGTGTTCATAGAGCTAACGAGTGTTTCGTGAATGTTTCGACGTTGTCAAACGTATGGATGAACACTCTAGTTGCGTATTCGTGAGTTTTCATATTGCGCAAGAGAACGATGCATCGTTCCAACTGGAGTGGTACATAGTGAGGGTTGAGCTCGACAAGCTTGTGGGCGATTTGACCTGTAGGTTGGTTAATTAGGGTCTACTGTGGAACAGCTTATTAAACCCAAACTTGCATACTTCGTATTTCTTTCGCTTTCCTGTCTGTCTTGGCCAGGTCCAAAGAGGTCTTTATCCAGGGAGCTTCACTTGGGGGGTCACGTGAGTGTCCGGAAGCATGACTAAGCCAAGCTTGCCCAAATGTGACCAGTAACCGACGACCTCGTCCCAACTCCTCTCCCATCAGAATACCCCTGTTTGCCGTATTTCGATATCGGCCGCCATAGCTATTCCAATGACCAGTGAGTCACTACATGGTATCCTGGGCCATGGCTTCTGACCGAAGTCTTTTGCGAGTCCAGGCCGCGAGATTGAACAGCTCCTCGAATCCCTCGAGACCGAGGCGGTGACAGAGCAGAGCACCAGCAAGTTCCCTCCCAACTCTACACCGTTTGCCTTTCTTGGCCACAGAGTTCCCCGCTACTAACCGCTACTGGCCAATAGAGTCTCATGCACTCCTTGAAAAGGTTCTGGCTCACACTAGGACTTCTCGCGACACTGCTCTTGCTTCGCTGTACGCAAAGAACGGGCTGCGCATCCTTGGTCTCTATGCGTTTGGGGACCGTGACCCAGCTCAGAAGGTCGTTGCTTTGAGATGCTTGAACAATATTCTCGTTCGTTCTGTGTCAACAAGGCAGGTGTTTATCAATGAAGGATACCCAAGCAAGGTGTTGTCTTCAATGAAGGTATTGTTCCTGTGTCCTAATCCTCAGGTTGACTCTCACACATTGCGCAGAATGGGGAACCTAATGAGGAGCTTGCGACTGCCAACCTGTTTCTCTTTTGTGCATCTCAACCCACCTTTGACCTCACATCGAGCTTTGAGGATGAGGGTCTTGCTGAGATCGTCAACAAGGTACGAGCGGAAACCACGGGCGATGCAACAAAGTGCTCATATTCTCAAGAACATAGTACGCCACGCGCAATCCTCAGAACCTCTCCCGAATGACCCTGCCAACCCAGCTCTGGCAAATCTGAGGCTGCTATCTACTTTGGCTGTACGGGCCGAGTCACAGGCGCACCGATTCCTGCCTTCACTCGAACCGGTCCTGGATCTTTTGAGCAAGGTCCCTGCGACTGTCTCGCACGCTGACCTCCCGGCTTCAGTCTTGATTTCTTGCCTGGTCTCCATACCGATAGACCAAAGGGAGGAATTCCCAGTCTCTGCAGTCGACAAGTTGGTGAATCTCCTCCAGGAAGCAATCCCCAAAGCCGATGGTTCTTCGAAAACCGCGGACAAAGAACTATTGCCTCTTTTGTTGGTCCTACATCGTCTGGCACAGTCTAAGCCATCTGATGCTCGGAAACGGCTGGCTGAACATATCCTGCCATCTGATGAAGATCGAACTGAGGCCTTGGGCAAGGGCGAGTCCCTGCCGCACAGGCTACTTAAGCTTACTTCCACCACAGTGGAACCCGAGCTACGGGAGATGATTGTCAATCTATTCTTCGAGATTTCTGACAAGGACCCAAACAAGTTCGTGCACCATGTCGGCTTTGGACACGCCGCAGGACTCCTTTCTTCCAAGGGCATACAGTTTTCTCTGGAAGGCCTTGCACAAGCACAGACAAGCAGCGCTGCCCCGGATATCAACCCCATCACAGGTCAACAACGCAGTGCAGAGGCTGTATCTGACTTGCCCGAGATGACGGAAGAAGAGAAGGAGAGAGAAGCCGAGAGACTTTTTGTTTTGTTCGAGAGGTTAGTCCGTTCTTCCGAGATATGCTGGGCGATCTTACTGACTTGCTATAGGTTGAGAGCCAATGGTTTGATTTCGGTCGAAAACCCTGTCACTCAATATAAGGACTCGGGTCGTTTTGAGGAGCTTCCTGATGACGCGTCTGATTAATGCTGCATGAAGCAAGCACTACTGCACTGTTGGAACATCACTTGCGGGATGAACAAATGTGAATAGAGAATGTGTCTTATAAATAGCCCTTCCTGCTAGAGGCCGGACAAATTGAGAAGGAGAGTTCAAACTACCTAAAACCGAGATTCTAGGCACATCTTATCACGGCACACCCGTGCCCTACTACCACTGTCTGAAATTGGGTGATCAAGCATCCTCCTCAAGGCCGACCATCTTGCAAGACTCGACCCACAACTTGGTTGCATTTTCCTCATCATAAGCCCAAGGAGCATAGCCATTGTCGGCCGACATGGTGTCAGAGTCCGGGTGCGCCGGTCCGGCTTCCTGGCAGTCATAGAGATACCTTCCTCCCTTTCCTTCCCAGTCCTTGCTCAGAGCTGCATAGACCGAAGTTGCGGCACCTTGAGCGGGACTCTTGATGAGCTTTTTGAGCTCGGTGTTCTTTTCCATGAGGCTGATGATCTCAGGGTCCGTGACGTAGCGATGGAGGTTGGTCACGACTCCGCCTGGGTGCAGGGAGAGGGCGTGCAGACCACGGTTCCCGTAACGCTTTTCGATCTCGTTGACCATGTAGATGTTGGCCGTCTTGGACTGACCGTAGGCAATCCAAGGGTGATATGAGTTGGGTTCGTCGAAGTTGAAGTCGTGGAACCGGACCTCGCCGGCGCGGTGGCCCATGGACGAGACCGAGACGACGCGCGAGTTGAACGAGGGGGCGGAGGCAGCAAGAAGCGCCGACTTGAGCAACTGAAAGAGGAGAAAGTGAGCGAGATGGTTGACCCCGAATTGCGTTTCGAAACCGTCGACAGTCCTGCCCTCAGGGGTATACATGACACCGGCGTTGAGGACGAGGATGTTGAGCTCCTTGCTCTTGGCAAGAAACGCTTCAGCGCCTTTTCGAACAGAGTCGAGGGAGTCGAGAGAAACCTCAATCAAGTGAAGAGGTGCCTTGTTGTCTGGGTCGGAGGCCTTGATATCATCGATTGCCTGCTGACCTTTGGCAAGGTCCCTGACACCGAGGAACACCGAAGCCCCAGTTGCGTGGAAGGCACGGGCTGTCTCAAGGCCCACACCCTGATTGGCACCGGTGATGAAGACAGATTTATCAGTGAGCTTGCCCATGAGGTCTTCGTCTTGGATGATCTGAAGGGCAGTGGGACGGGCGTCGCCGGGGCCCTGGGGGTTGCTATGAGCTGCAGTGTACTTGGACATTTTGGAAGTTTGGTTGATGGTTTGGTTTGATGTTGTTGGCTTGTTGGTTGTTGTGTGAGTGTCTTGGAAAGTAGGATATGCCCATTGAGACAAGTCTGTGGTATTTATGTCTTTGTGCTCAGATATTGCGTTCGGATTTTATGTCACTGGGCCGGTCTTTAGAAGACAAGAGATTTGGCCTCCTGAAAGAAGGGTTCAGGCACCCAGCGTACGTTTTCGATGTCGACATATTGTCTGAGGTGAAATGGGATAGAGTGTCGCATTGAGTTACGGACATTGGTTGGGCGTGAGATTATCTCCGTTGGTGGCCGGCCATGCGAGGACGGTATCGCTGTCTCGACGCAACGTCACTCACTCATTGGGCGTCGACATGACTGTCTGCCACTCTAGAAAGGAATTTGTAAAAGAGAAGTGGGTTGAATTTTAGAACTTGAGCAATGGTAATTAATTTTCGATGTTAAACAAAATGCCATTCTGGAATTTCCAATGCCAATGGTTGGCTCATATTTTGAGGTACTCGCGTTATCTTCACAGCGGCCAATTTAAGAAACCACGCAGTATAAAACCGGGCGAAATATTACTCTCCTGGTCTCATAGCAACTCGAATCGGATACTTCAAGATGTTTGGATGTATATATTCTCTCTATCCTTTCAAACATGTCTGTATACGTATTCGGCCTGGCTCATAGGGCTGGTAACCGAACGGCGATCCGGCATGACCCGCCGAGTTCGTGGATACATCGCGGCGGAGTTTCGTTGCAGGGGGCATTAGCCTGCGGAGTTGACGCGGACTTTCTTGCGGAGTTTGAGCCTTTGATGGTACAAGGTGAGATTATCATGCTGGGGTCCAAGGCTTGCACAGCCATCACCACTATAAACACCTCGATTTCTGATAATAGTGGCTGCAATTACTCTGTGTGGCGAAAACTGTCTAGAAAAGCGGCATCTTGCCATGCATCTCCCTCAGTTGCTCCCAAGTAACAGTGTTTCCATACATGAGCTTCACTATTGCCTGTCCGGCCCAAAGACTTCCGCTTAATGGAATCATTTGCTGAAAATGGGTGATCTCGGAACTCTTGGATGCCAGGTATGTGGAAAGGGGAGTAGGATTCTGGCCCTGCTTTGAAACACACTAGAAGATGAAGTGATTGCAGTTTGAGCCTCTCCTCTCGATGCTTTCAGCCTTGTGTCTCGTCACTTACATCTTCCTCCACTCAATCCTGACTCTCGTCGTTCTGAGGTGTTGCAGCAGCCTATCCAAACACATACGACCATACCTACTGGAGAACTCGGGATCCCGTCCGCTCTCCCATAGATAAGCCAGTAAGGGGCGGATTAGTAGTTGGGTCGGTGACGACCAGCGAATACCTGCTGTTGTATGTTTTTTGCTACTCTTAACTTTTTGCTAGCTTATGTTTTCTGCCATGAACTAACCATGCATGTTGGATTCCCGAATGGGTAGCGATGAAGAATAAAGGGACTTGGCTGGTAAAACCGAGATTCCCTTTATCATGGGGGAGTAGGAGAACGTCCCCTGTTCTACAATTTTGCAGTTTGCACTTTACCTTGGCTGCGGTTTAGTCGGTTGTTTTGGAGGTGAACGCTTTCGTCACTGGCAGACCAGATCCTTGACTGAAACCACACAAACCTATAGACCGTCCCCCAAAAGGCTGCTCATGGCAATGCTATATAACTTAAGTGGTAGAAGTATACTTTCATCTATATATACAAAGCGACACAAATCCAACTTTATCTAGCATAATAAACTATGCCCGGAAACCAGGCGGAAACGGACCTCGTCTTGGAAGTATTGCCTGAGGCCTGGGCTCCTGCTTATAAGACAAACCACTCATCACACCATTGAAGAAAATTTGGGACTCAACGGGTGAGCTTTCAAACCGGTGTCTCTTAGCTTCTTCAACCCTAATCTTTGCGCCTCTTTCAACCCAAGAGAATGGTGACCCCAGACCCAGTTCACAGCCTAGTTTGGCTGATGCAACCAAGCTGGTTGTCGCGTGATGTAGAATTTTATCTTGAATCTCCGGGGGAACACGATTGAGTTTGCCTGGTTCTGGCTCCTGCATTGTGATGTTGGTTGCCCATAGAATCATATTGATAGCAGTATCAGACGCAAGATTGTCGCCGAAGAGGGTCTCAGACCTCGTCCACACTACCTGACCTTCGTGGGCCTTGCAAAGTGTGACTTGCCGAAGAGTAAGTATGGCATACGTGACCACGTGGGCGGCAGATTCTTTAAGATGTGAATGAATTTCCGCATGACGCTGTACCATCTCAAGGCCCTCCTTGGTGTCTTGTGTCAGAGCAAACCATGAAGACCCGGCTTTGACAAGTTTTGCATCAGGCGTCTCCCAGTTTGGCAAGTCAACCAGTCGAACATAAGGGCCACCTTCAGTAATGTGTTCAAATCCAATACGCTCTCGTATTGTGAAATCCATTGTTGCCATCCAGAGGGTGGCATATGATAGCTTCATAAACGTCGTGGTATTCATTTGTCGTCGAAGCACATGGCGCCATGCGTGGGCGAAGTCACGGAGAACCCTGCCAAGAAATGCCCTTTGCCGTAGAAGAATATCCAACTCAGGCTCCCAGTAGGGCCCTGGAAGAGTCTCCTGTTCAGGGAGTGTTTGTGTAGGCAAGTCTAGCTGTGTAAAATCGTCCAGTGCAAGCGGTCGTTGACGAGCAATTCCAAGAGGTACGGAGAAGAGTTGGTCTTTCTTGTTTAGAACAAAGGTGTCTTTGTCGAGGTCGAGTGTCCAAACGCTGTTGAACGAATCACCCCGGCGGTCGCCAAAAGGGTTCACAAAGTCGTATACGTCTTCCCAAACAAAGTTCAGAATTTGTTCCAGAGTTGCGGAGAGTTCTTCTTCTCTAGAGTTAGCGTTCTGGGGGCCTAATTTAGGAATACATCAGCAGGACATACCGGCGCATGTCTCCTGGCCCGAAAGGATGCGAGAGAACACGTCCAGTAGAGCGGCATCGTCTGGTGCCTTTTTGGAGTAGCTCCTACGGAGAGACCTCCCTAACGCATACTGTCAGTGTACTTCCTACTCTAAGGGACTATCTCTCAAATTTACCTTTCTTTACAAAAATCAAGACTGACAGAACTGACATAACGATGTGTTGGTTGACGCCGAGGGTTGATGAAAAGTATTTGTCCGCTCGGCGGTTGGTGGCCTTCATGACGGGACCATCACGTGATTGGAAACACCCACATTCCTATCCTAGAGACACCATCGAAGCGTGCTGGGCGCCTAACGACTCCTGAATGACAGCGGTGATTAACAAAGAGGCAGGGTTTCCCCCACTAAGGTTGATAAGAAGCCTCCTTTTAAAGGCATCTTCTTTTTCCTGTTGGCGGGGTGGTTTATAGTATGGCGTTTGGTAAGAGGTAAGATATTTACCATTGTTGATTACTTTTTCTGTCCTCTTGAATGTATCTATGGACTAAACAAGCCAGTCGTCTCTGCTTCGAGAGCTTGAGAGGTTAATAGTTGATGAGTGAATATACTGTCTAAAATAGTTTATAAACAACACATAGCTGCGCTGGACTGAACGCATTGCTAAGTGGGCAACTACTGATATGATTGATTTACAAAAGGGAGGGGGTGTTCTTTGAGATAACTCGCCCATTCCATAATAGTTTGTACGTCCTGTCGTAGATGGAAGGTGTTAGTCAATGGAGTCAACGTCGTGTCTCCCCATTGATATAACTGTATTTCCATGCCGACCTGAACTATGGCATAGACCTGTCCACTCTCGTTGTGCGAGTTCTCGCAGTGCCTGGTGGACTGTTCAAAAGCCGAGTCCTATGACTCGCCTCCTTTCTTAACCTCAACCATCATGAAATCGTACGTGTAGAATGACCCACCTGCCCTGCACTCAACCTTGAAGACAACATGATCTGGAACACTAGTGCCCCTATCATCTTCTTGCACAACATCGTACCCTTCTTCCTCCTTGAAGAGGCACTTGAGGATCACTGTCGTTGCTCTTCGATACGTCGCCTCGCTTGAGGCGGGATTTCTCTCAATTGTTTACATGTGGGCAGCAACGTTCCTCCTGTCGAGGTACGTTCGAGCTGGTGGGGGGTCTGGGTCCTGGAAAATGATCCTGCTAGTACGTGTGTTCATCCTGGAAAATACGTTACGCGATGGCTTTGGAATAGAATGAGATAAGTGGCCAACCAGTGCTGGCATGTAACATCGTGATTCCAACTGTCCTGCAGTGTGTAAGAATCCCCAATAGTGTCACCAAAAAGAGTCTTTACCTGGAGATCATCCTCCCAGCCAGTGGGAATGGCGTACTTGCTCTCTCCAGTAGCAATTTCAACGTAATAGATTTATCCTGGATGATTTGAATACTGAGACCACAGGTCTCCAACAAGGTTACCGAGATACGACATGACGATAGTACAAAGAAAGGATTTGAAAATGAAGGAATCAAAGAGAAATGTGTGGTAGTGCCTAGGTAGATATTGTGGGAGTCTGTTGGAGCAAGACTTTGATCTGGTGTTGAGATATAGAGCCCGTTCTAATTGTCGATGAAAGAGAATTATATACCTTTTTTTATAGGCTGCAATGATGTCAAAGCCATCAGCCACAACAACAAAAAAACACAGCTATCAATACATGACGGTATTAAAACCCAATACCGTAAAAGACCGGAACCTAATTCTTTTTTACTTCTATGGCAATAGCCACAAAGAACCAGATAGAAAGGTGCGTCTTCTATACAAGATAACACCTTTCCTTATCCCCGGAAGGATAAAAAGTTTACGTTGACGGAGTCAAGCATGTGGGAAAGGTAGCTTGCAGAAAAAGAACACATTATGGTTCACAATGAATCCAAACACAGGGGTTATATACCTTTCTGTCTCCCCATTCTCGCCATCTCGTGCAAGCGCCCGTCACCTTCATCACCGGGGTAGCTTAATGTTAGTTGCTGGTGATGAAACAGGATGAACTGCACTAAGCGCTTTTCAGGAAACCAACTATACCTCTTGCGAAAGCGGTTGGAACCAACAAGGACAGGTCGGCGCGTAGATCTTGGGTCGCCTGGCTTGAGGGCAGGCCATCAAAGTGAACTTGGATTATTTACTAAAAATAGCAGCGCACGGCGCTTATGCCAGGCTATAGAACTGATCATCCGTTCCTGGATACTGGGACGAGAGACATTGAAGACAATGATGATGGAGGGTAGCTTGCGATTTGCAAGGACTACCTCATATCAATTTGGCTACGGACTTGACTTGTGATAGGATATAATCCTTCCGAACTCATCCAACCCCACTTCGTAGGTACCATTCGCTTTCTGACTCTCCTTGGCAACCAAAATGTGATACTGGATCTCCTCCTTGGCCGCATCAATTGGGGCACGCGCCCTCCCTATAATCACACAGACTGGCCGGCAGGCGTCTTCTCTCTCCTTAGAATCGTACGAAATTGACCCTGCTTCTTTACTGTTGGCATCTATGATCTGGCGTTCGTCGCGCATTATCTTGGTGGGATACCTTACAGGGCAATGAGGCTACTTAAAGAAATGGGCGCTTGGCTAACGAGTTTTGTTATTTACTTTGGTACCTACTGGGCAGGCAGAAGTGCAAGAGATATGTCAAAGCTCCAGCTGGCTATGCTGTGCAGAGTGATCGGCTGCTTCTGAGTGGGCAATATCAGGTTCACGGGGTCATGCGCTGCTCTCGGGTGCTGATGGTGTGAGACTGATCCCTGCAGCCCGGTGAGTACGGAATGTATCAAAGGAGTAGCTCGTTTTCTTTTGGTACATATGTTTACGTGGCACATGCAGCCGACAGGACCAAGCAAGCATTTGGGCTGGTGACGAGATCCATTGTTGGGAAACATCGGGCTGCGATGCCGGTGGCCATGGGTTCCTTGATTGGAGGAGCTTAGCCATGCAGATTTTTACTGGCGTCGCGTGACACTGATTGCCTATCTTAATACCGAAGATGGGACCGAGGATACAATTGACTATGCGCCATCATTCCCAGCTCAACAACAGCAAACACACCGCCCTTAAAACGTCCAGCAGACAAGACGAATCCTGTGTGAGTCCTCAAAGAATGGCAATGAGCACACGGAGCGCGTCTCCGACTGCCACGGCCGAGTACGAAGAGCACGAGCCGTTTGAAACGTTCAAGGACAAGGTTCTAGATCTATGCCACCTCCTCTGGCCGTCTTACGACCCGGAAGACGTTCGCATTGAGCGGATGAAGGGAGGATTCAGCAACCGAGTCATCGGTATACATGTTAGAGAAAAGCCAGCAACGGGTTCAGATGAACCAAAAGTCACATCAGAGCCTCCTCCAGCGTGCCAAATCAACAGTATGGAGGAAGAGGACATGGCTTTTTCCTCTGCACCACCCAAGAACTCCCCACCCCCAGGAGACTATGTGCTTCACGTTGCACGTTTTAAATCGGCAAACATCGGCTATGAGAAACGCAATCTTGATCTTGCAAGCACCTACGCAAACTCTAGTATTCCTCGGGTAGTGGCTATAGACGAGGGTACATCGACTACAAATCCTATCGGGCACCCATATATCTTACAAATCAGACTCCCCGGACAACGTCTGGTTGATATTTGGAGTGAACTGAACCAACAACAACGACTTTTGGTTGTGGAGCAGGTGGCTGCTTTTTTCCTCAATGTCCAGAAAGCCACCAATCCAACAGGTGGTCTGCCAGATTTCGAGAGCACTCAGACTTCAGCTCAGGCCATCCCTACTAAGGATTTCAAATTTGTAGGCGACGCCGAAGGTTCCAAGAGACTAATTGAGCCACAACACCCAGCCGAAATGCTCTGCGCTCGCCTTCTATGTTGGCACAAGAAATATTCAGGACCAGGATTTGGAGACGGGCCTTGGCTGGGCCTGATCGAGATGGTCAAGTCTATGCAGGCAACAAACAGAACATTTGGACCAGATACGCCAGTGTACTATTTTCATCACGGAGATTTCTTCCCCCGCAACATCATGGTCGATACCCCTGACGAGAAAACAGCCACCGTTACCGGAATTTTGGACTGGGGTGACGCCCACTTTGCTCCAGCCGTTGTTGCATTCGCTCCTCCCGCCTGGTTGTGGGTTGAGGGCTATTGGAGCACGGACATAGAAGGGTACATAGATGAAGAGCGCATTTGGGCATATGCTCAAGAGACACCTCAGAACGGCGAGGCCAAGGAGCTCAAGGATGTCTTTGAAAAGGCTGTCGGGACTGAATTTCTTCAGTACGCTTATTCCCCTGACGCTTGCGAGGCGAGAAAGATTTGGTCTTCGGCTAAACAGCGCATTGGGAGGAGCTGGGTTGTTGATGAGCTTTCCAAGATGCTCGCGGCATGGCGGCCAAGCAAGGAGAAAGAGACGGGAGACGTCAAGGATAAGCCCACGATGCCTGTCGATACAGGTTCTGTGGACGATAGAGAAGCCAGCCCTTAGGGAAAGGGGGCTTTTTCACCTTGTCTTTGAAATAAAAGGAGACGCCGGGATATTAAGAGACGTACCTGCCTCTCTTTGATAGAATGAAAACGTTTATAAAAGGATTATAAACAATTTGAGGTATTTCAATTTATTCTTATAATTGGCGCCTATAAAAGCACCCTCGTAGTCACATTATGGTCCTCGCTTAGCTACACGCCCACACGCTACGCTCGGGACAGGCGTCTGAGTTTAGGGGGGAAGCTATTCCGATTGGTGTCTTGGCAACGATCTTTCCGTCTGACTATCCGTAAACACTATCACACGGGAGCTTGTGATTAGCATCCTCCCGGTGTCTTGGCTCGCAAGCTTGAGCCAAGTTTCTCCATGTTATCTGAGCCTTATACCTGCGTCCATGAAATACCATCAAGTACATGTTTCCTCAGTTTCAAATATGGGTAGATTGAGCCCAAATTCACAAGCCCCTCGGGCTCAAGACTCATCACCTCAACACCAAGCTCATAGTATCCGCCGTCTGACCCAATGAACACTTCTTGCCAAGCCCGTTGAACCTGTCTCGACATGTATAACTCCCACGTGCCCTGCCAGACGATGTTTCCAGTCCGATCCGATTTCTCGTAACGGAAAATGCCAGCCACTTTCTCTCTCACTTTGCAATTCCAGATTTCAAGCATCTCAAGCCTAGGCATATGCTTAGCGACCTCTGCTACCTTGACCAGCAGCTCGTTGACCACCTCACTTGAACACGTTAGAACAAGATTTGATGTCAATGCAAGTGTTGTCAAAGATGCCCAGTTGTGAGAATAACGAGGCGAGAAAAAGTCTTGGGCGTCAAAGACGAAGGAGATGGAGAGGTGTTCCAGTTGATTGCCCCCTGTGTTTTCTGCCAGGGATTTGAGGAGTCGCTTGTTCGATCGTGGTATTCGCATTCTCCCTTGCTGGTGGTACATGGTATTGAACTCGTCGTAGAAACTGAATTGCTTGAGGGAAGATGTCAAATTAAGCCCAATCAACGATGAATCTATCACACGTATCAGTCAATATTCTTGATCATGTCGTCTGCTGGGGAACCAACCCTTATCCCACTCCTCATCGCTCCTTGCCCGGCCGTAGCACCACCTCTCAAGATGAATGGCCTCAAGGCAGGGGGAAGCTCGAAATATGTAGCAAAGGGCCTTTGGACCAATATTTCGAAAATACCGTCGTCGGATGAGAAGACGGGTGATGACTCGTGCGCTGTAAAGAGACTCATGTTCACCAAACCTGAACTCGAGGGACCGCGAGCCTAGGTAACACTGCTTCCGCCATTCCCACGTAGACAAGAAGATCTGGTTAGTGGGAGGATTTTCAAATCGGCTCGAATAATCTGTGTATGGATTCGTTCGGATGGATCCAATATCACCCTCCGGTACGGGAGTATACAAGAACGAATGCAACCGATGCATTCTCGTCTCAAATGACGAAAAGACACCGAGTTCAACTGTGAGACCGTGGCTGTGTTGCCAGTCAGAGAGGACTTTCCAGAGCGTTGAAACTGCCCGAGTGAAAACGGTGGCGCTGTAGTTGTGAGAGGCTTCATCGTCATCTTCTAGGGCTAGTATTTCCAAGAGAACATGCTTGACGTAGCCTCTACGGCCAGAGGCTGGACTAGTCAGGCGTGAAAATATTGGAATGTGTTCTGGACGTAGCGAGATGTGGCGAAATGTTGATTGCTCTATTATTCGTTGCCAAGCTTTGCAGACGCAGGCGAAATTCGAGGGACGGGCGAATCTGTCCTTTGACGTGTTGTGTGGTGGTGGTATGAGCCATTCTAGGATGCAGAGCTCGATTTCTGGCGGGAATACGCTCTTTGCTGCAGCCGTACAAGAAGCCATTTTCAGGTCAAGATTGGATGATGGATTATTGGAAAAGGTGAAGAGGGTCTCAAGTGCATTTTAAAGATATGTTACATACAAGAAACTTTCAAGGCTGCAACAGTTATCTTGAACAAAGTTTTCGCATAAAAGTGTCATGCCTGCTGATGCCTTGAATACACCCGAGTTGAGTCATTGCATTTGCATTGCATTGCCCATTAAAAGTCAAGTTGAAGTATTTGGTAATGACATCTTTCCAGAACGACGTCCTTCTCAATCAAAGACATAGCTTCTCGTACCAAGCAGTATCAGTGATGTTCGTTGTGGGGTCAGGTAGATAGATGCCTACTCTACACTTTAACAGGAGACTTCACCTCGATGTGTGTAATGTTCGTAGTTGCCATTCGCACTGATTGTCTGGGAAAGTACCATAATTCCTCTAATTAGACCCTTCAACCATGATTGGTCAAGCAAGACGTTGAGGCAGGACAATACAACACGACGACCAAGTCGCTGCATGTAACCTGATTCGGAAGTCTGATTCACTTGATACGACCTGAAAACATATCCACAAAGGCTGTGCATACGTAGACAGACGTGTTAGTATAGAATACTGACGATCCATCTTCAAGTGGCACAGGAACTTTTGAAGTAAGCTTACCGTGATGCTGATCCTTTATCTTGTTTCATCCTTTGTACCGCTTTGAATAGGGCGGAGTAGAGACACTGATGACAGGTTATGTCATGATGCATCCAAAGGAGATACTATACCGACGTGCTATACAGACGCGTGAACCTATTGTTTTCTTTCGAGAATGAATGGGGATACGACGATAATATCACATAATATGCCATTGGATATCAGGCCACACCGCAACTGCTTGTACAAACTTGGCAAACGTTTTGACTAAAATCAGAAAAGAGGCGGTCAGTTCACACCCAACACAGTAGGTCAACACTGTCAACGTACAAAGGATCGACGGCATGCCAATACCAACTCTCTCTGGGCGAGATCCGGTCACCTCGGGGTATCGGCCACAACAGTGAAGATTGCATCTTGAACTCTACCCTATTGGCACAAGATCAACTATGCTAAGTCTGACAGCTCTATCGATCGCTCGGATCGGAGCGACACGGTTGGTTGATACAAGACACTGCCTTTGATATTCCTCTATGATGTTGTCAAAGATACATGGAGAACATTTTACAGCATCTTCACCCTTTCAGTACTCATCTTCCAAGACAAACTACACAGTTGCTTATGGTCCTGCAGAAGAGCGTCATGTCAAGAAGTAAGAGCCCTGGGGTATAAATTAGCCGGCTATCCTACCAAGGCGACTGATATTCCATCAAACACAAACAACCTTGACACAAGAGCAACCACCAAATCTACCCCATCTCATCAACTCCCCTTATTTTACCCAATATTCATCATGAAGTCCTACATCATCACCATCGCCCTCCTCACCAGCCTAACCCTCGCAAACCCAATAACCCAAGCTCCCGCAATGATGCCCCGAGTCGATAACTCGGAGGGAGACCAAGTCCAAAAGAGAGACTGCAACAGTAGAGTCGGAGACAACTGCGGAGGGAAATATGGAGGCTGTTGCCCTGGTCTAACTTGCTACGTGAGTTTCTCAGCCTTAGATACTCCATACAAGCTAATTATTTCTAGGTCACTTCCCTTCCTCTGTATGGAAAATGCAAGAAGAACTAAACCGAGTGTGGACTTGGTGGACGCGCGTTCAAAGACTACAGGGATATGACAGGGGATGGAAGATCACACACTCACTTGAAACAATGCATTACACTCTATAGAAACATAGCCACACTCTCTCAAGATAAAAGTGCGCACTTGACGTCAAAGCTCCCTACCTTGCAACTCCTCGTGTTTTTAGTAACAAATATTTATACGAAAACTACCACATCTGGATAACCTCACCCTTTATCATTCTGACTAAGCTTATTAAGAAACATATAACCAAGGTGGGGGTCATTAATGTGAGACCTAGATGAAGACGGCACTGCCTCGGCATTGTCTGGTAGATCAAACGTTTAGGGTGGGGGATGTGTAATTTGCACTCATCTCAAGTGACATCATTGAATGAACATCATTATCAGACTCTAGGTATCATCTTATTGTTCTAGTCTTTCTTTCTTTGGTATGAAGCAATGCCACGCTATGAATAAAATTCCCAAAAGATACAAGAAAAAATGTACATGCACTCTATAATGTGCCTCTACCATCTCTAAATACCTCATCGTACCAGGGAGACTTGGCCTCGACCGTGGCGTTGCTGTTGCTGCACACCGTGTCCCAGTCGGTCGGCCGCAACTCCCAACTCTTCGTCTCCTTGTTCTTTCCAAATAGCAGTGAAGCCTTGAACTCGCCCTCACCGCGGTACGGCTTGATCTCAAGGCTTCCATTCCTCGCTTCGAGGGTAGTCAATGCTGTCGTGCTGTTGGCCTGCATCTGCACCTCAAGCAGATTCCGTAGATAGGGAAAGAACCACGTCTTATCCCACCACGTCGACCTCCGACTCTTGAGACCATTCCTCCAAGCATTGTGATGTATAGCCACAGGAATCGCCGTCGTCCAAAAGTCAACGTATAGAGGTACCTCACCCCAAGTGAGGTCCTTTTCTGAAGCTTCGACCAACTTGGAGAGCGGGTTGTCGGCCTCGTATATATCGGCGGGGACGCCCCGTATCCGTGGTGGTGAGACACCCGCCTCGCCCGACTGCTTCTCCATCGCAGCAGGATCGTCGACGGGGACAAAGTAGCCGCCGTCTTCGGAGTAGCAGGTGGGATAGAAGAGTTCTTGTGTGTAATCGAGACCGAGGTGGTATTCGAATTCGTCGCGTGACCACTCTGCAGTAGCCTTGCCCCCATTGTCATCGGCGAAATCGTCAAGGTGGACATGTCGACGCCACAATTCTTGCTCTCCAAAAACCTCTGCGAAAATGCCCTGATCACCAGCGAGGTCTTCGTTGGACTCGATCTCGAGAAGGTCTCTGTCCATCCTGTCCTTGACACGTTTAAAATACCGTCGCATATCGCCAGCAGGGCCCATGAAGCTACCGCTGTTGACATACTTGGGGCGCATAAACTTCCATCGACCAATCTTGTAGTCTGTCAAGAAGCCAAATACGTCGGGCGGGAGGGTGCTCTCGGGCACATCGTGGCAGTAGAGGTTGGAGATCTTGTCGCGCGGGGCAATACAGCCTTTCTGGGCAGAGATGACAATGGTCTGCTCCATTAACCCTTCTTCAAAGCCATATTCTTCTGCCAGTCGATTGTTGGCTCGTTGGTTGCTGCTAAAGTATCGGTGGAGGAGGACACTGGGGGGCAGCTGCATCCAGATGTCATGAGCATCCAGCATGAGCACCAAATCGTCGTCGCCGAGCTTGTCCTCGTCGGGCGCATCTGAACTCGTCGCCCACTCTAGGTAGTTGAGAGTACCAGTGATCTTTCCCAGCTGCGACGGACCAATACCCTCTTCATCAGTGTGAAAGTCTTTCTTCCAGTTGACGATAACGGGCGCTGGATACCCCAAGGCGACGATGCTGCTGATGACTTTGCAGAGATCATGGCTGGGTCCATCGACGGGGAGGACAATGACAAAATTTCGGTGTCCGGCAGATATTGAACTCGGTGAAAGGGAGGAATCGAATTGTATCGGTGATTGGGGATGCCAAACGGTGTCATTAAGCATCTGTTTTTGGTCAGCTATGACGACTTGATGCGGGCGTGGAAGGGAGGGGATGGGTAACACATACTAGGTAACATAAAGTTAAAGTGACAGACAAAAGAGTAAACAAAAGCAGACACCCCCTTCTTGCCAATCTCAGTTTCGAACCTCCATTGAAGCGGTATAATCTATACCGAGGTAGCAGCACCTTGGACGTAGTCGCCACGCCTGGGAGGGCAATGTGTGAAGACATGTGCTCATGGGAGAGCCCGAGGGGGCAGTCGAGGGATGAGGCAACAGATGGAGGGAGGGTTTTTTCGCATGACAAAAGGGGGGGGAAATCAGAATAAACCAGGGAAAAAAAAAAGGGAGAGAATGAATGGTGGCGCTCGGGTGAGAAATACAATATAAAACAAGGCTTTCGTTTTTTGTCTTGTGTGCTGCACAAACAAAGCAAGTCCCCCCATCTTCGAGGTTCGATTGCACTTGATATTTGTACAATTTTTTACTGTACTTCCACTGCACCAGGCTCTCGCGCTCCATCCCTGAACAGTACAATCTCGACGACAAAAAAAAAGCCCTCGTCAAACGCCAGGTACGCCCCCCCTCGCGGCGCTTGACGTTTCTGCCTGTGATGATCATTCTCTTGCGCCTCCCAAGAGCTTCCTCCGTCAAGCGAAGGGGGGCGTGTAGATAAAGCCTTCTTGCCGCTAGCCTCTACTAATTCGAGACAGATCATCTCATGCTCGGGCCATCTGAGTGGTCGCAAGCCACCTAAGGCTGTGGTCGTGGAGCCAAGCCAACTGCCGGGGGGGAGGAGAAAAGCCCCGTTTCCCCTTGTTATCCTGTTCTCGCTGGTGTTCGGTTGCGCCATGGAGGATCCAGCTAATTTGCACGGGTCACAATTGGGCAAAGACTGGGTGACAATCTCCATCTCAGGTTACCCGTTGATCCGCTGTCGGATGTCCAACACTCTCTCTCCGCCCCCAGCACTGCCAAAGGGCTAGACTCCACAACAATGAAAGAACCACCTCCGCTCTCCATGAAACATTCCTAACGATGTTACTGTCTGACGCCAGACAATGAATGAAAGACCCATAGTTCAAAGTCAAAAAAAATGTGCGATTGGATCTTTTTCCTTGTCCCATTGTACCACCAATGTGCAAAAAAAAAAAAAGCCTCCTCCAACTCAGCCCCTGAAAAAAAGAACGCCTTGCTGTCCAGTGCTTGTGAAACGACGCCTCACGCAACTGTTGCCCATTTCAATTATGCAGACACAACCAACAGTCTTTCTCAGCAGCCACTTCTTGACCAATGACTGAAGAGACATCTTTTCCCCCCAGCGACCAACAAAGTTGCAGTGGTCGTCTAGCTAAACTTGCATGGTAAATAGTGGGGAACCATGATTTATTTTTCGCTCAAGAGCTGAAAATTCCTTCCGATAATCCTACGAGTCTAACCATAAATCCATCTTTTACGAAGGTTTGACCCCTTGCACAAGGCAGACATGAGTTCGAGACCGATCGGGTTCTGCTGGCACAAGGCTCTGCTGCTGTCGTGCTAAAGTACTGCTCCGTAGTGTGCATCCAAAGGAGTTATTAATATACTGTACCTGAGCCCACTCCTCATCGTTTCATGGTTTTCTGCGGTAACCGCAAAACCCGTTGTGACGATGGACCCCTTGTCCATCACTGCAATCGTTGCCTTTGCCATACAAGTTGTCGATATTGGCGCAAAGGTCATCTCCAGGTCGAAAGGCCTCCGAGACCGAGCAGGGAGTGTTGGAAATGGAGATTTACACATCATCGCAAAGGATCTGACGTCAATTTGCGACAAGCTCGACAGTTCTCTGACCCCCTCATGTCAGAGCACCAATATCAGCTCCACCGACGCCGCAATCCAGACACTCTGCAAAGAATGCAAGAAACTGGGAGAAGAGCTACTAGACGGATTGAAGGTGCTGACGGGCAGGAACGGGCAAGGCACATGGAAGAGCTTCCGGCTTGCTCTGTCTTGTGTCTGGCATGCAGGTCGTATAGTAGACCTCGAAACGAGGATCGAAAAGCTCAAAAATGAACTCAGTCTAAGACTTCTCGATTCTTTGCGGTGAGTAAGTTGGGTCCCAAACATATTTCACGTTACTAACAAAAGCCAGGGATCATGTTCAGGAGGGGTACAAGGAACAAGCTAGACGGTCCGTGACCCAGGACAAGAAGATGAAGGAAAAGTTGGATGACCATCTCAAAGCCATAGCGAAACTTCAAGAACAGCTTGTAGGTCACATCGAAAGGCGGCTGGCGGAGGCATTTCAAGGACTACCCGAAAACTCCCATGGCACATCGAAAGAAGGGACACCCAAGTCGATACACCAGCGCTTTCTCCAGGGCCTAAGGTTTGAGGAAATTGGCGAACGCCGTGGTCGAATACCAGTAGCAATGCAGAAGACATTCGAATGGATTTACCAAGAGCCAGATCCAACCTCGAAATACGCCTGGACCAGTTTTGTCGACTGGCTGGAGAACGGTGAAGAGACGTACTGGATAACTGGCAAACCTGGCTCTGGAAAGTCAACGCTTATGAAGGTTCTGGAAAATGACGAAAGAACCAAGAGACACCTCGAAAAATGGTCGGGTGACCATCGGTTGATCACTGCGGGCTTCTACTTCTGGAATTCAGGGACCGAGTTGCAAATGTCCATCCCAGGCCTTCTGCGGTCTCTGATATACCTCGTCCTTCACGAACACCCTGACCTCATCCTCCTACTATGCCCCGAAAGATGGGAGGAGCTGAGTCGTTTCAGCGACGCCGAGCCTCGACCATGGACAACAGCAGAGCTACATAGAGTGTTTCAGCGACTCTCTGGGGAGCAGTTCTCGCACTTGCGATTCTTCTTCCTTATTGACGGGCTCGACGAGTTTATTGGGGATCACGAGGAGCTGATCGACCTGATCAGGGATCTCATCGATTGCGAACATATCAAGGTTTGCGTCGCCAGTCGGCCATGGCCGGTATTTCAAGGAGCCTTCAACAAAAGACCAAACTTTATGCTGCAAAATCTCACCCTGAAAGACATCGAGATATATGTCCGAAGCAAGTTTGATGACAGTCCATGGTTTCGGCCAATGCAATACCAGAATTCGCAACAGGCCGAAAGGTTCCTAACTGATATCATTGACAGGAGCGATGGCGTCTTCTTATAGGTCTATCTCGTTACCAAGTCTCTGCTACATGGTATCTCAAGCGGCGATAGAGTTTCAGATCTCCAAAGAAGACTGGACGAGCTTCCAGCAAATCTCGAGAAGCTGTTTGAAAAGATCCTGGACAACATCGAGCCACGCTACTGGGAACACGCCATACAGTTATTCCGGATACATGGCACACACCCGTCTATATCGGCATTGCGCATGTCATTCGCTGACGAAGAATCGGAACACATCTGTACAAATGGAACCCCAGAACCATTGACGTTGGGAAACCTTGCTCGGCGACATGGGTAAATCAAGCAACGTGTCGACAGCAGAACCATGGGCTTGCTTGAGATAAGGAATGCTGAGACATACACAACTGAGGACTACAAGTGAGTAATTGGGCCTGTCTAGTCTCTCATTTCTACGGCTAATCAACTTGCTAAGCTTCACTGTGAGCGTCAGTGTTGATAGGAGGAACAAGTGTCGGGTACAATACCTTCACAGAACCGTGAAAGACTTCATCGAGAAAGAACACGTCTGGGAACGCATTGTCGAAGCATGCCCTTCCTACGATCCATATCTGTCGCTTTGCAGGGCCATGGTCTTGGAGGCAAAAACCTGGGACCCAACAAGAGTTTTGCCCCGGCACTTTTCTAATTCAGTGCAGCTTGCCCTAATATACGCATCAGTGGCTTCCAACAATAGCTACCGGATGCTGATCCCGCTGCTGAATTCTCTGGAAAGGATTGTTCAGGCGAGTTACCAGACCAATTTCGGGTGGCCGTATTTGGACCCCCAACCAGGACGGAGCAACTACTGTATACTACTTCCCTGGGCGCTGCAGCTCGATCTAGATTTCTGGGTCAGACACTTGCTCGATGAAGGACACCCTATCGAGTCGCGGGAAGGCTTCAACTCATACCTTTCCTTTACTTTGGATCCCAGGATCTTCACAGATGTTGATGGACAGCGATCTTCGTCATCGGGTATCCCGACTTAAACTATAATAAAGAACACATTTCTAACACATCATAGCATCATATCCCAATACTAACATAGTAGCCTTTTTTAAGCCTTACGGCCACCTATAGCTCGCAGGAGTCAAAGACTCATAGACTGCCTATCTATATAGGTATTTAACTGCTAGCCTCTATACGAGAAATAAGAGAGAATTACTATTTCCTACCTTACTAACTATAATCATTAACACTATATCTTTCAACACGATGCCTATAAGAACTATAGTCGATTAAGCATTCAAAGTCACTTAGCTATACGGCACGGGCGCCGCCGAAGAGTATAAGGACTAATACCCTCTCCCTCGCCCCCTCGATCCGCCAGAAGAAGAGCATATTCTAGATAACATCGACTTGAGCTTGTTGTTGATGGACAGCTCACCGACATTGCCGGCTTATGCGAGGGCTTAGTCTTGGAGGGACGAAAGCCCCCCAGGAACCGGTGTTTCAGACTTCTCGTTGAACGTGGTGCTTCTATATACAGACGTGAGGATGAGGAACCGCTTTGGAAAAACATCTGCTTTCGGATAGCAGAGTGCCTCAAGTTGTTTAAGCGTCATTGGTGGATTAAGGATATCTCAACGGAGGTGAAAGAGGTGAACCACTTGCTGGACGTAATTCTATTTCTCAAGGACCGCGGAACAGACATTTCCCTTTTATCTCGGCTGGTTGATGAATCATTCACCAAGGGCGTCCATTTTCCAGATGAGCTCGAGTCGGCGAAACTACAGGAAGCACTGGTGGTTCAAGGCCAAACAACGCCGCATCAGGAAGTTTCGCCTCGTCTACTTCGCTTGTCCAAGTTGAATCAAAGACGTCAAAGGCGTAGAGAGAGGACGGAACGGGCGGCGGGATTAAGAAGATTCAAGGTTCGGAAGTAAGTAGAGCAGATAGTGAAATGGGATATGAGTCTCACTGTTTGCCATCAAAAGCGAATGAACATTGTCACAAACAATGGGAGAAAGGAACCAAGATACTCTCCCAATAGCTTCTGGTGGTTCCTCAAATCTGCGACAAAGGTCTACCAGACGAAATAGGCCAATACAACGCCATCATTTTCGACCGTCTTCGCTATAATTTAGCACCACTTCCTCCCTCTCGACGAGATCTTCGAGCGATATCTCAGCATCTATCCTCTTGTATCCTTTCCTCATCCTGCACCACCTTACACCATATCTTATCCCAACTACCATCAATATGATGCATGCAACCACCACCGTCAAAAATACCACAAACCTCCACCCACGTAGGCAGCACGGATACCACGACATCAAGAATTCGACAGCCAACTGGATAAACTTCTTAGGTTCTAGGTTATCAGGGAATAGTCCTTTTCGTATAAGTCCCTTGAAGATTGGACCTTGCGGGCCCGAGACGTAACGTTTCAAGCCAAAGACAGGAACTGTTCTCTGGCGAGGGTCATCACCCGCGTATTGCGCATCTCCCCAGATGCCATTGAAGTAGAGAAAGGATGTGAGATCGGAATCGCGAGGCGAGGTGGATTCGGGAGGGAACAAGCGAGTTAGCTCGAAACTGGTTGGGTCCATGTGATAGAAGTACGCCGATGAAACGGGGTCCCAGAGCTGGCCATCGTCGCAGTAGTCCACCAGGACACTGTCATGGACGTGGTCACTGCAATGCGTAGAGTCGGTTAGTCCCTGTATGCCTAAGGTTGATGGAGCATCGACTCACCCCGGAGATGCGAAATTCGCATGAGACCCATATGCGCTGTAGACGAGGGGCTATAGAAATGTGTATTAGATACGGTTGGAACTTCAGGCTGTAATGAACGGCTTACCCGCTGATCCTCCAACGAAAGGTGCGTGTCGTTCCATTCGTAGGCAGCACCGCTTGAATGCTGACTATAGTAAATACCAGTGGGCTTTCCATCACGGAAACGGACCATGTTGTGTTCCCTTGAAAGACATGTCAGCCCAAGATGTTGGTCAAATGGATCGACCACAGCTCACCAGTCGCCAACGTGGCACCCGTAATGCATTCCATCGGCCATGCCCATTGCAAAGCTTTTCAGTGGTTCCAGTACTTGTGAGATATTTGCTCCTCGGTCATAAGAATAGAAGTAGAAGTAGAAGACATCAACATCACGGGGACTCTGTTCAACAATAATGACGGCACACGCAGTCGCGTTATAGAGCCTACCCGTCTCGTCAGGTGTCTCTCCATAGAGCCATGCGGGCAGGTCTGTGACATCGTCGTTGGAAGTCAGCGCAACGACTTGTCTATCATCAACATCAACATCGTTGAGTAGATCGAGATTATCCAAGTCGAGGACCGGTAAACCAGGTACGGGCTGTTGGTTGACCATGGGTGTCGTACGTCGGACATGCTCGAGGATGTCTGATGGTCGGAAGGGGTCTTCTGAATGTAACCAGACGAGGGGCGCTATAACATGGATACTGCTTATTAGCTTTTGTTTGGATATGGCTTCGGTCTCTCATGTCAAGAGACTAGCTTCAATGCACGCCACGAATGGCCAAAGGTTTTTTCATACCATAACGCGTTATATATTCCGGTACGGTTCGGTTGCCATCATCTAGGATGGACGATGTTCCATGCTGCGCAGGATGAGATTTGGCAAGAACCATGAAACGCTGAATTTGCGCTACCAGGATCCAAACCACCAACCGACAGAGAGGCCTGCAGGAGGGGCGCTGCTGACAGGCCATAAGTCCCCGTCTGGTCCACAATGTCTTTGTCAATGCTTGACTAGACGCAGGCAAAATGGCAGTGCGTGGTACATGCCGTGTTCTAAATGTTGGGTCGTGGAAGAATACGCCAGAGGGCAGAGTCGTCGGGTACCCTGTTTAATAATCGTTAGGGCTTAAAATGGAAGAAAGAACAATATTGATGTAGAAAAACAGACCAGAGACATGCAGAGCCTGAGAAGACTGCCTACGCTGGAATCAAGATCTCGAGCCGGAGCAACAGAGTCCTCCTGACATGGGAGGACCCCCGTAGGGAAGCCAGTGGGGAATATATGCTTTCCTGGGAAAAGGAGAGGTGGCATCTTGCACTGTAAGGCTCATTTTCTACTATTGAGTTTGTTTGGTTACCGCCGTAGAAGGTTAATTTCACCTGCGTCACAGTGCAAGCTACCTTTCCCACATGCTTGACTCCGTCAACGATCTCCGCCACCGACACCGGTCCGATTACTTCATCACATTAATGGCCAGCCAGAGGAGCAACGTAGACTTTTTATCCTTCCGGGGATAAGGAAAGGTGTCATCTTGTACAGAAGACGCACCTTTCCATCTGACTCTTTGTGGCTGATGGCTTTTGATATCATTGCAACCTATAATAAACAGTGAACACAGGAGCCATCGTGTTAGAAAGAACAGATAAACTACCATGTAAACACTAAAAGCTCTCCTCCTTAGGCCTGCTCACAATTGACTACCTCATTCTGAGGCGTTTCACTCTCGTTCCCTCCACCCTTACTCCCATTTGCTTCATTCTTACCACCTCTGTGCACTTTTTTGCCATCCAGAGTATCCCAGCATTCCCTAACACCAGCCAGCTCATACATAAGAATAACCCTGCAAATCACCACCGACGCGATATACCTGCCAACAATAGACAAGGCATCTTTCATACCAACAAAAAGGACCCCGGAAAAGACCAGAGTGCCGAAAACCATATGGAGGATGGTGAGTGTTGAAAGTGACCATGCCAGGAACAAAAAGGTTTTGGTCTCCCTGAATGTCTGAATGTGGACGCTGTAGCCTTCAGAGGCGCAAGGGAGAAACTCTGTCGTGGTGAGGATAGCAACCAGTCTTGGACCAGTGCTCTTCATCCAAGTGATGGGAGAGTTGGTGAGACGGCGGAAAGAAACTTTCATGCTGGTGACTGTCCTTTTTTTCTTTTCCATTTGGTGCTTCTCGTTGCTCTCTTTGACGTTTGCCAATGACCTCTTCTCGCCCGCTCGCTCCTTGATTCTCTAACCCCGGAGTCTCAGGCGAAAAACAATGGCGCTGAAGACATGAATGCTGAATCCCAGCGCCAACCACAGATTTGGTAAAAAGTCTGTGTCTGACGCAAAGGAGTTGATTGTCCAGCTGCTTACTTCCAGGGTGTTGATCACAACATTGCAGCAGGCTACAGCAACGAGTATGTATTCGAGAGACAAGACCAACAACTTTGAGCATACGCTTGCTGGACGCCAGTGGGCAAGTCTGTTGTCGTCATGGTTCAGGATCTCGGTGGGTTTGCTGTACTCGAAAGCTCTGCTGAAGTATGGGGACGGGGATGCCAAAGCAATCCCAGCGGCCAACAATGGTCTCCTGCCAACATTTGACAGCATGGCGATTTCGTCATGGGAGGGCGCGAAAAGACCGATGATGGTAGGCATGACACCGAGTAGGATCTCGGCTCCCGTCATGCTACTCTTGAGGAACTCGGAGGTATTCTTGAGGATGCATTCGACAACGGGTTGGGTCAGAGCAGTGTATATCCCACCACCAGCCATATAATCGATTTCAGAATGGTTCTTAAAACCGGTCAAGTACTTTTCGTACTCGCTGGTGCAGTAGAGTTGGGTGATGTTGGTAAATATGAATCCATACTGGGGATACCAGTGCCTGAACTGACGGGTGGACGTGAACGCGACAGCGACGCCAACATTTATGGCCCAAACAAGAATGAAGAGGATGGCACGGAGCTTCAGGGTCGGGAACGACATGGCAACGGCTGACAGTCGGTGAACAAAAAAAAAATAACGAAAAACAAAATGTTTTTGAAGTCTGCTTTGCCTAACGGATGGAAGTTGAAGATGGTAGAATGACTTCTTAAAATCCGGGTGGTAACTTAGTGGCTACATAGCCAGTACGTCAATGTTGTTAAGGAAACCAGACTCGCGACACAGTACCTGCCAACTTTCGGGCTGCATATGGCTGAGGTTTCCGCTATGGGGACCTCATTAACTGCAATGGTAAGCTATTGCGTCTACCCCGTCCCTAGAAAGGCTTACATGAATAGAGTACCTATAAAATATAATGGAGGGCCTTTTACGCCTCGTTCAAAATCAAGACGTTAATTCCAAATGGTATCTAGACTATGTACACCGGGATACGACTCGCATAAGCATCACTCTTGCTAACCTGAATATCCATCTTGTGAAACTCGTGCAGCTGCAGCCAACACAGCATGCGGAAAACGAGCGTGCACCAGATCTCGTTGACCTGAAGCTCAGATATCGGCTGCGGGGGCTTGATTCCAGCTTCTCCTGCTTTCCCTGAGTTGACTGAGCCTCTTCTGGCCCGTCTGGCTTGTCTCTTTTTGCTCTTGTCGTCTTGCTCTGTGAGGATTCGGGATACGTTTTGACGGACGGTTTCGAAGTACATTTGGATTAGGAGGGTTTCTTTTTCGTTGACGAATGCCGAGTCGAGGTCCTCGATGGTAATGGGTCCTTCTTCATCATCTTCGCCGTCTTTCTTGGTGTTGTCCTTGGTGTTCGTGGTATTGTCCTTCTTTTCGTTTAGGAGGTTGAGGATCTCTTGCATGTGAATGCGCAAAACCTTGCGAACCAAAGAGAATGTGGCCGGCTCGAAGAAATCGTCACAAAGCTCGATACCCGTACGTAGATGGTTGAGTTCATTAACCAGGTTCACGCCGCTAATGTCTTCACTGATGTTGACAAGCGTTGAAGAGGAAGCTCGCAGCTTGGTGAAGTGGCTGTCGTGGCTATCAGCCCAGTTGAGGATATCTGCGACTTGCTTGCTGTCCTTGAGTAGCTTCTCGCTGTGGAGAACTCTCAGAGATGTGAGAAACTCGGCCATGAGCGTGGGCATGGAGAAAGTGTTGGGATCCCAGTAGAAGATGGTCGGGTTGGGAAGCATTCGGAAGACGGTGTCTTTGACGTGGAGGGTCTTTCCAACCATTCCTAGGATTTCGAATGGAACTGTTTTTCAGTTAGTACATGGCGTCTCTATGGATTGAAACCAGATCTGGCAAAAGAAACTTACTAGGAAAGATATGGCTATGGCGGGCTTGATCAAGGTTCTTGCGGAAGTAGTTGACGGTGTTGATACCGCATCCAAACACCTCAAGAGTGTGTGCAATTTCTGACAGGCTTCCCAGTTGAAGACTACCAACGTCCTTGGGCTCATCTGCGTACACCCTATCCTTATCAGGTGCCAAGAAGATAGTCGGTGCAATGCCGAAGCAGTATTTCTTGACGTCGTAGTTGGGGATGACGCGGTTCTGCTTGAACCATGTTGGTCCCTGCTTCTGGAAAGTAAATGTGATTCCTAGGCCGTCGACGTATGAACCGTAGATGACGAAGCCGTTTCCCTGTGCGCGATATTGGTCGTTGTTGAGGTCGAATTGTCTCCAGTAGATACCAAGCATGGCAGCAATCTCAACCAAGTGAGAGATGGTTGTCGTGGCATAGGGCTTTGAGATGTTGTTGGGCATGCTGTCCCAAGTACGTCTCTTCCTCTGCATGCAGACCACCATAGAGTGACTTGGAGCTGGAGCATCGGGAGGTGCCGTATTGTTGCGGAGAAGTCTTGGGCCATTCGTCTTGTACGAGTCCTCCAACTTGGACTTTTGCCAGTCTCGTGATTCCTTTTCCATACGGCAGATGGCCATCAGGAGAGCGTACCAGGTAGCCTTTTCGTTGTCGGCTGTGTGCACAACCTGCTGCTGGCTCTGCTTGAATTGCTTGTCAAACTCCTCCATCTTGGATGTGTACCGAAAGTTATCCTCTCCACCATCAAGGCGAATGATCTTCCTGTCCTTATCCTCAGTGAGCTCATCGTCACCCAGCGGACCTTTTTTGTTTTCGGGCCTCGCGACAAATATGACGGGCACCTCAAACTGAACCTCGAAGCGGAATTCAGTCCAGAGCATCTGTCGACGTGCAAAATTCGCCCATTTCCCTATCACGGCTGGACTGCATGACGAGAAACCCGTAGCGGAGGCAAAGTACTGCTGAAGGGCTTGGAGGATTGCGATGACAAAGGCGAGAACCGAAATGACCAATGCCACGACGGCGACGATGAGCTCAGTGTTGTCGTCGCCATTGCCTGAAGAAGTCGGCGTCGGAGAGCCGGTCTCGGAAGACATAGTTCAGAAACTTTTGGATAGAGCCAAGGTTTTGGCGGGAAACAGTGACATTCCAGTGACGAAGGGGAAAAAAAAGGGTTGTATTCAAGACAGAAAAGACTTGGAGGTGGGGGATTTTCAGGTTGAAGGGCCAACATTCGCTCGCCTCGTCTCACCCATGTTACACTCCCCCCTTTGTAATTTACAGGTGCCGGTCCCCGTTGGCCAGTGCCCAAGCATCCTGGGCGCCTGTTCGCCCAGCGCGAGCTGAACTCCATTGGGGCTGAGCAGAGCAGGGTATATCTTGACCAATCAGGAGCGAAACTGTGCCGCCTCAAGTGTGATTTCTGCGTTTTTGCGTCAGCAATCGACAGGGGGGGATGTCGGGCACCTAGCTTGACAAGGTCAGGCAAACTCCGCTTGCTTACTGCGGCTGGAAAGCTGGCACCGGGGAGATGGAAACGGCTGGCTGATGGCTCACGTCAGTGTAATCGAGGGCTCAACTTGCTAGAAAACCTGCTGGTTCAAGAGCCTCAAAGTCGGTCAGCCTGCGGGTGCTTGCCGGGATCAGGACGCTGAACTACCTTGGGCTCAGATTTTATTGCAACACACTGTAACCAATGAATGGAGCTGCTGCCTTGACTCTTCTCAACTGCCGAGCTTTGTTTGTATCGTTTTTCTAACTTTTCAGGAAGTATTTCCTGGACAACCAAGCACTCTCGCCTGCACCATAACTTTCTAAGGAGTCGTAAGACTATGTATGTATAGCCCTAGTTCCAAATGATGAGCGGTAGAATCTGTCAAGTATTTCTTCTTCAGGACCTGCAATCCATTCCGAAGATGGGGCACGAGCCGCAGAGCCGTCTGGCGGTTGTGGCCGGTGTCTCGCTCGTCCAGAAGCTTCAACATCCTCGCAGTTGACTTGAATAGAATTTGGCAGGCTTGTTCGGTGTATAAACTCACGGCGTTTTGGGACCGCTTAGCTTTAAGCCTGCTAAAAGCCCAGGCATGAACCAAATTGTGCATCGAGTACGTGCCCGTGGTTGGGTAATGCATGCATGGCCTTTTGTTTCAGTCAAAACAGAGAGGCACCTACAGGAGGACCTTTGTGGCGTTGTAGATCGTGGTTTAAGGCGAATTGGGGGCTCAGAAACCACAGCCTGCTTTTGCAATTCTCACTTGTGAACATGGCTCTCACACTGGTCCAATGCGCGCGCTTGGCACAGCCCCAAAGCCAAGAGGCCAGAGAGGGGGCAAGCCGGGAATAAAAACCCAGCCGTTTTGGTGTTTATTCATCTTGGTGCCATGGACTAATAGCGATTAAGCAGAAATTGGAAATTAATTAGAAAGATTTGTACGAGTGGAAGCAAACGCGGGGACCCCAACTGAATGCCTCTCAGCATAAAGCCAAACAAATGACAAGGATAAGTCAGCTAGCTGTACCAGAGAAAGATATCGTCTTAATCATTGGCTAGCTATGGATTCTAGGCAGCAGCATTTGGGTCAGCACAACACCCCTCTTCCCTCTCAACCAAGGACAAAAATTGAGCATCGCTACACAACTTGACACTTCGCCAACGTCTTCTAGAGCGTATCTTTAGAAGCCACCCACCGATTTCGAACCTTCTAATACTTACTATTTTTTCCCCTCCTTTTTCTTTTACAAATGTCAACTCCTCCAGACTCGCCCACCTCGCAAGATGGGTTTGAAAGCGACGACCCCCCTGACTACCGGGCAGAAGAGGGCAGGCCTAATTGCAACATATGTCGTGACTTTAACCCAACATACCTGCATTCCAATTATACCAATAACAGGCATTTCTACTCCAGTCTAGTACGCTCCTCAAGGGAGGGCTGTTTGACGTGCAGAATGCTGGAGGAAATCATTACCGGCCTCTACAAATTCGAGGACGCATCTACTGTAGGATTCGTATTTAAGGATGTAAGTTTTAGAGGTCTGCTAGATTACCCAAAGAAGGCTTATTGAACTCTCTCACCAGATGGATTTTGTGCTTGGGAGGATTGGGGGGCCAAGCATTGGCAGGATAGAACTGCGCCGAGCCGCTGGTACGTCGACTCTAACCAGACAGACTGGGCCCTGATAGGTGTTCTAATATCTTCAAGACACACCTTGTCCATGGGGATTGGTGCGGAAAGAAAGCGATCATCTCGAAAGCACAGCATCGCAGGCCAGCCTCTCTTGGGTCAAGATGCAGCTTCAGACCTGCCTTGCTGCGCACCTGGGATGTAGCGCCAACACAGATGACCCCATTTTGCCTACTAGAGTGCTCGACGTGGGAACAGGAGATAACGGAACGATAAAGGTTGTTGAAACAAAAGGCCTACGAGCAAAATACATCACGTTCAGTCACTGCTGGGGGGGAGACCCAGCATCGATGACGGCCAAACTCACGGCACACTCTCGAGACCAATATCTAGAGGGCATCCCGTATGAAGCCCTCCCGCTCACTTTTAGAGATGCTGTCACCGCAACAAGGAGTCTGGGTATTCGCTATCTTTGGATCGACTCCCTGTGTATCATCCAAAAAGATGAGGAAAGGGATTCTCCTCGGGACAAGAAAATACACCTCAAAGACTGGGAACATGAGTCTGGAAGAATGTGTTCCGTGTACCAGAATTGCTATCTAACGCTTGCGGCCGTTGACTCGACTGACTGCACGGGGGGCTTATTCTTCAAGAGAGACAGGGTCCGGATGGAGGGCAACAGCGATAAGGGCCGTTATTGCTTCTATGGGTCTAGGGAGCTGAGGCACCACGCCGTGTTTTTCCCGTTGCTACAACGTGGTTGGGTAAAACAAGAAACTCTTCTCTCGCCAAGGACACTATTATATGGCAAAGAAGAGATCCTTTGGCTGTGTAGAACTCACACAGTCTGCCAGTGCAGTCATTTCTCCGGCCAAGACGGCGCATTCAGGGGCTTTCACAAGTTGCCCTTGGCGGAAAATGCTCGAGTCAACTTTGCACGGCCCCAGCCCATCAGTAAATGGTACGACATCATCTCGGAATATTCCACCACTTCCCTGACGCACATCACCGACAAGTTGATTGCCATCGAGGGTATCGCCGAGTACATGCGGCCTCGGGGGAATTTTGAGTATCTGGCTGGTCTGTGGGCTGGCTCTCTCGCGTTTGATCTTCTCTGGAACAGCAAGGCTTACAATTATGGGATTCCTACGAGGGCGAACCAGGCCGATCCTCTAGGCAAAACAACGTGGAGCTCGGGGAAATGGCTTTTCCCAACCTGGTCCTGGGCATCTATCCAAGGACAGATCGGTTGGGATTGGGCCAGCCGTTTCATCACGGATTACTCACCAGACATTGTTCTTATTCAGCACATCAAGGACAAATCACTACCGGCCAACGAGTTGAGATTATGCGGCGTGCTCGTTCCAAGCACGCTTAGGGTGATACAAAAAGCCGTCAATTCCAGAGAGCTCTACTGTCCTGATCTAAGAAACCAAGACAAGATTTTCGGGGCGGACAAGGCCGTAGAATGCTTGCGAGTTGTTCAGTCAGGCAAAGACCGCTTTTCTCTTGCCCTCGTGTGTGTAGATGAAGAGAGGAGGCAATACGAGAGGCTAGGGCTTCTTACGTTTCGATATTCTGGACATGATTTCTGGAAATGCCTCGATTCGGAAACTCAAGTGGAAGTGCCACCGTGGTGGGCACCGTCCGAAGATTGGAAAGGGGAGGAGGTTGAGTTTACGTTGATTTAGCTTGCGAGTCAACGCACACGCAACTACCTCAGGAAATCTTGACTATCTGGAAAATTATGTAGATCAATAGTGCTGCATTCCCCCAATGTCTTTTCTGACGGTTTCCATTATCGAAAAGTCCGATTCGAAACTCACTACTTTCCCTCTTGTGCTATAAGACGCAATGACTTTGCGAGATTGTGTGGTCTTCGCTCGGAGGTTAGAGCAGTTAAATACCCCTTATGTAGATAGGCATGAGTCTTTGACTGCCTGCGGGCTGTAGGTGGCAGAAAGGCTAAAAAAAAAGGCCACTATGTTAGCATCGGGATATGATGCTATGATGTGTTAGAAATGTGTTCTTTATTATAGTTGAAGTCGGGATAACCGATGGATAAGATCGTGGTCTTCGCTCTTCGAGCTTGCTGCAGGCTGGTCTAGGAGAGATGAGTTGTGTTAGATTAGTTATTAGGTATAAAGAGGGAAGGCATCAATTAAATAGGCCTCCTGAATGGTCAGCAGGTGCTTTGCATTTGCCCAACTACCCAATGCTCTGTTTTCGACCAACTGAACGATGCCAAGCGTACAACAGTTGCTCATGCATGCAAGCTGCGCCGGCCACCGTGGCGAGGCAAGCTTGCAGCAGCCCAGCCAGTCGTCAGGCACCATGGTCAGCGATCAGGCCTACATAACAATCAGGCGTACCGCAAGGATTTGCATAATTAAAAAGGACAGCCTACCTCACCCATAAGTTCGTTCACCTAGTGTTTCTCATAATCTCCATCGAATTTGTTATCCTCAAAAGGCTTGCAGCCATGGACCCCCTCGCCATAATTGCCAGCATCGCTGGTATCGCAGCTGCTGGAACTGCACTCTCAAAGTCCATCTACGAGTTTTTTTCTTCATCACGGAGCTCTTCTAGAGAGATGCTAGATATCGCACGCACCATCGCCGACTTGTCGATAATACTAGGAGAACTCCGTCGGGTGTTAAGGGATGGTTCCGAACTATGCAACCGCAAATATTTGCGACGCATCAAGTCCGCGATGCGACGAATCTCCAGGTTTCACGATGAAATTCGTCAGCTGATGGATGAGGCCCGTGGGTTCGGAGGTTTCAAGTGGCGATTGAAACGATCTGAAATTCAGCAAAAGCTCGCTCGAATTGAGAGCCACAAAACTGGCATTAGCCTGATGCTCAATATTCTGCTTCTTGCCATCACGACAAGAAAACAAACTGGGTAAGGCACCTGACATCACATTCTTAGCATAGACTAATAATTAAATCATCGCAATAGGCTATCAGATACTGAATCCTCCAAGGACGGCCAGCAAAGCCAAGGAAACCACGAAGAGGACCAGGAACAAGAAATCTACCTACTCCGCCAGCAATCCGAGAACTTGGCTTACGCAGCCCATCAATCTATTGTTGATCTGTCAGAAAGAAAGACTCAACACTGCGACTCTGACCTGGAGCTACCGAGTGACACACGTTCGGACCACACCAATAAGAGTAGTACTCAACTCCAGATCCAGATGTCCAGGAAAAGATCCGACGACACAGCCAAATGGCTCCTTGACCTAATATTCTCGCCCTATGTCCAGGCTCGCATGGATTTTAGTGCTCAGAGCTCAGACACTGACTCTGAAGCGTCTGATCTCGAAAATGACTTCCAAGAACACATTTCCAAGAACCGCAAGGGCAACAAACATCACAGGATAGAAGTTTCTGGTTCATCGGAAACGAGAATGGCTATATATGACCCCGGCGCAGCCACTTCCGTCGTCAAGGAACTTCTTGCGGACTGGACGGTGCTGACAGTAAAGGAAATCGAGAGCACGGCGGGCGAGAGGCCATCTCCAGAAGAGAAAGATGCTTCGGCTTCTGAAGAACCACAAAATAAGGATGAATTCATTTCCTTCACAGACGCTCTTAGTCGGAAATTCAAGTTTCCGTTCTACAAAGTCGAGAAATTCGAGGTACGTTGTTCGGGATGTTGTTGAGATAGAAGCGCTGAACATTCACTATAGGGCCTGAAGAAGCTCATAGACGCTGCCTTTGTCCAAGTTGATGTACTCGGGTCGCACGTGGAAGAGGGACATTTCGATCTCATAGGCCCGGATGATATTGTTATGTTGCCAGAGATCTGGGATGATTTGATACAGCCCGGGATGAACATTACAATGACCATGTGGCCAATGGACACGCTACTACGCCCTCACAAGCCAGGTACACAGCCTACGAAGCCAACACGACCGAAAACTCCAGAACAGTCATCAGAACCAAAACGATCAACTACGCCTGTGCGGCCAAGTGCGCGGTAATTAAACGAGGCATTCCTACTGGGAGCATTCAAGTGGAAAAGAAAGTCCGCAAAGGATCTTACCGCCCCCTCCGGCAGGGGCCAGAAGAGGTCTAGTGAAGGAGCCGGGCTAGATCTAAGAAGAGGAATAGGTGGGAAGACACAATGACTGAGGAACAAAACCGCAGAATCGCGATTTTGAAATTAAAAGACTTCTCTGGTGGTTCTACGTCCGGTCAAACGCATAGAGGCAATAGTTGTATTAAAGCGTAATTACTACCTAATTCATCATCGTCGTCCCATAATTCCCAACCTTTGGAACCTAGTTGTCTCTTAAGCAAGAGCTATAACTCCAACTGCGAAGCCGAAAACAGCAACTATCGAGCCTCTCAGAATCTGACCCGCATTGGGGGTAGTTGTCGGTGTGGTAGCCTCGTTCTCGGCAGTAGAGGCTTCGCTTCCAGCAGTTGACGCCTCAGTGTCAGCAGCTGAGGCGGAAGCCTCCCCGGTGGTCGTTTCCTCCTCCTCTGTAGAGGTTTCCGTCCCAGTAGATGTTTGCGTTCGTGTTGACAGGGTGGCAGCCGAGGTAGTTGCAGCAGCGGACGTTGCAGTTGACTGATCAGCTTCCGTTGTGGTAGAAGGGCTCGATTCGCTGGATTCGGTCTCAGTAGGCTGAGTATCAGTCTCAACGTCGGTTTCAGTCTCTACTTCTGCCTCCGTGGTGGGCTCTGCCGCAGATGTGAAACCAACGGTGGCAAAGTCCTTCCAGCATGAGAGATAAGAGATGGTGCGGACTTCGGTTCCAGTGTAGCCAGCGCAACCAGGGTTCTTCTTGGGAGGAGCTCGACCGCCGCCGCAGTCAAGAGGGTCGCAAATCTGGCCGTCCTCAGGGTCGTACCAGTGGACGATGCCATCATCGCAGGTGGTGAAGCTATGCGTGTTGCAGCCAATGCCCGCTGCAAGCTTGGCCAGCATGAGCAGAGGAATGGCGGATGTGACAGTTGGTCGGACCATGTTGATATTAATATTGTTTAAAAACGAGTGACGTATAAACGATCGTGTTGTTAACGAGAGTGCTTAAGATTTCCTAGCATAATTCCATAGACTACAGAGGAATCTAACGCGATTAAATAACAACTCGAGAATCAGAAAAACAAGGATTGAAAGGCTTGGCCGCGTGAGTCAAGACCGTTTTAATTAAATCGAGCGAAGGATGCGGAGGTAGCATCGCCGGAAATTGAGGCACACAGCCCACCTACTGTGCCGCAGAAGGCAACATGGACAGAGCTTAGGTCACATATTGGCACCTAACAGATCACCACCAACAGTCTTGAATGGTCAGGCTCTCGCCAATCGAACGTCCGGTCGTACGACTCCAGAAAGGGAAATCGCCGGGTCTAATGCAACATTGAAGAATAGGGGCTTGACTACGGCCTTGTAGGGCTACGTTAGGCATAATCTAGAACGGTCGGGGGACACGTTGTACAGTGTATTTATTTATAGACTCCTGGCAAAGATGCACGCTGGATAAAATCCGAAATCAGTGACATGGAGCGAAAATCTACCTACCTACCTAGGCAGTCTGGCCCAACTTTCGAGAAAATGCAAGAGGACCGAACTATTACAGAAAAAGAGAAACTTCATGGTTAATATTTCTCTGTCCGTCTTTTCAGACTGCAGCTATATTAGATAACAAATTGCAGCCACGATAAATAGACCGGACAATCTGTTATTTAGAACGGCTGCTGTCAGATATAACTTTCCTCTCTCTCCAACGTTGGCTTTAATATTCAAAGAGGCCATTAGTTCCAAGAGCAAAATAAATTTATAAGAGCATAATACCAGAAATCCTATTAAGAAAAACTTCATATCAAGCCGTCGCATTTCCGCAGGTACAACAAGCCCGTCTGCATGAAGGGTTACCCTATTACCGGGTGATTGTGTTTGTTGGCTTCAACGGCTTCCATAAGCACCCCCTGAGCGAGCCACACAGTGAGGACGGCATTAACCAGAGTGCTGCCTACACATAGACTAAATTCCAACTCTATTAAGATATATTTCGCCGCTGCCTTAGGAGTAACCTTTTATATTGCGTCCTAGACCAGCGTTACTGACACCTATTAGCACAGTTATCAACTGGGTAGAGTGGGGGCGGTGCCAGTAACATTATGTCTCGCAAAGGGGCAACTGTGCGTATATGACGGTCAGGGCAATCGGAATCGGCCAGTGCCAGGCTGTGGAACCCTTGCAGTCAATGGCACAGGGACTATCCAGACACGGTCAATGAGCTACTGGTCACTGCTACAGAAATAAGAAGTTAATGAGGCTACCGAATCTATACAAATGGAGTTACATCACACTAAGTACAGACCGTGATCCGATGCACCGCAAGTGCGAGCACCCCAGCTGGAGATTGGCGGGCCAGCGAAAATTAAGACGTCTCGCGTACGGGACTAGTATTTAGGTTTAGAATCTTTATAGAGCTCGCATTACTACATCATACATTGTGAAATACAGGCAAGGATGATAGACCAGCTAACCTATCGATCAAGTTACAATGTACATGTATCTGCCTATTCACCCTCGTATAACGAAACCTTCAAGGGAACCATCAGCCCACTTGGTAACAGCTTTCTCGAACTCAACTGTTCCAAGAGTCCACCCTACTGATGATTTCTTCTCGCTGTCACTCTTGGCGAGATTCTTATAATCCGTGAAGTAATTGGGAGTGCAGTATGGCACTACGGCGAACCACGCCTTGTGCTCTTGGAGACCTTCCGTGTAGGATCGTTCTGCTTCCTTGCTGACTTCAACTTCAAGCCTGCTGGCATCTGAAGACTGCTTGACCGCGTTGCTGACAATGTGTGCCGCTGTCCTCGCGGCGATGCTCAGTGGATACGTCGTGTTGGCTGAGCCAGTGGCACCTTTCGAAGTGTAGAATAACAGGTTGGGAAAGCCGTTGGTAGCGACGCCAAAGAACGTGGCAAAGTCGGCTGCTCGCCACTTGTCAGTCAGGCTACGGCCACCACGGCCCCGGATGGGAATATCCAGGACCTGCGATGGATCTCCGTCAACGCCAGTGGTCGTCGCGAAACCCGTAGCCAGCATCAACACATCAACATCGTATTCCTTGGCCGATTCACCTTGGCCGACCATAATTCCGCCTTTTGTATAAGCCGCGATTCCCTGACCGTCTGTATCGACCAGAGTGACGTTGGGGAGGTTGAAGGACTTGAGGTATTCTTGGTGGAATGTCGGGCGCTTGCACCAGCCTGGGTACCATGGCTTCAACTTCTCAGCCACCACCGGGTCTTCCACCTCCCGCTCGACGTGCTTGCGGAGCTCCGAGGTTATCTCGGCATCTTGTTCCAGCATGCGACGCACATGGCTCTGGACGTTGTCGACGGTGACATCCTTCGCACGTGGACTGCCAATGATTCCAGAGAACGGGCGGGAACGGCTCCAACCATCCTTGAGAAGATCATCGTCGGCAGTCACTTCCGGGTGGTCGTTGAGGAACTTGTTCAAGTTTCTCATCCTCTCGTACTGCCAGTCGGGTCCGCTAGCAACCTTCTCCCAGCTCTCGGGGGTCGTCTGGACCTGTTCTCGGGGCCCGCAATAGGACGGGGTGCGTTGGAACACATACAGGTGCTTGGCCCATTTGGCTAGTTCTGGAACAACCTGGACTGCGGTGGCACCTGTGCCGATGATTCCAACCCTCTTATCTTGCAAATTGACCATGTCTGGTTGAGAGGGGGAGCCGCCGGTGTATGCATAATTCCAGCGAGCCGTGTGGAAAACCTCCCGGCTTTTCATGATCGTCTCGAGGCCCGGAACGTCGGGCGCGTTAGAGGAGTAGAAGAGACCGCCAGAAGGCATGAGAAACTGTGCGTGGACGACGAGGTCGCCGCTTAACGCTTTGTGGTCTGGCCCCAGGTTGCGCTCAAGCTTGACAACCCATCGCTTCTGAGCGTCGTCCCACTCAGCGCTCTTCGCTTTGGTGCAGAACATTCCCTGGATGCCAAACTTCTCGGCAATACCTTCAACATTTCGCCGGATCTCTTCGCCTTTGGAGTAACGATGCTTGGGCACAAATCCTGTTTCCTCGAGCAGCGGCAAGTAACAGTACCCTTCGACATCGCACGTCAGGCCTGGATAACGGTTCCAGTACCATGTGCCTCCAAAACCGCCGGCACTGTCTACGACGACGATTTCTGAGGGCTTGAATCCAGCCGTGATCAAATGGTAGGCGAACAGTATCCCGCAGTGGCCGGCACCGAGGATTAGGAACCGGATATTGGAACCGTCTTTCAACGGTGGCGTTTGCTTGGCGAGATTGTCGTAGTCAGCCCATGGATCTTGATCCAGATTTCCTATGAGAGGACCGCTTCTGAACTTGAGACGTCCTCCTTGCCCAGCCGCGATTGCATTGAATCGTTTTTCACGTTCGGCTTCATACTTTTTGTTGATGGATTCGACGGGAGACATGGTGAAGAAAGTTTAATAGAATTGAGAGTTGATACGGGTAATATTGATGATATTGAAAAGAGAAATTTCAGTTATGCGTGACCGTTTAATGAGCTCAACTAAGTTGGTTTCTGTTAGTTTCTATGTAGACTATTCAACACTGTAGGGTTGTCTTTATACTCGATAATTTAAGTCTCCTTTTTTTTCCCTTTTCTTGAAACAAGGACTTGGCCCTGCCTACGAAACTACTCCTGACCGCCGGCATAGAATTCTAATGGGGAATCACATCCACATAGTCCAGGGATCACTCGCTTCAACGCACACGAAACGTATGCTAAGCCATCTTCTCAAAAGCCGATGGCATTGATTCCGCTTCGAAAACCCGACGACCCATAGAATGCTGAGCCTAGTCTACCCAATCGCACAAGAGGAAATGCCATCCGCTACCCTGGAATGCGTGTCTAACGACGACAGATTTGCCTATACACAAGTAGCTGACTTTTCCGTGAGCTCCGGTCCCGGCGAGAACCATGAGGACTTTGAAAGGTCCGCCGAGACTTGCAATATCGATGAAAGGCTTTGGTTTGGCAGCGACTTCCCCGACTATCCAGCTACGCCCCCAGCAACCGCGGCGTTCGACACGAATCCAGACATCGTCACCGATATCATCGCCGATATAAATGCCGAGATATCTAAGAGGGCAAACTTTGAGCACTCTAGCCTTGCGGACCATGACTTGTTACTTCGCCCACGACGACCGAGAACAGCAGAAGCAAACTTGACCTCAAAGGTCATGCTGGGGACGATCCAAAGCTATCCTGAAATGCTTATCGACGGTCTGAGACTACCCCCATTCATCAGCCCACCGTGCTGCGGGGACGAAGTACAGTGTCAACAGTCCGGACATCACCAGTGTCTTCTACCGCCTTTCGCAGCATGCGCCAGCATTATCCGAATATCCCAAGCGAGACTATCTGAGAATAGGGATTTTATCTGGCGGACCATTTACATAGAGCAGCAGAAGCTCTTCCATGAGGTGAGTCGTCGCATGAAAGCGTGTGTGCATGACGAGTCTGGAGCGTTCAGCCGCTAAAGTTTGATTCCTAACAAGTATGAATCATATAATAAGGAGATGCTACTAGCTGCAGTTCAGGTGGTTGTGTTGTACACGGTTCTGCACATCTCAGAAGCTGCATTGGTTCCGAAGCATTATCTCAAGTCGATCGTTCAAACCTTGGGCGTAAGTCTTTCCATCTAGAATGAGTGGCATTGCTCCGCTGACAGGAACTCGCAGACAATGATGAACTCAATGCTGAGTCTCGTGGACGTGGGACGATTTGGGCAGCCCGACATTATCCCTGGTCGACATGAATGGATATATAACGAAAGTGTGCGGAGGTAAGACGCCCCCCTTCCCTTCAACACTCACTACTGTATTCTAATAGATGTCGTAAAACGCCTAGGGTGACGGCCTTCTGCTACGCAATCAATGAGCTTCTCAACATAGCTATTAGTACCTCGTCTAGCACAAACGCCTGCAAGAGGGTACACCTTCCCAGCACGCGTACCCTTTGGGCGGCTAAAACAAACATTGAATGGCAGCGACAATATGCGGGTCAGGCTTCTCGACGGCAATTTAAAGAGAGTCTGAAGATTGCACACCTTCGGGGGTACACAATGCATTTAGAAGAGGGGTCGACGAGGAAGGGTTGGATGACAGACTTTGAAACTTGGTGTATGGATCATGATGAGCTGGGTACCTTGGTATGGATGGCAACAAAGTTGGATCCAGCATAATCCACGGTTGCTGCATTCAGGGCTAAGAAATACGTTGGAAGTGGCATAACTTTCGCAGTTCCCACCTCGATTGCTTGATTTCCACTGCCCATAGCTGTCGCTAGAGATCTTACCAACTGTCGATATCCAGAATACTGTCCTGTCTGCCTGCCTGCCTTATATAGTAGGGCCTATCTCTTTTGCTTTAATAACCCAGTTTATAACCAGTGTGGCAGCCCCTTTACAATAAATAACTATGTTTATTTACTAAGTAGCTATTATTATTACTTTTTATATCTAAGGAGGCTAATAGCTATATAATAAAAGATAGAGCTATAAGTATATAATTATAAAAATTTTATCTAAGAAGTAAAAAAAACTTAATTACAGGCTTTTATATCCCGCGGGTCTAATAAAACCGTTTGCTTAACGGTCACCCTATTGCCAGGTGATTCTGTTTGTTGGCTTACACGGGTTTGAGCGAATCAGCGTGACCGTATTCGCATGACTCACGTTCCGAAGTAACACTCCGGTCACTCAACCTACCACTATTGACACGACAACAAAGTTTTCTGATCCTAAACCACCTATATTTTTGAGTTTATATCTTCAAGTGTCCTTTTCAAAAACATTCATCACTTCAACTTCCTCTCCCCAAGCAGAATTCCAAGTCAAAAGTGAATCAATCTCGGGACCTTCCGGCACACGGACCATACCTTATTCGGCCCGCCCCTGACTCGATTTCTCCATCCTTCCGATCTCGGCCGGACCATCTTTCTGCCGGCGGGGTGCCGAGTCCGGCTCTTCTTCTCGACGAGGGGCACCAAGATTTTTCCACGCAACCAAGCAAACATCATGGCATCCGAACCCACGCATACTGAGTCACAAGTATACCTCTCTACGAGGGGTGGTGACTATGGTGTAGGCCTCCTCAACGCGCCGTGCGGCATTGGCATCTTACTAACCTCTCTAAGCTCTCCTTCGAGACCGTTGTCTTGAAGGGACTGGCTGCCGATGGCGGTCTTTTCCTGCCCCATGAGATCCCAGCTGCGAAGGACTGGGTACGTATGGCATATTTTGCGTTGCGCGACGCCGTTCCATAGTCCTCAACGGCTCGCGATGCGTTTCTGAGCGACCAATGGCTAACAACTGACTCCAGGAAAGCTGGAAGGATCTCTCCTACACCGAACTCGCTTTCCAGATCTTCACCCTCTACATCTCCCGCAGCGAAATCCCCGCCGACGACCTAAAGGCCATCATCGAGCGAAGTTACTCGACATTCCGCGCCAAGGAGGTGACGCCTCTGGTTAAGCTTCAGGACAACCTCCACCTCCTCGAGCTCTTCCACGGACCCAGCTACTCCTTCAAGGATTGTGCCCTGCAATTCCTTGGTAACCTTTTCGAATACCTTCTGGCTCGCAAGAATGAGGGCAAGGAAGGACGAGGTGCGCAAATGGTGGAACTTGGCAGCATGCCGAGTGTATTTTGGCCAAAACAGAAAGTTCTGACAAGCGAATAGATAGACACCATCTGACCGTTGTCGGTGCGACAAGCGGTGATGTGAGTCACTACAATATTCGAATTTCGAGTTCGAAACGATACTAATATTACTACAGACCGGATCTGCCGCTATTCACGGTCTCCGGGGTAAGAAGGATGTGTCAGTAACCATCCTGCACCCCAAGGGCCGTGTCAGCCCTATCCAGGAGCTTCAGATGACAACCTGCACCGACGCCAACGTTCACAACCTGGCCGTTACAGGCACTTTCGACGACTGCCAAGTACGCATTGTGCGATCCGAGACGAATTCTAAAACTAACAATATTCCAGGACATCGTCAAGGCTCTGTTCAGCGACCCCGAGACCAACAAGGACCTGAAGCTCGGCGCCGTCAACTCGATCAACTTTTCTCGAATCCTCGCCCAGATCGTCTACTACTTCTACTCATACTTTACTCTTGCGAAGCAGAACCCCGATGTCAAGATCGGCGACAAGGTCCGCTTCGTTGTGCCAACTGGAAACTTTGTCAGTACTCTTTCCACCGTCCAACGACTTTCGAACTAATAGGTTAAAATAGGGTGATATTCTGGCTGGTTACTTTGCCACCCGCATGGGTCTTCCCGTCGACAAGCTTGTCATTGCCACTAACGAGAATGACATCCTCGATCGGTTCTGGAAGACTGGCCGATACGAGAAGCACGTTGCCCGAGGTGCCGAGGCTGAGGGTGGTCTGGAGGTGGATGGAGTCAAGGCTCATGAGGATGGCGTTAAGGAAACTCTCAGCCCCGCCATGGATATTCTGGTATCCAGCAACTTCGAGCGACTTCTTTGGTTCCTGGCATACGAGTTTGCCGCCACCGTTGGCATGGATGTCGAGTTCAACCGAAAGCAAGCAGGTCAGGAGGTTAGCGCATGGCTCAAGGACCTGAAGGTTAAGGGAGGTTTTGGACCTGTTTACATGGACGTCCTCACCAGCGCACGCAAGACTTTCGAGAGCGAGAGAGTTAGCGACCCCCAGACTCTCGAGACCATCAAGGAGATTTACGAGAAGGTCGGATACATCCTCGACCCTCACTCTTCGGTCGGTGTTACCGCTTCTACCCGATCTCTCCAGCGAGCTGGGCCCAACGTCCCCCACATCTCTCTTTCTACCGCCCACCCCGCCAAGTTCGCCGGCGCCGTCGAACTTGCTCTCAAGGACGAGAAGGACTTTAACTTTGAGGAGAAGGTTCTTCCCGAGGAGTTTGTCGGCCTTGACAAGAAGCCCAAGCGTGTTTCTGATGTCAGCAATGACTGGAAGGCTGTGAGGGAGCTGGTCAAGGAGCAGGTTGAGAAGGAGCTTTCAGGCCAGCACTAGACTATGGTCTTAAAAGGTGTTGTTTGATTTTTGTGCCAATTAAGCCCAAATGGCAGGCGATAGACTAAAAAAAACCACTGTTTTCTTTGTTCACCTCTTGAAGGTGTCTTCCATAACTCATGCATGCTGCGCAGCATTCTGAGCTCTCCGTTTACCTCGACACCTATTGGAGACAAGTACATAAAAATAGCATAGGGGTGAAGGAATATGATAATCATATACATGTTTCGGCTCCCATGCTTGGAGCGGCAACTCATAAGGAGCCCCCTGTGGCAAGGCGTTCTCTGCGTTTTCTTCACCGACCACAGAATTTCCAAATGCGCCTCGAGGACGTGTATTTAGCCAATCACCAACGAAGAGACCCGTCGTGGCGTCGCTAGTCGCATGTTTCACCACCACGTGGGAGAGGCTTGAATAACGTCTGGCTAACTGCAGATGAAGTCTGAGCATCCTTGCTTTTAGAAATATCGTTTATAAGCGCCATGGACCTCGATTTCTTGTTGATCCTCGGTCAACTCCGAAGTCACGATCTAACACCATCACCATGAAGTCAATCGCATCAACCTTTCTACTACTCCTCTCCGGGTTCGCCTCATCGTCAGCCCAAGACACCACAAAAGTATCGTCAGACGCTGCTACCACTAATAAACTCGGCCCTGAAATCGAAAAGGACCGCGCCGAATGCTTTCAGGACTGCTATAGAAAATATGGGAGTTTTACCAGCTGCTCACTTGGCAAGGACAAGTTCTTTGAGTGTTGGTGTGGTGAGGATGATTGGGTAGAGAGGGAGGAGGATTGCGTGTGGGATGTTTGTGGAGTCGATGCCTACAATAGTATGTGGCGAAGATATTTGTGTTGGAGTCGAGATGAAAGAAGGCTGAATGGATGATAGGCTATGGTGACGTACAAAGAAGCCTTTGCACAAAAGTTGAGACCGCCTCGGGCAAGGTAACTGATACGACAGCTTCGGTAAGACTCTTGCATTCTGGCATCCTACATATAATTAATCATTCACAGACTACCACTGAAGAGCAGTCCACCCAGATAACCGCTGGCTCCGGGACGGCAAGCTCTGCTTCTACTCAGACTGACTCGTCGACTTCCGAAACTAGCACTACTTCCATGTCCAGTACTGCTTCCAGTACTACCTCCAGTGCAACCCAAGAAGAAACAGCCGATGCAACCCAGGAACCAAATGGCGGCGTCATTGGCCTAGCTTCTGGTGCAAAGGCAGGACTTATCGTCGGCGTTACATATCTTGTTTTCATGATTCTGTAGAGGTGGTGCAAAATGCCAGAATTTCAACACCAAGGACGTATACACAAAAAGGCTTCGGCAACAATAGAGTAGAGTAATCACTCGAGGGAGATATGGATAGTCGTTAAATATTGTCGTTTACAAGTCACAGTCCCCTTGCGTGCGTTGAGCTCAACTGTGGGACTACTATTGTTCTCCACGCCAGTACAGACTTTGTGGGATCACTAATGATGAAGAAATAAGGTAATCGGGTTTCAACATCTCATAGCGCCTTTTGGAGCCCTTCATGTTTGACTACCCATCCATCGTCCTTGGGGAATCCTGGGGCATCTCCCTTGGAGCCATCCCATCCCTCTGCCATGTACGCAACTATGAAATCATCAGCTTCAGTGCCTTATTTCGGTGTGGTTTCAAAGAGGATCTTACCTGCTAGAAGGAAACCGGCGTTTCCAGGCATGAATGGCGGTGGTGTCCCTCCATCTCCGCCACGAATTGCGAATCCTAGGGTCCAAAGTCAGATAAATGTCACCCTTGATTAGATCATAGAGTTGTTACTTACCCGCATCATCAAACTTCCAGTAGTCATAAGCCGTCAAATGATAAATAGCCCTCTTCGGGTTCCCAATCCTAGCCGAGTTGATAGCCAAGATAGGTCGTCCCCATCCTCGAATATTCTGATCCGTCCAGACCTCCCAAACCTTGTCCGCAGTCCGACGAGCAACCTTCTCGTCAACGGCAGGTGTATCAGGGAGTATGCCCTGAAGCATGATGAGGCTTCTGGGGTCACGGTTCAGAGCCGGGTCTTGCCACCATGAGGCGTTGAGGCCATCGTAGACGGCGTAGAGTCCGTCGATTTGGGTCGGTTTGGCGAGGTTCTTGGCTACTGTTGTCCAGTGCTTGGGAACGGGGAGGCCGAGTTTCTTCTTCCATTCGCGGGCAACGTCGAGTCCGTATCGCCAGTATGCTACTTCGTAAGCCAGGTTGAGTGTGGCAGCAGCAGGAGTATTCTCAGTAACGCCGATGGAACTGCAAAAGTCAGTTTCTTAAGCCCAAAATTTCTGACAACGAGTACTCACGGAGGTCCAAGATCATATTTGCCGGAGGACTCGTTGTACCATGCATAAGACGCCATGTAGTCCGCACTGGCCTCAAGAATAGGATCCCATCGTTTCAGAGTCTTCCGAGTAGGTTGTGACTTGTAGGCCAACATGGCCATGTACATGGGGTGAGGCTGCTGCCACATGAGGTAGGCGTTAATCCCACCAGGAGAGCTTCTGCCAGTAATGGTCTCCGTCATTTTAGGCCAGCGGGCTCCTTCCCAGCCCATACCTTCAGCTCTCGCAAATGAAGTCGGCAGAAGCTTTTCGTAAAGGGCGGGGAAGATGTTGTGGAAGAACTTGTCGCGGCCCCATGAGACCCAATGGGCATTGTGCCAGACAACCATTTCCATGTGGAATTTGCCTAGGCGGGTTAGACATAATCAATATCCAAGGGACGTTTATACGTACCATACCACCCATTGTTCATCAGTCCGCTCTCCTGTGGAGATTCACCAGTAGCCGCACTGTTGACGCGGACATGATATTGCGATGTGACGATTCGTCGTTGTAGCTCCGTTGCGTTAGGGTTAGTGGAAGCAGTCAAATCAATAAAGCCTCCCCTCTTCCAATACTCGTGCCACTCAGCCGAGTTTCGCTTTCTGATTGTGGAAGGAAGATCTGGAACTCTCTTCTCGGGAGAGAAGTGTGCTGTGAAAGAGATTGTTGAACCGTCATCTGGAGACAAAATGTATCGGTGAGCAGTGATGGCAGTAGAGTCCTCGGACTCAAGTCTCTTCAACTCAAGAGGTGTTTTGTTTGGCCAGCGCAAGTTGACGTAGTACTTTGTTCCCAAGTCGTGATAGATATGTGCCGTATCCTTCTTGGAACCTCGCACCTGCTTTGTGGTGTGGTTCGCCGGAAAGTCGTAGACGCCGACAAAAACCTCATACTTGTACTTCGTCGTGTGAATTGGTGGATAAGGAAAGTCAAACTCGACCTTGAGCTTTCCAGAGTCAACGAGTTTCGACTCAATTTCGAATGTGACGGCATCAGAGTCAAAGTCTCCCTGTGTTATGACCTTGACCTTTGTACCATCTACCGTAAAGGTTGAGGTGATGACACCACTCCAGAGGTCCAGTTCCTGATGTGTGTTGGAGATCTGGTCTGCGGCCAGAGTGGCGTCCTTGTATCGAAGTCCGATACGACCCAGGTTGATACGGTTTGGGTTGCCGATCAGCCACTGAGATACATCTGGAAGGTTGGGATCCGGAATGTCATAGGAGACGTTGCGACCATGCGTCAATTTCGGTACACCAGTGTAGGCATCAATTGGACTAATCACGGTTAGTTAAGGCTTTTAGATATCGGATCCGATACAACGTACGCCCCCTCAGGCTCAGTGTCATTGTGCCATGCCCATACAGACATGGTGTTGAAGGGAAGGTAGGACTGCATGCCAGTGGTATCTACGCCAAAGGCAAAGTTGCCATTGCCGACTTGGAGAGGGGTTGTCTCATTGTTGATGAGTGTTGTTCGAACGATGTTGTTATCCGTAACAATTCGTTTCCTGATAATGTTAGATGTGTTAGGTGCAACAACCAAGACTCCTCACCTGTCAATGGCTCCAAGAGCCACTGCCGGCAACAAGAGCAAACAGAGTCTCTTCAAGGCCGCCATTTCTGCTGCCATACCGAAAGGCTTCACCTGCCGTTATTATTCCCGCGGCGGTCTGGCAATTTATCCATATTCACCCCTGTCTCACCGTCCCACTCAAAATCCGGGGTAGACAACACCGAGCATTCACCACAACGGTGAACCCGGATACCAATACCCCGAAGACTCTCATCGGTTCTCATGATCTTGCGAAGATCTCGTCTGACAAAGCTGTGGGGGTCCAAGCTAAAAACCCGGGGTACTCATGTTTCCGCCAATTCGCGTCCTGCCCGCACCTTGGGAGAGGTTGTGATCTGCGTGCATTTAGCCGACTGGGGATCCTTTCTGATGATGGGGTTTGGGGAATAGCCGGGTATTAAGGAATGGGGGCAAATGGTTTTTTAGTCTAACTTGGATTCTAACCGAGCTCGGTTGCAAAACGATCGTGCTCGTTCACGCACCTCGTTCTTATAGGATTGGTTGGTGATGAGAGAGTGGCTAGACCGTCGACCCGGAAAGTTCAAAGTTTGTGTATCTCCCCTGTTGCTGTAACTCCTGAGCTCTTATCGACAGACTGTCCGTGTTCATTTCGATTCCAGAAGGCACTGTCTGTAAAGTCTTGTCTGCTAACGGGAGAGAGTGCTCGATCAAGAAACGGACCATCCAGCCATCTAGCCGATGCGTGTACTCGGCTGATAGTAGACAGACATTTTGGAAGGTGACGAGTCGCGAGATCTAATGCTGTTAGCTTTCGAAGTTATATCGAAAGTAGACGTGCGTACCATGGAGGCCGTGTTGGCCCAGTACTGCTTAAGTTCCATCAAAGCTGAAAAGTTCGAGTTGAGATCTCGTCGAGCGTTTGCCAACTCGTTCTCATCCCCGAATAGCAAGGTATGCAGAAGAGCTGATGAAGAAACCACTGCCATATGGCCAACCGTGGGATACACCGCCTCGCAACCTTCCGTCTCTCGAGCCATACGAAGAAGTGCGCTGTACGCCGATGCGTGATGCTTGCAGCGAGAGACACAAGTCTCTCCAAGCTCAGTCAAAGAGTTTCGGGCCTCTAGGTACCGAAAGTAGAGGAGTGTTGAGTAGTGGTGGTAACCGAGATGAAGTGCAACGAATGGCCCTCCAGTCCCCTTTGCTTGGTGAAAACGGAAGTTCTGCTCTGTTTCCTTGGCGTCTGTAGGGAGCATCTTTTCCCATAGGTCAAGCTTTTGAGAGAGTTCGGCTGCTGTACGATCAAGCTCCCAACCATCAAAGCACCCTTGAGCACTTTGGCGGTTGAGATCTTGTATAGGGCCAAAGTGCTGGACAAGAGAGATCATATGTGCCCAGAGTCCTGGCTTCCAGGTGCCTTCATGTCTGGTTAGGTGCTGGGGTAGTGAATGGAAGACACTCTCATCCATAGGCAGATCGATGTTGCCGCCTAAGTCTTTGATCTGACGAGGTAATCCGATACCAGATGAACACCAACGATCGGCCATGAATAGTGACCACCAGACCCTTCTTTCGATCTCACGTTCGACTATTGAGCCTGTTGAGGTGGGAGAGTTGAGACGCATGATCTGAGCCATGCTATTTCCAATACCTATATGCTATTAGCGACCAGAAGTGTGAGTTGGGTGGATGAAGTACGAAAGTATAAAGCTTCCGATGAAGGATTCCCATGGCTTGCGCACAGATTCGCAACGAGTATGCAAGTTTGGATATTCTCGAGGCAGATGTTTTCTAGGTCAGCTTGAAGTAGGCGCTTCGATTCATCCAGGAGCGACAACTCCATGCTCTGGACTTGATAGTCTGCCGAAAATCTGCAGCCCATACTGCAGAGAGAAAGTAATAGGGCTCTGCTGATAGTCCCATTGCGCACATTATCTCGTATGGTGGGCTGATGGAAGAGACTGTGGGGTCGATCGTGGATCTTGACCAGGTAATATTCGACGAGCTCCTGGGCCATTAAGGGTGTGAGCTCAGGTATCGGCGATAGCCTGGACTCCTGAGGTGGTCTTTTCTCGACTTGTCTTGGCGGCCTAGGGAGTATATTGGTGGAATAGCGAGTTGTACGAGTTCCACACTGCAACTTTCTCCTCTCGCAGGATACGCAAGCTTCACCGGCACCTCGACGGATGCACCGGCGTTTTGCCTCACGGCACTGCCTGCACGCTGTAGGTGGTTTCATGCTTCTATCTGTCGAGATAAGAGGACACAATACAGAGATGTATGATGGACGATACTCCACATTCAACAGAGAAGTTCCTGGGGATCCTCAAGGGCCTCGGTGAAGGGAAGCCTCAAGATGCAAGGATCGGGTTTGGAGGCTTGTGACTGGTTGATAAGCCGTGATCGGCATCCCCCCCGCGTGGCTTGACAGCTACATACTTACCTACCCTACAGAATCAAGCCAACCACGCGGGTCAAGACAGAAACGAGAAATCCAAAGGGCACAACTCCTTGAACCATTCTTCAATGCTACTACTTCAATAGTAGAAGAGTTCCCTAGTGAGTTATCACGCTAATACTTTTTGACATATCACTTGTTAAGTTCTGACAAATGTGGCTATCCATTGCCAATCATTCTGCCTTGACAACGTGCAAAGATCCTTTGTTCCTAACGTGTCACAACTACCGGCCTTGCACAGCATCTTGTTGAAATTTCTTAGCCGTAAGTCCATTGTAGTCGGGTTTGAACTAGACTACCTTTTCTACTAATCCTCAATGTCGTAGAACTCAACCTCAGAGATCATAGTCCTTGCCGGAATGGTAACACAAATCGGGAACCCTCCATAATCCGGGTCTTCGTTAGGCATCAAAACACAGCTCCCACTCCTCGTCTCATCACCATTCAACATCCTAATAGTTTTCAATGCTCCAGCCTCTTCGTCAGAAACTGTCTTTTCGTCAAACTTCAGAATTCCAGTGAAAGTTGCCTTCGGGTTCACGGAGCGCGCCCTAACCTGGAAGCCTTTGCCGATGAGCAGGAATTTGCCCTTGCCCTCGTGAATAACTATACCTGACCCCGTGCCAGGTTTTCCAAAGACGAAACATCTCTCAATAATAATTTCGAAACCTCCCCACTGACGAATAACGACTTTGCTTGGATCAGAACCATCATCATTCAGTTCGTCAAAGCAGAAGCCCACCGAGTCATCACCTCGGCGCTGCGATTCAAGCAGAACAGCAGAAACAGACTTGAGTAAACCATAGTGCTTAGTCCACGCTGTTACTTCCTCTCCCTCGAGGGTATCGATACCGAAAGGTGAGACGCCCATCGCTGCATACGAGCCATACGCGATCCAGATTCTTCGAACACCATAATCGTCTCGACGTTGCTCAGGGATGAAGAGTGGTTGATTTCGATGGCGATACTTGACACAAGTCGAGTTATAGTCTGTCAGGTAACAGTCTGGCGCAATAAAGTCGATATTTGGGGCGAATGTCTGCCAGATGTCGAGGACATTGCTCGTGGCTCCTCCAGAGGGATATTCTCCAGGTGCTCCGCCACCACCAACGATTACTGGGAAGTCGTTATCCGAGTCCTCGCCAGCGTAGTTGAGCCAGACGTTGGTGTAGTAAGGGATTGAGTATGCCGCTTTGCCCTTGTCGGCGACCTGATTCAGGTACTTGGAATAATGGTAAGCCATGAATAGCTCATCTGTCTGTGGACTTTTTCCAAAGACTGTCTCCCAGTCAGAGTTCTTCTGATCGGCTGTACGGCCTTTGAAGACGGAAAGGCTCCTCTGGAGATCCGGACGAAGATTATTCCAGTCCTTGCTGAGAAAGTCGACTAATTCATCAGGCACAGGCTCTGAGAACTTCTTATTGGCAGCATCGCTCCCATCTCGGGAGTCACCCAAAAGACCCGTTTCGTTCTCGACCTGAACCATCAGAACCGTGGAGTGGGCCTCATCAATCTCCTTGATGCGTGTCATCAGCTTCTGGAAAGCCCTTCCGTCGGCCTCGGGGGCCTCCTGATGGAAAATTGATAGCACGTCTCCTGTTTCGAGGATGCCACCAGCCTTGCGTAGTTTTGCTCGAGGGAAGCGTTTGGGGTTTGTCTTGACCCAACCCGGGACATATGTTGATAGCCCTGGGAGATATTGTCAGTATTGGGTATTTTGCAACATGTCGATTGCCTACCATTCTTGAACGAGCCAAACCACAGCAGAACCAAGTGAAGCCCATGCTTCCTGGCACCCAAAATCACCTTGTCTAATTCCTCAAACTCAAAAGTTCCCTCAACCGGCTCAATCATCTCCCAAGTAACACAACCCAGGATGGTGTTGATATTCATATCGGCCAACTTCTGCCAAACCGTGTCCATGTACTCGGCACTCGTCATGGACGAGTTTTGCAGCTCAGCCGCTCGCATCAAAAACGGCTTGCCTTTCACGACAAGTTGTTTCGACGCCTTGGTGGCGACGAGATGAGGAATTTGCACCATCGTCATTGGCGCGGATGAGTTTGGTTGTGTCGAGAAGCGTAGAGTCCAGAGGGAGAAAGGAGGGGACTTGTTCTTTAAAATATTGGCATGGGTCTCACAAGGGCTCCGCAACATGACGTGTGTTAATGTGTTCGTCTCACCGGCCAAGGATCGTCAAATCAGGCATGAGGAGCTGTGCATAATGTCGGGATTCATTTGTCATAATTGGTTATCGTGAAGCTAATTCCGAACGACAGTGGATAACGTGGTTAACGCGGTATCAGTAAGCCGAATGCTACGAAAGAGGAGACATGACGAAAGCTGCATATCCGCACCACTAACATGTCGTAATTGACCTGTCATCAGACCCTGAGGTCGAATAATCGCAGTTGATCCCGTAAAACCATTCCTGCAATGCCGGGAATGGCGCCGTTTGATTGGATGATAAGCCGTAACAACAGCTTCGACCCGCAGATAGTTCGACGTAAACGGCAGCGTGCGTAAGAGGGATTGCTCGGTTCCCGGTCAGAATTGCTACCCCAGCCAAGAATGCTCATGGAGAAACTGGTAGCCCTTCATGTTGCGGTCGGAGTCTCTCACCCTCAGACGGAGTTCATCTCAACCCCGGATTCTCTCCAGACTGTGGGGGTGGCTCCTGATCCGGAAATGAATAGATATGAGTGGCTCTTAAGCCGGAGCTGCTCTTTATCCCCAGACTTCCCCTCGTGTTCTTGTTTATTGGCATGTGGATCATACGACCTGATTGAACCTTGTTAACGACTTGATGCCAAGTTCAAGTATAAAAGACCAAAAATGCGACCTTGAACCGATCTTCGAATTCACATGCAATTACGGACTTTCCACCACTTGACTATCTGCTTGTTTACTCTCGAAAGATGCCATCCTTGGCCCCAAGGTCCTACCAGCTCCTCGTGGGCGTATTCGCCTCACTGGGGGCTTTCCTCTTTGGCTATGATCTCGGTGTCATAGCTGCCGTCGTTGCCTCCGAGACATTTAGATCCCAATTCGATCCCAACACCTCCGAAGAGGGTCTTGTCGTCAGCATGTTCACAGCTGGTGCCTTCTTTGGAGCAGGCGCTGGTGGTACACTGGGCGATCGCATCGGGCGACGTGGAACCATCGTTGTCGGTGCCGTAGTGTTCCTTCTTGGTGGAGGTCTTCAAACTGGAGCTCGGAATATTCACTTCTTGTGGACTGGACGATTCATCTCGGGCCTGGGAGTTGGAGTTCTCTGCATGATTGTTCCTCTTTACCAGGCCGAGCTGGCGCATCCGCATATTCGAGGTCGTATCACAGCTCTGCAACAACTCATGATTGGTGTTGGAGCTTTCGTCGCAACATGGGTTGGCTGGGCTTGCTTCGTCGACCTCGGTTCTTCCAGTGCTCAGTGGCGGGTTCCTCTCGCAATCCAGAATGTTCCTGCGGTGTTCCTTGCGGCACTGACTTACCTGTTTCCCGAGAGTCCCAGGTAACTATCTTTTTGGGTGAATCATTACTATTCGAGAAGCTGATCAGTGTTTAGATGGCTCGCTGACAAGGGCAAGGACGAAGAAACTCTCCACACACTTGCAAGACTTCATGCAAACGGCAACGTCGAGGATGCCTTTGTCATGGCGGAATACGACGAAATCAGAAACTCGATCCAATACGAGCATCAACACGCAGCAAAGTCGTATAAGGAACTGTTCAAGTCACGAAGCGCCTTCCGCCGTCTCTTCCTCTGCTGCGCCATCCAAGCCTCCGTTCAGATGACAGGTGTCTCAGCAATTCAGTATTATTCTCCCACCATCTTCAAGCAGATCGGAATTGCCACAGACGACACTCTCAAGTATCAAGGTATCAGCAATGGATTGGCTATTGTCGCCCAGGCCTGTGCTATGCTGTTGATTGATCGAACCGGACGCCGATGGCCCCTTATCGGAGGAAACCTCTTCAACTCTGTCACTTTTATTATTGCATCTATCCTTCTTGCTCTGTTTCCTCCAGGATCATCCAGCAACCTGAGTGCGCAATGGGGCTTCATCGTCATCACCTGGCTATACAACTTCTCCTTCTCGTCCACCTGCGGTCCGCTCAGTTGGATCATCCCTGCCGAGGTGTTTGATACCAACACTCGTGCCAAAGGTGTTAGTATCGCCACGATGGCCTCTTTTGCGTTCAACACGATGATTGTAAGTAGCCAGTACTACTGATCAAAGTTCTGAAATCGCTAACCTTCTACAGGGACAAGTTACCCCCAAGGCTATGGAGTCCATCGGTTACCGCTTCTACTTCCTCTTTGTTGTTTGCAACGTCACCAATGCCTTGTTCTTCTGGGTATTCCTCCCCGAAACCGCCCGCAGACCACTCGAACAGATGAACGAGATCTTTTCAAGCAAGAGTTGGATTGTTCTTGGCAAGAATACTTCTTCTGTCGCCAGGAACGATGTTGAGAGCCATGTTGATAAGACTGAGGTGACACACGAGGCTGAGAAGAGAGAGAACTGAAATGTTCTGATTTCTTGACGTGGTCGGCTATGTGTATGGAGTGACTTATTGGGTCTACTATATAGGGATGGCTCGATTATAACAAGAGACTGATGCTTTAATCTTGGCATGGGCCAAGGTCCAGGTCATGCTGTAAAGACCGAGGTAATAATGTCACGAGCTCACTAGTTCATTAATCCATGATTCGGCCCAATCCAATGCTCTATGACTGGATCTGAAATAGGCAAGGCAAAGCGCCGTGGGTTATGTTCTACGAGGTGTATCCCACCTGACCGCCTATTCTGGAGGCATATGGAATTGACAAACTATGCAAGACCAAGGTTGGCCTAACTTTGGCGAGCCATTGCCCATTGGCCATGGTGTTATTCTTCTGTCACGAGGTTTACAGAGAATGCTCGACGAACAGGAACCTCAAGGATGGTTGTAAGCAGAACTCCGAACCTGGTAGAAGAGAGCCATTTTGTAACTGAGGGGTATCCAAGACCTCGGGTCCGCGGCAACTCGTAACGGCAAACAACAAGTCGATCAACGGAAAAGACGGACATGAAGATCGTCAGGTGTTTCCTCGGCGACACTTCGCCATAACCATGGCCCGATGAGCAAGGAACAAGACCCATTTAACCTGCCTCGTGCCAAATATGCAAGGAATAAGAACTCTAAGCTGTGGAGATTTCGCGGAGAATGCGGGGGATAGTGCACCTTTTCGGGTTCGGCGCCGCGGACCGTTGACGATGGCTTCGGCGCCGAAGGCCGCTTTAGAAGGTGATCTACTTTGATCAAGTGTATTAAAGCTTCAGTTTGGCCGTCTAGTTGGTCGTTATCGAGATATGCGCCAAGGCGTTTCGAATTAAGCTCTCTTATCTATTGTTTTACATGGCCTTGACAATGTTGGGTCACTACCTTGCTCTGACCCTAGCCGGTACCACCTTACCGGGACTTGTTTCAGCGGCCCCCAGTGGTACAGACGCTCCTATTGTCAAACTTCGGAATGGATCCTACTATGGCGTTCATAACTCGGCCTATAACCAGGATTACTTCCTGGGCATGCCGTATGCGCAACCACCTCTCAAAGATCTACGCTTTAGACATCCTCACTCTCTAAACGCAACCTGGGATGGACTCCGTAATGCAACGGAGTATCAGTCCAAGTGTTATCAATATGGATATCCGACAGGACCACTTACAGGAGGTTCTGATGACTGTCTTCATCTGAACGTCATCCGCCCCTCAGGAGTCGAGGATGATAAGCTCCCTGTGCTTGTCTGGATCCATGGCGGTGGCCTTGTCGGAGGTTTCAGCGGCGACCCTGGAAATAACCTTACTTACCTCGTCGACGAGTCTGTCAAGATGGGATCTCCCATCGTCGCTGTATCAATCAACTACCGCTTGGCTGCCTGGGGATATCTATGGAGCAAGGCAATCAAGGAGGCGGGCGAGGGAAACAACGGCTTCCGAGACCAGAGACTCGCTTTGCAGTGGATCCAGGAAAATATTGCATCATTTGGTGGTGATCCTAAGAAGGTGACCATCTGGGGTCAGAGTGGAGGTGCCCGTGGTGTTGCGTCCCAGTTGACAGCCTATGGTGGCAGAGATGATGGTCTATTCAGGGCAGCCATCCTTGAGAGTGCAACAGGATTCCACACGGGTTTCCGTGAGGAGACTGTCAAAGATGCTCTTGATTGGGACAAGGGATACGCTCAACTTCTGAAGCTGACAGAATGTGAATCAGCCAAGGATTCCCTGCAGTGCCTCCGAGCGGTTCCCTCTCTTGAGCTGGCCGAGAAGATTGGAAATATCACGTTCCCGGTCTATCTCGACATTGTTGATGGAGACTTTATGCAAGATGACCGCTCTGAGCTGGTTCGACAAGGAAAGTTTGCTCACGTTCCTGTCATCAACGGTGCCGCAACAGATGACGGCGATTTCTTTGCGCAAAAGGGAATCAACACGACAGCAGAGTGGGAGGCCTATCTTCGCAAAGAAGGGGCGAGCAACAGCACCATCGAGGCCATCTCGGCCTTGTACCCAGACATTCCCCGTGTCGGTCTCCCCGCCACTTTTGAAGGACGTCCAACAGGCGAGTTGGCGTCGTACGGAGCTCAGTGGAAGCGCGCACTGGCATTTGGCGGAGATAGAGCCATGCACGCACCGAGAAGAGCCTGGGTAAAGACCTGGGCCGCTGCAAATCTCTCCGCTTACAGTTACCGCTTCGACGTTGTATCTGGAGATCGCAATGCAGTCCAAGGAGCAGGCCACTCAGTTGACCTCCCCTTTGTCTTCCGCAACACCAATCGTCTAGCTCTTCTCAACGCTACAGAGCCAATTCCCGGTTCTTTCAACGCCTTGGCTGTCTCAATTTCAAGGAAGTGGATCAGCTTTGCGGTGAACCTGGATCCCAACTTTGAGGGGATGCAGGGTGAAAAGTGGCCGGTTTATGAGGAGGAGGGAGGAAAGAACATCGTGTTTCATATCAATGAGACTTCTTTGGCTCATGTTGAGGATGATACTTATCGGACGGAGCAGCTGGAGTATTTGAATAAGAAGTTGTGGAAGACTGGCTTGGAGGAGGGGAAATGAGGAGACTGACTACAACGTTATTCCACACTTTGTAAAACGTAAAAAGACAAGAATTGATGTGTTAATATGTATCACCATGAGCCCTGTTGGTTGCTGGTGACAGAGACTAGTGGGAGAAGCTAAAGTCATGTTGTGTACGAAGGGTGTGCCAGACTCGAACAGCATCTGCGCTGCGCCACTGTCACTCCCAAGGTACTGTCCAGGTTGGACTCCAGACTACACCACTCCATACAATGGTGTCGTTACTTCTCGGGTCAAGTGACATACTGTCTCAGGACGGAGCTCGGAACCCGAGCTTTGTACTACGCTGGTCCCATCAAGAATACGTCACGTACATGTCGAGCTTCTGGTACTGACAGGATTCATAGAAATATTACACGTTTGCATCTTGTGCCTACTTGGAGCCGAGTTCTTACTGCATCTTGTTCAAAGGGCTTAACAATGGCTTCTAGTATGCTTAAAACTAATCTCGCCCTTCTAACGAAGCTAACGCAGCGTTTATAGACGACGACTTCACCTCTCCACACGAAGAATACCCCCCGGCGGCAGACTTGCGTACAATCACAGCCGAACGTCCAATTCCAGTCCTTCCTCCAGATACTCTAGCCCTTATCTCGCTCAAGGAAGACGAAACGAGGAAACAGGCCCTAGGCGTGTTGGATAGCCTGAATGCTGCTCTTGCTGCGAATGATGCGGATGCCCTTGAGCGATGCTTCTTTTCTGAGCAGGCGTATTGGAAAGACACGCTGGCTCTTACCTATCATCTTCGCACTTTTTTTACTCCCCGCATCATCGCGGCCAATCTTTTGGAAACACGCAGGCTTAGGGATATCAACGGCCGCTTAGAACTCGACGCCGCTGTCTTCACCCCTGCTGCTCCTACTCTTGTACGTCTGACTTTATGGCTACAAGTCCAGTATATCACACACACACAGCTAACTTATGATCCTCCCCCACAGCAATTTATCGATGCCTCGATTTCTTTCGAGACCAAGTCTCCAGGCGCTTGGTGCAGCGGACGAATCCTTCTCCTCCCAGTCAAAACCGACGATAACACTCTAGAATGGAAGATTTGGATCCTCAGCACCAAGCTAGAGAATCTAGACGTGCATCTAGAAGATGAGTCTCTGCTTGAGATTCCGGGCAGACAGGTTGACAATCTCGACCACTTCGACACTGATGTGTTTATCATCGGCGGTGGAAATGCGTAGGTTGCTGGCCGGGCATGTTGAGCGTATTTACTAACTCTATATGCTTCAGTGCCGTGGCTCTTGCAGCTCGTCTCAAAGCCCTTGGTGTTGAGAGCTTGATTTGTGAGCGGAATGCACGAGTTGGTGATAACTGGGCTCTCCGTTATGACAACCTTCGATTCCATCTTCCAACCTCCGTTTGCGAGCTTCCCTACATGGGTAAGTAATCTTGTTTTAGTACAGATGAATAGCTCAGGGTGCATACTGACTAGTCCATTGCGTTTAGATTATCCAAAGGAACAGCACTCACCCCATTTACTGACCAAAGATGAACTGGCCCAACAAGTCCAACGATATGTCGCAACTTTCCACCTCAGCTTCATCGCCTCAGCCAAGATCCAGTCAACCGTCTATAACCAGTCGACCAGACGATGGACTATCAAATTCCAAACTCCGAGCGGACAACGCGTAGCCGTCTCGAAGCACTTAGTACAAGCGACTGGTGTTCGCTCTCAAAAGCCATATCTACCACTTGTCCCTGATGAATGTCTCTATAAAGGCATTAATATCCACTCGGTAGATTTCAGAAATGGCGACGAGTTGAAGAAGCAAGGTGTCAAGGTTAGACATACCCCTCGTGTTTGAAACAACTGAATAACGTTCCATAGTCGGTTCTTATAATGGGCTCAGGAAGTTCGGCATTCGACATTCTTTCAGATTGCCATGCAGCTGGGCTACAGACCACCATGGTAGTCCGATCACCTACCTATATCATCCCTTTTGAATATGTCAGCCACGAAGCCAGTTTCGGCGTGTACGATCACGGCGTCGAAGCAGCTGACAGGCGTTTTATGACGCTACCGACCATGGTCCAAGGCCAACTAACCCAAGCCCTCTTGCAAAAGTTTGCCTCTGAGGAGCCGGATCGTTATGCGCCTCTCGCTGCAGCAGGCTTTCCGGTCATTGACAGTACAGACCCTTCTCAGTTGGTTCTCTCTAACCTTGTTGAAAGATCGCGAAGCCATTACATTGATTTAGGCGACACTCAACTCATTGTGGATAAAAAGGTTGGCATCAAGGCTGGAGTTAGGCCCATTGTTTACGCCGCAGCTGGCCTTGACTTCCCAGACAACAGCGTTCTAGAAGCAGATGCTATTGTCTGGTGCACGGGGTTTGCCGACCAAGACATACGAACCGTGGCCGAAGAGGTCCTTGGAGGCCATGATGTGTCCGCCTCCGGTGAGGACTTTGATGAGGACAAGAATCTGCTTGGTCCAAGGAACATCGCGTCCCGTATAGACACCACATGGGGTATCGATTCTGAAGGCGAAATTCGGGGAATGTGGAAGCGTCATCTGCGTCTTGAGAACTATTGGGTTATGGGAGGAGCCACTCAGCATCATCGCTGGCACTCGCGAACTTTAGCGTTGCAAATCAAGGCGGCTCTCGAGGGCATCCTGCCACCTGCTTACCGCGAGACGCGAGGCCTATGAGTCTGAGGCATTGTGTTGGATCTTATCTGGAATCTCTTTTGTATGGACTTTTCTCAAGGCTATTAAGTTATGAATTAGCTCAGTTAACTATCTCCCACTTTCTTTCCTCTTGGACCTTATTCATAGGAGTAGCATGGCATAATGCAATAACAGTGCAATATCTTCTATATTTAAGTAGCTGTTGACCAGCTCCAAGGTAGATATCAATACTGGCAGTTATTAATGCCCATCGACCGCCGACACGATAGGCCCATGCATTATTCCTCGACATTTCTCTGGGCTTTCATCAAGATACCCGAGGGCTCAAACGTTCTTCACATCACCAACCCCCCATCATCGACGGGTAAGTACAACCATATTACCAGCGTCCAGACAGTTAATTTCTCCGAGGATGGATAATACTCGCCTCGATGATGCCAGGGAGGAGTCAGCTGATTCCTCAAGAGCAGTCCAAGCGATTGGCACAGGTACAGTAGGCCACAGACAGACAGACAACCAAAGTTCCAGCCTACAAGCCTTGGGCTTCCGTCAGCAATAATTTTCTAGGTAATATTAGAACAGCGGTTACACATAATAACTTGAAATCAATACGTAGATGATCGCCAAGATTAAACCTCTTGCCAATTCTATCAGCTCGCCGGACTCATCCAGGCAACTTCCCGGATGGTTATCGAGCAAGGCAAGGATATTAAGTACGTCTAAGCCCTGCCCCCTCTTACCCTCCCACCGAGAAAGCTCGAAACAGAGAATCGCATCATAAAGGCCGACCTTAGATCGATTCTCCGGGCGTTGGGCGAGTATCCTTCCAGAATGTCTCTTGTATAGCTTTTTCTCAACACTATGGAGTTGTCAGCTGGCTGTCTCCCTGGGGCCTTGTTCACAAGATTGGCACGGCATGACACATTAACCATGCACATGCAAGGAATTATTTCAATCTATTCCTATTACGTTGCTTTTTAATACACTGGTCGCTCGCTGGGGTCCATACTCATCCCCTTCTCGTCTCTTCTCAGTTCCCCTGCCCCCGGTTCAGTTCGACTATTTAAAGCTTACTGCTGGGCACGGCCGCCTTTGGAACCCCAAAGAGAGACAAGTCATTGGTTGACTTTCCATCAATTGCCAGTTCAGCAGCAGCACGACCAATCGCAGGCGCAAACTTGAATCCATGCGCAGCACCCAAGGCCACAATGACATCCTTGTGCTTCTCCAATGGACTGATGATGAACTGACGGTCCGGAGTGATGGTGTACTGGCAAGTCACCGTACGCATGGGCTCACCCTTGCCTGGTATCGTGTTGCTCATAAAGTCTTGGAGTTCCTTGGATAGCTCTGGTGACGGGATGTAGGTGCGTTCCTCAGGTGTCATGCGGTTGTATGAAGTGTCGCGGCCGGCCTTGATAGTGGGTTCGCCGTAGCTGGGGAACCCGTAGAAGCTGGGCAAGCCTCCCCAAATCCAGACAGGGAATTTGTCTTGCTCAAAGTTTCGCAGATCTGAATCCTTTGGTCTGAAGTAGGTCACCTGCTCCTGCATCACATCGAGAGGAATCTCAGCCTTGAGAGGCTTCAGGAGTTTGTTCGTCCAGGCATCAGTCGCGAGGATGACCTTCTTGGCGTGGAATTTCCCCTTGGGCGTCTCAATGACCACACCAGTACCAGCACCATCAGGTGTGACACGGTCAACCGGGGTCTTCTCCTTGAGGACGGCGCCATGTTGGCGAGCCAGGAACTGCATGGCCGAGACCGACTTTGATGCGTGGGCGACACCAGAGTCAGCCGTGTAAACAGCTTGCACATTATCGGGGACTTTGAATTGAGGCCAGCGCTTGTTCGCTTCTTGAGCGGAGAGAAGCTCGTATGGAACCCCGTTAAGGTCGAGACTCTTTGTGTATCCCTCGATTGAGAACATCTTGTGGCCGGTGTTTGGGGGGAAGAAGATGATGCCGCCGGTGATGGTCAACAGTTCTTGGCCGGTTCTTCGTTCAAGGTCGGCCCAGTCCTTGTAAGCAGATCGAGCGAGTGCTACGTACTCGGGCTCTCCGTATGAAGTTCTGACGATACGAGATGTATCACTGGAGGCTCCACGAACGTGACCAAACTCGAATTGCTCGAAACCGATGACCTTGGCACCTTTCAGGGAAGCGTGGTATGCTGCTGCGCTTCCCAGAGCACCCAAGCCGACAACAGCTACATCGAATCGTTCCATTGTTGATGTGGTGATTGATTGAGTTGATGAATGAAAGGATATATGTGTATGGCTCAGGGGTATCTAAGATGGATGGTATAGCGATAATGAAGACAAATGATGAAGAACTGAGAGGTTAAACATGGAACTTGGTCTTCATTTGTAGTCGCTATCCAGAACCGAAGTCAGAGTCTCAACTCCAATCGGAGCCAATCCGCTTCCGCCAACTCTATCATTGTAATTCTCCGGGTTCCGTGCGGAACGCATCACGAAGCCGTTTGCGGGGTAAAGATAAGCCCAGGGCGATGGGATAAAACTCCGTCCCCACTGTCTTTGACAGCCGGGATGTCATATGATCGGAATCTGCCGTCCCCGCCCGGATGAGTCGAGGCTTACTGCATTGGGCGTGGCGATCCGCTTCGTGGTGTTTTCCACCTTTTAGCAACACAACAACTAGTTCGTTTGATCAGTTTTCAGCTAGATAATGATAAGACAGAAAGGAAAAGATGGTAAAAAAGAAATATGAGTGAGAGTGGTTGCTGGCTTGGGCCAAGGCGAGATGTGTTTGAACAACAGCACAACCAACAAAACAACAAAAAAAAAGAACTCATGCGTTACGCATGTGGCGATTTCTCTCCCGCCGGGAATTGAACCCGGGTCTCAAGCGTGACAAGCTTGCATACTGACCACTATACTACGGAAGATGATGGTTGTTGAGCAACCATTGTAGCGAGGATTCGATGCCGAGGATCGTCGGCATACTGACCATAAACCCTCGCGTTCCCCGGCTCTGTGAACGGAAACTCGCCCTGGGAAGAATTGGGAAGGAGCAGTCGTCTCGATTATATGCCAATAAATTTGAGCGGGAGGAAAGATCCTTGCTTTATTTTCTCTTTCTCTGACTTCATATTCCAGGGCTTACTTGAGAACCTCAGCATCACATATCTTAACTGTAATGCAAGTATCGTTCAACGACATACATTCAATGCACTTGAATAATGTTTAAGGATAGAATAACAGATATGGATGCCAAGTGCCAGCTCTCCACGGCACGCCTCCCTCCCTATACCATTCAAGATAAATACTGAGACATGGCACTGAAATATCGTTTAGAGAGCCGGAGTTCCTCAAGCACATGCGAAGCAGGACTTAGACATGGCTCACTCAAGCTGAAAATGAAAAAAAAAAAAAAAAAAAAATGCTGGCACTCAGCCCCAGCAGAGAGAGTGGAATGTGAGAGAATGTCTTGCCCTACCTACCGATGCCAATGTCGCGGATCGCACCGCTTCCCCGCCCTTAAGTTTCACGGCATTGGGGAGTCTGTGAGTCAAGTTCAACGGCCCATTTCTCCCATATACAGAATGCACTCGTGTCCGGTAGCATAGTAGAATACATGTTTAAGATAATAGGGAGACACATCACCGCTAGGCTTGCCCTCCTTAAGGGCCTGATTGAGACTCGTGTCTAGAACTTATCTAATAGAGACAATCCAGACGGGCCTATATTGTTTGGACTCTCATACGGAGAGGTTCATTTTGGCGATGCGTAATACAACTCCAACTCCTCTCAGGACAGACAGGAGTGCACAGCAACAACGGAAGGCATTGCAATAATTAGACATGTCTTTCTGAAGGGGACTCTCTCAGTCACATGAAAGTCAGAGGTATTACTGCTATGGAGTGGGATTACTCCGTGACTATAAAGGACCATGGCCCTCTCCAGATATCTCCATGAAGCAAGTCTCAAGTCGATCCAGACAACCACACTCATTACACTTATATCCACTTCTTTACTCTCGTTTTAACCATGCGCTTCTCTGAAATCATCATCGCGGGACTCTCTGTCGCCGCCGTACAGTCCATCGCAGTCCCTGGGCTCCCCGCCGCAGGCCTCCTCTTCGCTCGTCAAAACCATCCCCCTGAGTCCCCTTGTCTGCATCCTGGAGGCAAGAGACAGTGCCAGATTTATGTATGATCCAGACCCTTCTCGTGATGGTTTGGTTACTAACACTTCCCCAAGTGCGCGAGCAAGAACGCCGACTTTTATTCATGCGCTCCGTGAGTCCCCCAGGCCCTTTTAGCATGGTTTATGCTGACTCTTGCTAGTACTTGCGTCTGTCACTTCATCTCGACCACGGCTCCCCCCACTGCTACTCCCACTGGGCCACCAGCTCAGACGTCGGACCAGCCAACAGCGGTCCCAACGCCCAGTGGATAAACTACGTTTCCCAAGCTACACGGACCGTGTCTTGCGAGCAACGCACATGCTCCACATAAATATATCTGATGGACAACTGGACTCCTACATTATCAAATCTATCTCACAAGTAGCTGCCAGTCAATTAAGAATTGTTGCTCAGTTTGCCTTCGTTCCCATCGGTAACGGTGTTCGCGTCCAGACTTAATCCATGCTCCGTCATCAACTCTCAAAAAGCGCCTCGGTGTCTCTAGCACCAGGACCGATGATCAATCAGTCCCCTTCATAGGCTTCCTTCACTTCACTCTAGTCACCGTTGCTTTCAGCGTTAATAGACATGATCCCTATACGTATAATAGGGGTTCTCTGTAGGGAATAATTAACATCAAGTTGCCAAAAGGGAGTATATCATAGAACTTACGTCTATGTGGAAAAGGCCAGTGACGAGGGAACCAGAGGCAATTGAATCCCATCGTTCAAGCGGCCATTTCGTCTCATTGCCTAACAGGAACTCCCGGCCGCGGTTTGTTTGAAGCTATCGGAAATTAGCTAGCTGTCCTTCATGAATGATGCAGGGAATATATACCAGTAGAACATCATTCCGGCGACCTTGATTTCTCTTCTTCGCGTCCACGATCCTCTCTCCGCCAGGCCCATCGATCATTATTGAGCGTCTGGAGCGGTCATGCATGTGAAGCTCGCAATCAGGATCCCCGATGAACATGTCCTTTGATGGGTCCGTGTAGAGAAATTCGATGCAGTGCATATATCCACTGCCCTTGTGGATGACAATTTCGGTCAATTGGGAGAGGAGTTCCCCGCGTGAGCCTCCAAACATGATGGCCGTCAAGGGATATGGTATTATGCCAAAGCTGACAAGATCATCCGGATGGTCGAGGAAAATATGATCAGGCGGTATATCAGGCTTCCAGGCATACTCTCTGCGATCGAAATCTCTGATAGTGCCCTCACTACATGGGACGTTTCTGCTCAGAGAGACGAGTTTGAGTGCCTGTAAGTGAAGAGAGAGTTGTCAGTCTCAACCAAGCCCAGTGATTAAAGGAGGTTTAACTCACATCAAATTCCGCCTTGATGGCAGACATCCGTTTCCCTGGTCCTTGCAAGCGCCATCTGGGAACGCCGTCCGGCTCACCCGCCCAGCAGGACATGGTACCGTCGGCAGTCAGCACAGCAACGGCTCTGAACCCTTGGTTTTCCACAGCCAATTGCCACCCCGAGATGGTGTATGGGGATTCATGACGACCATCTGAAAAGCGAATCTCGACCTCTTGGTTCGGGTGGATATAGCCCAGGCTGTCGACCTTTCCGTTTGGCTTGACGAAGCGGAAGCCTGAAACAAAGGAGTGCCCACTCATGCGTACAAACGACACCCAGAGATGGCGGACCCGGAGACGCGGTCGGAAACGGAGAATTCGAGCAAACCAAGGCCTGCATCCCACAAAGAATAACTCATACTCTGTGCAGAGATTGATGCCAGCAGTGTGCCATTCAAGCTCTTTCCAGTCACTTGTATGTTCATTCTTCTTTACCCGTCCATTTTTGGAAGTGTCGAAAACTGTCAGAAGACGAGCCCCTTTGCAGATGGTGCCAGACACCTGGTTCTGCAAACTCTCCAGCTCCAAAGCCAGACTCCAAATACGCTTTCGGTCGGCTAGGCGTGGCTCCATATATCGCAGTGCTAGGTAGAGCCTCTTCCAGGAGTCGGGGCGGGATCGCACGGTTTCGAAGACGTAGTGGAATTCGTGTCCCCGCCAGAACCTAGAGGCCCAAAAGGATTCTGACAGATGTAAGCTGGCGAAGATGGGTGACGCTTGCCGTAGGTTTGCGACATCTTCACGAGGAAGCTCGACGAGGATAGCTTGCAGGAGCTCATTCGGGAGAAGGCGAAACACATCTCCATCCGCCTTGATTGGATTGCCTAGGGCCGGGATGTCGATGAGCATGTGTTTCGGGATGTCCGTCGAGTTGAACAGTTTCCGGATAGAATACATGTTGTAAGGATCTCGGCCGTAACCAGGAATATAGGGGCGTGGGAGGTGGGTCAACATCGGAGGGTTCTCGTTGTCAGGGATGCCGACGACGATTCCGCCATAGTCATGACCCCAGTCCAGAATGCTCTCGAAGTGGATCGGCATGGAGAAGCATAGGGAAAAGATGAGTTGGATATCAGGCTGGAAGAGAGCGGCGATGATCTCCCAGCAAGCCGCATGGAAGACAAATCCCCAGACCTGCCCCGGTCCGCCCTTGCGGAATCTCGACCGGAACTCGACCTGTGCATTCTCATCAAAGTCGGCATCGTCGTATCGCCCGTGTGATTCGGCCGGTAGGTACTTCCTGCCAGCGCCCTCGTACCTGCCAACGCCGGAAAGCTTGGCTTCGAAAAGGTTGACACCCGACGTATAAACTTGGCAGATAATGTTAGTTCCATCAGCAGCGAACCCGGGGAAGATACACGTACTGGCCCTGTATTCCCGCATCCAAGTCGGCTTGTTGGACTTTTTGAACCACCTTCCGCAAAGAACGCAGGACAACATTGGAGAGGCATAAAAGGTAGAATCGCAAATGTTAGATAGAGATGTTGAAGGGAAACAAAGGATGGTTCAAGAGCCCTAGGGATGGATCTCAACGTTCACCACGGGCACAGTGGGTCCCTTGTAGTGGTCACTGCTGGCGCACTGTCAGAGCACCGCAGGTTTGCAGCATCCACATTAACCACCACTCTGTTTGTTTGTTCGCTGTTTCATTGCTTGTCGGGAATGGGTAGTGTCTCTTATTGCAATCACTAATGAGAAATTTTAGTGTGCAGACGTGGCGGAAAAATGGAGTGACAATCGGTGATGATGATGAAGAAGAGAGGTTTGTACAGTGCCAAGAGCCGCCTCAAATACCCGCTACACTGTGGGGCGCACCTGCCCTCAACGGCCTTCTTCAAGGCACTCCCGCCCGCGTACGAGCACAACTCACTCGATCGCCTCTTAACTGGAGATCAACACTTGCGTATTTAGTGGAACGAAGCCGGGTAAATGTTGTTATCATTATCATGGCAAATAGTCATCAAGATCGTTTGAGTGCATAAAGCGCTAAATATCACAGTGCCTGCCTTCCTTGACCTTCACTATCTGGGTATGTGGCATCCAGCAAATACCATCGACCTACAAACAAACTCCGCGTCAAATAAAGCCCGCTGGCGCATTCTCGTCTCTAATTTAATACAAATTCCCCCGTAAGGCACCTTGATCATGACGGCTGTAAGCGCGTGGTATTGTCCCCAAACGGATCTTGAGGTGAGAAAATGACAGGGTCAAAGTCATATCCCATGAACTCAGTGAAAGTGTCGAATTGCGACGGTATAGGTGCATACTCAGTGGGCTGAGTAAATTGTAAGGATAAGCCATCGCTCATTATCGCTGCTCCGGAGACGATTGGCTGCGTGCCCAGTTGATCTGCTGAATGGGCTTGAGACGAGTGGACTGCCGAGCTACCAGTTGAGCCAGGCAAGGAGTTGAATGATGCTTCTGTGGAAGCTAGCTCTCGATTTCGTGTTGTCGCTGGTGGCTCTCGAGTCTGTTCCTCTGGTGTTGCAGCATCAATGTCGGGCGTGGATTGACTAGTTGGCAGGCCAGTTTGCGATGTCATGCTCGGCATCACAGTGTCGAAAGCGTCCCATACCGAGGTAGATATCATCTCAAAAAGCCTCCTCTCGGGCAGCTGAGGGTTGAACTGGAACTCGGGCATGTTGCGGAGCCGGTCGCTCACTTCGCGGATGACACGGTCGGGGACCTCCCGTCGGAGGAAGCTCCTATACTGTGCTCGGACTTCGGGAGGCATTGGGGCTTCCAGTGTTTGCAAATCACAATCTATAGAATGGATACGTGAGCACTTTAAATCATGGGATAGGACATAGTGTGGCTTACAGGGAGATGGGATGTTCTCCGCGCCGGGGAACAAGATCTTGTACATATGCTCCCATTTTGCCTCTTCCGTCGCGTTCTTTATTCCCTTTCTGCACTTGAGGCGCTCCTTCATCTCGGCATCAATACCTAACATCTCACACGGTTCATTGACTTTGCAAGGGACAGCTTCGCGGCGATGATCCTTAAGCAACTTCTCGGTCGTGAAGGTGCTGAAGCACCGGTCGCAGTGGATGGGCACCTTGTGTCTCCGATAAATGTGCTCCCTGTTGTTCAATAATTAGCCAAGCTCAAAATGTTTGCTCAAGATGAGAGACATACTTGATCCGGTGGACACTTGGCCAGCCCTTTTTCTCACAGCATGGCCACTTCTTGGTAGGGTACCCCTTCACAAACGGGCAAGCAAGGTTCGGTACCAGTTCTGCCGGCGTGATCTCTGTCTTTCGGCGTTTGTCCTTATCACCACCGTTTCCTCTACCAGGGCCGGTTGCTCCATCGCCGTCTTCGCGTCCTCTCTTCTTCCCGGCACCACCGCGGCCACCTGATCCCCTTTCACCACCATCGCCATTCTCAGCACCACCAAAGTCGGGTGAGTCGTTACCAGAGGATTCTCCAGGAGAACATGATCTCACCCACTCGATGACCTTGGCCAGTACAAGCGATGCTATGCGGTCCTTCAATGTCACTGCGGCAGCCAAAAGAGTAGGATCCAGTGATGTTGCATCAAAGGCCTCATGGAAAGACTCATCCGTCTCGTGAGAAACCTCCGACATGGACTCGTCCGCATCACTGGTGTCGACCTCATCCAAGCCCTCCAATTCGGGATGGTCCGCGACGGAGGTACCAGGAGTATCCTGATCCATCTGGTCCTTGGAGCAGATAGAGTCAATAGATGTCATGTTATCGGTCTCTGGAGACAACACCATGTCTCTGGCTGGTCCATTTCGCGGTATTGAGAGGTATCCATTGTCGGTGTGTTCGCTCGAGCTTTGCGGTCGCATAGAAACGACCTCGTGGTGGGAACATCCAGCCTCCGAGCCCTGTTCGTCAATGGTACTCAAACCTGACTTGCTGGCTGTCTCAACCTTGTCCTCTGGGCACTCATCAGGGTCAGCGACGCTTTCAGTCTCCTCTTCGATCAAAACACCCTCTCTATACAACTCCGGCATGCGATTCTTGTGGATGCGACGTTGTTGGGCCACCCAACCTGCAGCAGTGACTTGATCTGACACCGAGTGATCCAGGCAAGCTATCCAGGAAGAGATTGGTCGCGGGGGAGTCGCAGTGTTGGACCTTTGCACGGGAATAATGGGAAGAGGATAGTCTTCCAGGTCATGCTCTCGTTGAAGACGGTGCGAGTCTCGACTATTATTGACAGAGGAAGAAGGCATCATGTATGGGTGCTTCCTTGACACAGACGCTCGCGTCATTTGTGAGCTAGTCCTACCAAGGGCATCCCAGTTGCTAGTCGCTGACGAGATGGTAGACGAAGGCCTAGTCCAACTAAAGATAGACTCCGCGATAGAGGTCGGGACGGTGTCGTTTGAAGCTCTTCGAATTGGTAGGTCACGCTCTGAAGGGTTCTCTGTAGTAGCCGAAAAGAAACCACTGTCGCATGGAGCACCGTCTGCTGAGAGGGGCTGGAAGGAGTTTGTGGATGTCTGTAGGTGGCTCTGCTGAACTGTCAGTGACCATCGTAATGACCTCTAGTATGCCAGTGTTTACTCACATATAGATCTTCAGCTGGGTCTTCGCGGTCATCTTGGACATTGTTTGGGGTGTTTGGTCGTGTATCTAAGAGGTTTAGCCATAGCGGCAGAGAAAGGCACAGACAAACTTACTTGACATTTCCAAGTCGTTTGCATCGGCCTGCAGCACCGTTGTCGATCTGTTTGCAGTTCCGTACTGAGTGTCAATGCCCGTGAGGTCGGACAACCCCTCACGGTATGAGAAAGGACCAACTGGAGCCGACGTAACTCTTCGCTCGCGTCGTTTAACACTCCTTATCGATGCCGTGTATTCCCTTAACCGATCTGGTAATTGCCAAATGCTCTGTGACTTTTTTGTTGGTGTCTCAGCCCTAAGAAGGGGCATGCTCTCTGTCTGTTGTAGCCCAAGGGACAACGGTCGCTCGGACCCAGATTGAGGAAGGGTTTGCTGCCCTTGTGTAACGTTTGTGGCCTGGTATTCGGGAGGGGGATCTTGGAACGGCGTTGCATCCAGTTTCGCAAGTCTTTCGCACTCATCGGGCACAGGAGCAACCTCTCGACGAAAGCCAGTCATCTTCTCTTTGAGCGGATCCGACATCCAGCGCACCATGCCCAACTCCTTGGTATATGAGTGAAATAAACCAGGAGGTTTGAACTGGTTCAGGTATTTCTTTCCTTTGTCCTTGATGCGACCCCTAAAGGATCGAGGCGGCGTCTTGGGCTCGCACTGCGCAAGTTGCTGGACCGACCGGCGGTCAGCGGCACTTGGGATAGGCATAGCGGACGTATGCTCTGTTGCGTTGCGCCTCTTTGACGTTTTGCTCGCTTCGCTAGGCTGGGCGGAGGCGTGGCAGCGCGTAATTGTTCGCCGCAAAACTATAAGTCGAACAATAGCGAGACTTGAAGAGGATGAAAGAAAACTCATGAGCACGACCCGGGCGGCTCGACGCAGATTGATGCTGTCAGCCACGCACGCATTCCATCATTTCCATCGGAGACGGACATGGGATGACCACCTGCCAGGCGCACTTGCCTTTGCGAACCATCCATCAGCCGTCAGATGCGTCAGACCCCTGCTTGACATTTTCAGCCCTGCCATCTGCCTAAATTTAGGAAGAGGCAGCCAATTCTACGAATGGATGCTAACTCATGATGCCTCTACGGAGGACTACTGTCCTGATTCCGGAGAAATAGGCAGCACAAGAGAACAATAGACTTTGAGATATTCTACAGGTTTTGCTTTGTCACAATTCTTTGCTTGGACAAAGAAAAAAGAGTCACAAACAGATCGTGGATTTGATCTTGATGGGCATTTCCCGTGCCCACTCTGCAGGAAATGGCAGCCTGCGCCCCCTGAAACTGCCTACCGTCTGCAGCTACCAGCAAGTGGATGCACACACAACAGGGGTCTGCGGTTTTGCGCGTTGCGCAGAACCACCACAGCGCAAATCTCGACACCTGGCAGAATGAGCAACGCCATGGCTGCAAAACTCGATTATCTGTAGAATCGGGAATGCCATCTTCACGATATCTGGATACTATATCATGGGGCTCGCGCAGAATAGAGATTGCAGTCATGCGCAAGGCAAGCAGGTTGATATAAAGAGACGATAAAGTGCAATTGAAAGGAAACAATCCATTGATCGAAACAAACAAGTCAATTCAATTCATTAAAGTGACAGCTCAAAGATCAATCTGCATCCTATCCCGTCGCGCGTCACAATGCCCACCCAACCTGCAACCGCCTCAATGGTTCCCAACTGCGGTTCCTGCGCCTCAGTCGCCAGGTTCGTCTCATTTCCTACCACTCATCGAACATTGCTGACCGAGAACGAGTAGCGGTGACGGCGCAAACACAACGCGGGCGCCTGCATACAAGCATCCGCCAGCCGTATTGCGTTTTCTTACAGAGCCTGCTTCCGTGACAGACGTCATTCATCAACTCGCTCCTGGCAAGCCACTCAAGTGCAAATGCTGAGAAGTGGGGGCTGGTGGCTGTGCGCGGGGCTGAATTGAGATGCACCGCAGGGGCGGGGTCAGGTGCAGCCCGGTCGCGATGGAGACCAATCAGTGGATCCATGCATTGTTTTCATCATTTTTGGGCGTAAGGGAACAGAAAGCAGGCAAGGAGTTCAAGGAGTTCAAGGCATCTTGGTTTGATATGAGGTAGCATAAAGGCTCTTGGGGACACTTAATAATTAATTTTACATTGATCATCTTTGGAAACTTGTGTTTGCTGCTAGTTTGCTCTCAAAAAGTACATAGGTTTCTGTCTCTAAGTGGACAACATCTTGCGCAACAAGAGCTTAGAGGTCATTTGACGTCATTTAAGTACTGAAAAACAATCCACCAAGTCTAGATAGCTTATTTTGGGTTTATAGTAATATATGATTTAGGAAAAGAGTTAATAATAGCTCATAAAGAGGAAATTCGTGGTCTCAGACCTCTGAAAATGTTGTGGTTTAGGGTAGGTAGGCCGACTAACGATCTGAGAAACAAAACGCGGTTCCATCAACCGCGTCGCGCTACAACACTCATTTAACGAAACCTCACTGGAACTAAGCGACCATTAAGCCCTAGCAGGGCACCGCAAAATAAATTGTTCATTCATCGCTCATGATTATGTCTCTTGTTCATCAACCGACTGCAGCCTCGGCTGTAATTCCTCAAGGTTTGACTTGCCCTCCTCATCAGGGTATGCCTGGAACACCTCTCGTCGCATGATCCTTCTTGGTGCTCTCCGACCCGTGAAGAACTCGAATTGAGCAAAGCCCTGCTCAGGCAGCATGTCAAGACCATCCATGCTCACCCAACCTCGAGACGATTCCTTTCTGAACTGGGCCAAGAATGGCGTATCCAACGTTTTGTATCCAAGCTCGATCGCGACGCCTCCCGTACGACTCCCCAGCCACCCATCTGGAAGAGTCAAGTCTGGCGCAGGCACGTTTCCAATGCGATGCGTCGGGATGCAAGAAACGACTACTGTAGGAAGCCGGAAACCTTCTGGCCAAGCATCTTCAAGTGATTCTAGGACGTGGAACCGAGCGCCTTGGCTCTCCGAAACGAGAAGCTTGAAATCCTTCCTCTGGAGGAGCTGCGTAAAGTGCGACACCATCTTGCGAGCGTTCTGAGGTGTGCGGTTGTAGACGACGATGTTTTTGATACCAACCTGCAGCATTGCGTATATCGTGGCGCGTGCCATTCCGCCTGCTCCAATAACGAGACCGCAAGTACCTGAGACGACGGCATTTGCGGGTGAAAGACCACGACGGATGCAGGCACGAATTCCGATCCAATCCGTATTTTCTCCATAAAGGGCCTTGATCGGCCCTGATTGATTGACGCTGTTGAAAAAGGTTGCTTCCGTGGGTATCGAGCCATCTTCGTTCAGGGTGCGGATTGGGATAAGTGTGTTGACAGCCCCGATTGCCCGAGCGTGGTTGCTCAAGGAATGGGTCAATGTGATAATCTCAACCTTGAAAGGGAGACCAATTGAAGCACCCGCAAATCTCGAGTCCTCGATCAGATGCCTAATTCCCTGCAGAGAGGAAGAGGAGACAGGCTCGTATGTGTGAGGAACTCCGCATGCTTTCAACGCAGACCGATGCATCGCTGGCGACAAGCTGTAACTGACATTGGTTCCAAAGACATAGAGCTTCATCTCATCGTGGATGAACGATGAGAAAAGAGCTTTTGTCGCCCCGACTGCTGTGATACAGGGAGTAATCGGTGGTCTCGGGTTCACACGCTCTAACGAATCTGGGCGAACGACCGTGAGTATGCTATTCAAGGCTGCAGAATGGCGACCTAGTTGCCCAGAGTTATAAGAGATCAACGGAATTTTGGGGCCTTGCAAAGAGTCAACAGACGATCTCAGGTAATTGATACGAAAGTTGTCCTCGATGGTCAAGGCTGGGCGAATCAGTCTTGCCAAGTGGCAGCCCAAGGTATTGGCCTTCTGGTACCAGTTCATCCACATCGGAGATTCCCAGGGCGGAGGATCTGTGATGATGAATGCATTTCCAATGATTTTGGTCCGTTTTCGAACCGTCAATATTCGAGAGATGTGGGAGTCTTCTAGTCGAAGGTCGACTGTCATCATCTCTGGGGCTAGGCGAAGAGTGTGGTGAAGGAGATCCAGGTAGACGCGAAGGACGTCGTCGCTTGCTGTATGGGGGAGAAATAGGTGCAATATTATGGGTAAAATTGTGCTTCTTCTGACAACCCCTATACCCTTGGTGATGTCGGCAAGTAGTTGATTGCTAGTTTCGGCCGTGAGAGTGCCTGCTTCTGCGTGATCGGCCAGGTCATGTACCACAATCTGAACCACATCCGCTCCGTTGACGTGGTCCTCTGCGTCCACAGACTCGTCCAAAATATCCGAGAGAGGGATTGAGGTAGCATAGGTAAATCGCCGGTCCTCTGGAGGGATCCTTGCCAAGGGAAACGCCGAGTTCATGAACGGGATTGTACCGGTTGGGTAAATGAGCGAGAGGAATTTGAGAAAGTGTCTCTCAACGTGCTTCAGTGTCAAATATGGAGCGGGAGTTCTCTGCTTTAGAGATATCCGGGCGAGAGATGACTTGGTTGGTTTCTCTGAGACATTGAAGAACTCAAAGTTGGTGCATGACCTGAAGATTGCGTTGCTGACACTGAGAAGGTTCCGGATCTTGGCCTTGTCGCGGAACTTGAGGTGATTTTGGATGGCATCAGCATCGCGAACAATGTGAATGACAGGATTGGTGGCTGCGAATTCCCTCAATAGGTTTTGGACCCGACTCTCCATCCAGGAACAAACGAGGATGCAGCCGGTACGGTGACGGTCCAGCGCATTCTGTAGGACCTTGGCTTGATGCTTGTAGCATTCGGCTGAGCCATGCTCGGCCTTGTAAGCGGCACTTGAAAGGCCAGAAGTTTTCTGGAAAGCCGTCTCGAGGTCTATCACTCTGCGATCCATGGCGGACGATGCCATGATGGCCAACGTGGACTTTCCGGCGCCGCGGATGCCAGCCAGAAGCATTGACGCATCTGGAGTGAACTCGGGGACTTCCCCAGTCAATGGAGGAAAGGTCGGCGAAGGTGTGCGAGTAACTGCATCGTGCTGCTCTGGTCGAGTCGAGGGCGGTTGCGATTGAGATTGAGATTGTGATCGGGAGCTGTTCTGAGATTGGGAATGAAGCGTTTCGGTCAACGTGAGTGTCTGTGTCTGTTCGGTTTGGGCCTCGCTGTTGCGACTGGACATGCCATGACCATGATCCCTGATTTTACCAAGGCCATTAGATCGTAGCATGATATCCTCATGGCCCAGCATGGCCCCGAGGGACCTCTTGATGCCTGCCATCGCTGGTCGGTTCCTGTTCCGATCAAGCAGAGCGACAAGATGAAAGAGCCATAACGATGGGATTAGTTGTGGTCTCGGGCCATCCGAGTCTTTAGAGGCGTGAAGAAGAGGGTCCAGAGGGCAAGAAACAGCGATTATCGTCACATGTAGACGCAGGATATGCCGGAGACCGCCGTGGGAGTCAGTTGGAGGACAAGAGAGAACAGACGAAATGGTCCCCCACCAAAGAAATCCTGGGGCAAACTAATGGTGATTGGTCGGGTGAGTGTTTATCCGCCCCGCTTTTAATGTCACGGCCAATGACGCCGTGATGATTCCAGCCAAATCGTCATCTCCAACCCATCTCTGAGATATCCCCAGGACCCCGGATTCTCCCCGCATTGCAACTCTGAGTCTGAGGATGCGATTGATGATGGAAAGGTGCTTGCATCTTTGAGAATTATCGTACTGCTTTGATATGGCGCCAGCATCGTACGAGCTTCCTGTCAGCGGCCTACTCCTTCTCCTCGCCATGCTCCTGCAAGCCTTGTAGCTCGTCCACCACTTGCCTCGCTTCCACACTTCAAGCAATGCCGCCGAGGAAACGCGAACACGATGCGGACTCCCTCAATACTCCCGCCAGTACCGCTCCCACCAAACGACAGAGAGTCTCCCTTGCCTGCGACGCGTGTCGAACCGCCAGAGAGAAGTGCGATGGCGGCCGTCCTCACTGCGGAACCTGCACGGCGCAGAACCGGCCATGCTCGTACACCCCTGCCTCCCGCAAGAGAGGCGTGCAGACGGGTTATCTACGAACCATCGAGCTCTCACTCGCCTGGCTGTTTGAGCAGGTTCCTGACTGCGAGGGAGCTCTGCATCGTCTACTTACACAAAATGATGGGGCAGACGGCACCCGCATACTGGCCACCAAGGACAAGGCAGGTCACCGACTCTACCGACGATGGAGCAAGAGTCGTGTCCACAAAGACATCGGACGAATGCTCTCCGATGAAAAGACCCCTCGGAACGAAACCTCGGCAGACGACTCGGAGACGGAAGAGAGCATCAGCCCGGCCAATGCCAACCTCTTCGAGGCGAAATCGTCACCTGGATTCTCACTTCAAGGCGCAAACCTTTCACAAGCAGATCTACCTGCAAATACCTACCAACTTGGCGGTATGGCTGAGCCGCCGGTGTCTACCAAGCTGACACTGCCTCCGAGTTGGAAGCGACTCATCGACATTTACTTTTGTTACACCCACAGCTGGCTCCCGATTGTCGAGCGTGAAACGGTCACCAGCACTGCTTTGGCCTACCCCTCTGAAGGCCTTTCTCTCGAGGCGAACCGGTCTTCCGCCCTACATGCCCAGCTTTGGGCTGTCTTTGCTGTGTCTTCATTCCAAGACGCAGCGTCATCCGAACCCTTCCACAACCAGGGATTCTCACCGAGCAAAATTTACTCGATTGCTCGACAACTCATACCCTCCGACGATGAGAGCCTGGAAACACCTCACATTTCTTCACTCCTTCTCCAGTCACTGGTTCTCCTGGGCCAGAAAAAGACCATGTCGGCGTGGCTACTCATTGGCAAAGCATCCCGCCTTGCGCTCCATGGCCGAGCCACGAACTCACACATGTTCCCAGTCAAAGAAGGCGGCGAGGCTTCATTAAACCACGCCGAAGTTAGAATACTAGCGGCTAGCTTCGTCTTGGATTCATTGGCTTCTCTCTGCTTGGGTCAATCCCAAGTCACCTCGGGCATCCGATATAGTCTGCCTTCTGTGACCATCGTACAGTTGCTGAACTTGAACGAGCCCTGGGCTCCGGTTCCAGGGTTTGGCAAGGCATCTGAGCATCGCGACGAATCAGCGCCAGAAACGGCATCACCCCTGCCAACATTCCAGCAATTGTTTGCTTTTTGTAGGCTCTGGGCTGCCAGCATGGATGCAAGACTGTACGATAGTCCCACTTCCCGCAGGATCACCCCTGAAGACCTTGTCAGAAGTCTGGACGCCCAGTTTTCGTTCTGCAACTCGCTCATCTTTGGGGGTTCAACTCCAGCGGTACCGTCAGCTTACCTACTCCAAGGCATGTTCTTGGCCATTACCTTGGACCTGGTTCCTGGCCACAGGCCATCACTCTTCTCGAACCTGATAGAGGTTGTCGAATCGTGTCTGGAGACATTTGGACCCGGTGGAACACCCCCTATCGTTGTCACCTTGATGGAGATCGTGCATCACCACGGCCACAGTGGCCGAATGCAAGAACACGACAAAGTCAAGTGGGATGCAGCCTTGAAAGCGCTCACAGACGTTTGGAAACCCAACAATTCAGGGATAGATGGGTCTAAAGAGCATCAAAACAACATTGGCGTGGTGGATCCTGTCAATCGCCCAATCGCCGGGCCAGTATTCTTGGATGAGATATCAACCGCCTCTCACCACACCAGCCAGACAGCTCCCTTGACCTCAGGAGAGCTGGAACATGAACTTAACCGGATGCAACAGCGTCAAAAAGAGCAGCAGTTCTTGTCGTACGAGCGGCAAAGATATGCAGGCAACTCAGACACCAGTCCTGGCACATCACAGTCTCTCTACCCAGTCACACCTAACCTGACCTTTCAGTCCCCTCCAGTCAACGGCGGACATACAGGGAATCTGCTGCATAGCTCGCACATACCAAGCCAGCTGGTAGATTACGACGCCATTCTGGAAGAACTTGGATCCATAGACTGCGGCGACAGCATCGAAGTGGACCCCCAGTTCATGACCAACCTAGGGTTTGCGCCCGGCTGCGACCTGGGCGAGATGTTTCACGGCGACTTTGGTACATGACATGAATTAATGCAAAACAATTAAACCGATATTTCCGCGGTGTCCCAATAGCATCGCGTGGGTGACCCTGCGAGTGAACCGTGCTGATCAGGTGAAGGCAGTCAGCACACTAAGTAGCTGAGAAGCTGACTTGACTCTGGAATGTGAAGACTAGACATTGGCAACTTTGGAGGGTTTGGATTATTACCACAAAGCAGATTAGATCTGGCTTTAACCCGGACACGTTATCACGGTGCATTCAAGCGATGTAATACCATTACCGAGTTTTCACCTCCCTCTTGGTAGAGTTACACTTGGAGTGGTCTCATCTAACTGACGAGTCATCCCAGAACAACACAGCAGAGCACACCGAGCCGTGTGACCGAGGGATTGAGCACTAGGGCGAGGGCTGAGACTTCATCCCCGTCGCTAGCGAAACAAGGTTAGATCCGCGCGCACATGGTGGTTTAATGCGGAGTCCCCAGAGATGACTGAGTCAAGGATGTGGCACACCGGGTAAGACTTTATCCCCCAAAGCCCCCAACTCAGATCTTTGTGCGCGACGCAACGCCCAGCTCCCTGTTCGTCACCCCAGAAATCAACTGATGACAATATGAATCTTCTGCTTCGACGGAAGCGAGTTCATCCCCCACAAACCAACCCCGCAAACCCCGGATTAATCTCCAACTCTGGAGGGAGATGCTGCTGCTGGGGGGTGGTTTACGGTTGTATGGAGTTGCCGCGGTCGTTTTTCCCTTTTACTAGGAGCACAGACAATTTCCAGAAGCTAGGGAGGGGACATATGGGTCGAGCCCTGTCCTGTTGCAACCGATATAAAAGTTTGCCTCCCAGCGGAGGTTGATCAATTCCTCAACACCACAAGCCTTTCCTGGCAACTGCCACCTCTTTTCATCAACAACTTCAAGCTCGGTCATTCTTTAGGTCTTTGGACTAATAAGTCATTCATCATGGGCCTCTTGACTCTCAAGGAAGACCGGCCCACGCCGAAGGAGGTGTACAATTGGCGCGTCTACGCCTGCGCCGCCACAGCATCATTTGCGGCATGCACGATCGGTTACGATTCTGCCTTTATCGGCACTACCCTTGCGCTGCCCTCATTCGTCGATGAGTTCAACTTTGCTAGCTACAGCCCTGATAAGCTGGCGCTGCTGAAGCAGAACATTGTCTCTGTGTACCAGGCCGGTGCCTTCTTTGGCAGTTTGTTCGCCTATGGTAGCAGTTACTTCCTCGGTCGTCGGTACTCGCTCATCCTCTTCTCCCTCGTCTTCATGCTCGGTGCTGGCATGATGTTGGGTGCCAATGCGGACCGTGGTCTTGGTCTGATCATTGGTGGACGAGTCCTTGCCGGTATCGGAGTTGGTGGTTGTTCCAACATGACGCCTATCTACATCTCTGAGTTGGCTCCTCCCGCTGTTCGAGGTCGTCTCGTCGGTCTTTACGAGCTTGGATGGCAGGCTGGTGGCCTTGTTGGTTTCTGGATCAACTACGGAATCAACAAGCACATGCCCTTCTCTGAAGGTGTCAACGAGAAGGCTTGGCTCATTCCCTTTGCTGTCCAGCTCATCCCTGCCGGTCTTCTCCTCGTTGGTGCTCTCTTCATTCCCGAGTCTCCCCGATGGCTGTTCTCCAAGGGCCGTCGCGACAAGGCCATTGAGAACCTCTGCTGGATGCGAAACCTTAGCCAGGACAACCTCTACATCGTTGAGGAGATTAACTATATCGATTCCGACATTGAGCGATATCACAACGACGTTGGTGCTGGCTTCTGGAAGCCTTTTGCCGCTCTCAAGGAAAAGAAGGTTCAGTGGAGATTCCTGCTTGGTGGTCTTCTCTTTGTGTTCCAGAACGGTAAGCATCTCATGATTACAGACTTGAATACGGATAACTAATATGATTCTTCTCAGGCTCCGGTATCAACGCCATCAACTACTACAGCCCGACCGTATTCAAGAGCATCGGCATCACCGGTACAAACACTAGCTTCCTCACAACTGGTATCTTTGGCGTCGTCAAGACTGCTCTTACCTTTGTTTGGCTGATGGTTCTCATTGACCACATGGGTCGTCGAAACCTTCTCATGATCGGTGCCGCCGGTGGCGCATTCTGCATGTACTTTATCGGCGCATACATCAAGATCGCCAACACCGAGGCTAAGCTGGATGCTGGCGAGGACACCAGCCTCTCCTCGGGAGGTATCGCCGCTGTCTTCTTCTTCTACCTCTACACCGCCTTCTACACTCCCTCGTGGAACGGTACTCCCTGGGTTCTCAACTCGGAGATGTTTGACCAAAACACCCGATCCCTCGGCCAGGCCAACGCCGCCGCCAACAACTGGTTCTGGAACTTTATCATCGCCCGCTTCACTGAGCAAATGTTTAACGCTTGGGGCTACGGAGTGTACCTGTTCTTTGCCTCCCTCATGGTCATCTCCATCTTCTTTGTCTTCTTCTGCATCCCCGAGACCAAGACCATTCCTCTCGAGTCCATGGACAAGCTGTTCGAGGTCAAGCCTGTCTGGAGGGCCAACAAGATTCTGCTTGAGGAGCTGAAGCAGCAGGATGAGGAGTTTCGACAGAACATTGACGGTGTGGATTTGCATGAGGAGAAGGGCAGCACTGAGCAGGTTGAGACCAAGCTGCCTTGAGGTTTTGTGAGGGGGTGTATATAAGGGTTTGGATATTGTACTCTAGGCAAGCTTCCAACCCGAGCTACTTTGGTAGTTCGTATCTACTTTAACAACTTTTGGTTTACACAACGTCAAGTTTGACTGTCGCCATCCTTTTCACCTTCGTTGAGCAACAGACCCTTGTCATGATGCTCCTTTTTACTTTAATACCCAAGAAGAGACAACTCCATGATCTCCAAGTCAAAGTCCCAGCTTTCTTTTGGTTTGCTTGTGTGCTGCCCTCTCCTCCGATGCCGTTCTACTAAGTCCTTCATGGATAAAAGCTCTTGAAGTCCTTGGTGGTTACTCTGTTGTGAAGATGCTGCCGTTCTGTTTGGCTTTATGACCCTGCCATATCTTTGACTCGCTACATGAAGTGAAGTGAAATCAATGATATAAAGCGTGGCTTTTAGTTACCTTGCCATGTCGGACGGCTATGTTGATGCTTTTCTGGCTACAACTTGTGTTCAACATTTCTGGTTAATGATTTATGCAGCACCGGACTTTATGAAGAATATTTATGCACCAGGTTATGCTTGAAGTTATGAGTACCTGACATAGCCTTGGTCTTTGCGAGATTAATCCTTAATGAACGACGAGGACCAATTGAACAATTCGAACTAATCTCTTCGACAGGAGTAAGAACGTTAAGGAAGGTTGGGAAAGGATATGCGCAAACGTTGAAATAAAGCGTTTAAGGTGGATGACTACCCTATGAGGCTCAGCAACAGACTCAACAGATAGACATTGTGGAGTGTGAATACCGAATGATGGTTGGCCGAATAGATCTATTCAAATTGACCCAATTATATCATGAGATATGGATCATGCAACGATTGCTGTGATATTTGAGCACGTCATGGAACCAACACAGCCATGGGAACAACGGACGTGTCCTCACCGTGACCCGGGATCCACTCCGTATCTCCGGCCACACCCGCTCCGTCCGTCCCGAAAATCACGGAGCCGTGACTCCCCGTCCCCGAACCATTAGTCTAAACCATATTGATCAGAAATTTGCGGGGGACCCTTGAAGCACGCCATCGCTTCTGCTAGCAACATACAGCTGACCTTGCAATCCTCCCATGACATCCTCGAGCTGGCCATGAGCCGTGTATAGCGGTGGCTTCCAAACAAACAAGGATACTGCAAAAACACCAGGCTCGATCTGTGTCTAGACCTCCCTTGCGTGATTGGATCCAGTTCTGACGACGGCGAGGCCTGCACAAGATACGCTCCATCTATAAGAGTATCTCGAACGAACGTTGCAATGAGCTCTAGATCCTCTTGTCATTCTTGACGATCAGATTTGTTTCATCATGTCTCCGACAAAACGCACCCGTGGGCTCTTTGCCTGCTTCAATGGTCGCCTTCTTTACTCATGCGGCATCATTGCCCTGTCTCAACTCAACTTTGGCATGGACCAGAGTGCATTCAGCAACACGCAAGCAATGCCAGCTTTTAAACGGCAATTCGGTACCTATGACGAAGCTACAAAGACATATGTTCTCGAGACGGTCTTTTTGTCTCTATTGAACAGCGTCAACTTTGTTGGTTTCGTCTTTGGTCTTGTTTTCGGTAATCTTACCAGTCGACGCTTCGGTCGTCGGATTGCCATGTTTGTCATGTGTTTTTGGGCTCTGCTTTCTGCTGTGATTCTCATCACTTCAAAGACTCAGACCCAGGCTATCACTGGACGAACGATTGCTTATGTTTACATTGGCATGGAACTTGCTCTTGTTCCTGTTCTCCAGTCTGAGCTTGTTCCTGCTGAGGCTCGTGGATTTGTTGTTGGTACTTATCAATCTGGCTTATTTGTACGTCTCCACCCCCAGAGGTTGGAAAGTGGGCATTTACTGACGGGTGGTTTAGTTTGGTACCCTTCTTATGGCTATTATCTGCCGTGGCACCAGTGAGATCAAGGGACATGGGTCCTGGCAAATCCCCTACGGCCTGTTTTTCGTGATCCCCTCAATTCTGGCTGTCGCTGTTTGGTGGATTCCTGAAGTAAGTCAATTGGATCGATCTGATCCTTTTGGTGCTAACAGATGCAGTCGCCTCGATGGCTGTTGACCCGCGATCGACAGGAGGAAGCCCTCAAGTCTCTCAAACTCCTTCGCCAAGGCGCGTACACGGACGAAGAGATCAACTCCGAGTTTGAAGACATGCAAAGGGCTATCAATACTACCATCAAGAAGGGAAACTTTATGGACCTGTTCCGCGGTAGTGAGTGTACCCGCAGTTTCGCACCATGGACCCAGCTAACGACTTGCAGCCAATCTCAAGCGCACTCTCATCACTGTTGGCGTCAACATCTTCCTCCAGCTCACGGGTCAGAACTTTAGTTCCAAGTATGGTACTATCTTCATTCAAAGTCTTGGAACGGTGAATCCTTTCGCCATGTCGTGCATCAACTCTTCTGTTGGCATTGTCACGGTGCTTTTCACCCAGTTGCTGACTGACAAGACTGGCCGAGTGTAAGTTGACCGCTCATCACTAAATGGCAATGTTCATAGACTAATCTTTTTCACAGTCCCCTTCTGGTCGCCGGCGCTTTGATCCAGACTGCCAGCCTCATGACTATGGGAGGCCTTGGCACAATCGAGAACCCATCGCAAAGCGTCCGGACAGGCATCGTCGTAACCGTAACACTCTTCACCTTCGGATTCTCCCTCGGTTGGGCCCCCCTATCACACGTCGTCGCAGCCGAAATCCCCACCACAGGCCTCCGAGACCTAACCTACGCCCTTGGCTCCGTCTTCAACATTGTCATCCAATGGGCCGTCGCCTTTAGCATCCCCTACCTAATTGACAAATCCCACGCGGGTCTTGGTTCCAAGGTTGGCTTCATCTTTGGCACCACTGCGTTCATGGCGACGCTGTTTTCGTGGTTTTGCATTCCTGAGTGTGGTGGTAAGACTTTGGAGGAGATTGATGAGCTCTTTGTTAGAGGTGTGCCTATTAGCAAGTTTCGCACGGCAAAGGTTGGCTCTGACTTGGAGTCTGAGAACGTTGAGGTTTTCAAGGCGAATGCTTCTGACATGAGTACCACGGAGAAGGCACGGGAGCTGTGAATTTGTGGTACAGAATAGCTTGGCTGAAGGATGTGATGGCAGTAGGGTGCTTGTTAGGAGACTGGGCTTGGGGCAGGTGAAGAGTCTTGAAGTGTTACTATTCTTAAATCTCAGGGTAGTTCTGAGAAAATACTTGTTAGTCTCCGCAAACCTTGCCATTACCTGAGGCCCTCGAATAATTTCTACGTCTCTTTGTGTCGAAGTACCTGAATGTGATGTTGGATGCCATCTTGTTATTGTTGACGTTGTGCTAAGGATACATGGCTTTGTGCTCAACTCTCTCCGTCTCTGTGAGAACAAAAGCGACTACCTCTACGATCCACCCCTCTGCCACCATGTCCGTATAGAATGCGGGGGAATAGAGCCTAATTACCAGATCTTTGATCCCCCGCATCAAATCTGTCTGTCAATCTTTCATTTTGCGGGGTGCATATCGGCAAGTAGCCCAGGAGGGCCGGCAAGTCCACACGGCTGGCTTGAGAATGTCACGATGCTACACTTTTGGGCGACACATGGCGTACCATCCGTGTTGCTCTGCCGCGAAGGAACGCTCTTAAGTCCCGTGTGACTAGGGAAGACCAAGCTGTCGCTTCGATAGTGTGTTAATGCCCCTATCAACCCCAGACGGAGATGACGGGGAGAGACGGACATAAGTGGACCCCGGAGGTTGAGAGTATTGCTCCGTCTTGCCCCGTCATGTCCGTGAGATGGGTATACACGCTAAGCAAGGAACAAGGTCCTTCGAAGCTATCAATAAGCTTGGTTATGGGGCTGAGCTCCAGATGCAACCGAGCTCAAGCAATACAAATCCCTCCCACATTGCTCTTCCTGTTTTCACTCTGTCTGACAGTACCGCATCTTCCTAAATCTTCACCATGGGCTCACTTCCTACCTCAAAACGACCCAATTTCCTCGTCATCGTGGCTGATGACTTGGGTTATAGCGACATTGGATGTTTTGGCTCCGAGATTGCTACTCCAGCTCTTGATCGCCTCTCACAGACTGGTGTGCGGTTGACCAATTTCCATACAGCTTCAGCATGTTCTCCCACACGGAGTATGCTGTTTTCTGGAACAGATAACCATATTGCCGGTCTGGGCCAGATGACGGAGCATATGGCTAGGAATCTGGATGCTTACAAGGGCAAGGAAGGCTATGAGGGGTATCTCAACTTTAAGGTGGCAGCTTTGAGTGAGATTCTTCAAGATGCTGGTTATCATACCATCATGTCTGGAAAATGGTAAGTAAAAAATCTCACACTCATTATCTTACTTAATCTAACTTTTATCGCTCTAGGCATCTAGGTACGAGTAAAGAGACAGCACCCTGCTCTAGAGGCTTCGACAAGAGCTACGTCTTCCTCTCCGGATGCTGCAACCACTTCAACTACGAACCCCAACTAGACGACCCATCACACGGCTTCTTCACACCCATGAACGCCGGAAAGTTCTGGATGAAAGACGACCAGTTCCTCGACCGAAAGAACCCCGAGCACATTCCGACCGACTTTTACTCTACGACATCCTTTTCCGACAAGTTGATCGACTACTTGAAAGAGCGAGACGATGCTGAACAGCCTTTCTTTGCGTATTTGCCGTTTACTGCACCTCATTGGCCTCTTCAGGCACCTCGTGAGGTTATCGACAAGTACAAGGGACGTTATGATGATGGACCTGCGGCCCTTCGCACAAGAAGACTGGCAAAGCTTGTTGAACTTGGTCTTATTCCTGATGGTGTCGAGCCAGCTCCCATGACACTTGAAGCCTGGGATAAAATGACACCATCTGAACAAGCCGAGTCAGCGAGAAAGATGGAAGTATACGCCGCAATGGTTGACCTCATCGACTCCAACATCGGCCGTGTGGTTGACTATCTCGAGTCTGTCAATGAGCTTGACAACACGTTTATCCTCTTCATGTCTGACAACGGAGCCGAAGGTGCCATGCTGGAAGCTATCCCCATGATGGGCAGCGTGGGTACTGTTCCCAAAATTATCAACAAGTACTACAACAATTCCATCGAGAACATGGGTATGGGGGATTCATATATCTGGTATGGACCTGAGTGGGCATGTGCTTCTATGGCTCCATCTCGAGGGTTCAAGACATGGATCACGGAAGGTGGCATTCGATGCCCTTGTCTGATTCGATACCCACCTTTGGCGAAGACGGGTTCTCACACTGATGCTTTCTGTACCGTCATGGACGTCCTACCCACTGTTCTCGAACTGGCTGGTGTTCCATCCCCAGGGAAGCAATTCAGAGGCAGAGAAGTTGTTCCTGTAAGAGGTTCATCATGGGTTTCCCACCTAGAGAACCAAACACCCTCATTCCACGATGAAGAGAAGGAGATTACAGGTTGGGAGCTTTTCGGACTACGAGCCATCCGGGAAGGGTATTGGAAGGCGCTTTACATGAATGCGCCTAGAGGAAAGGATAGATGGGAGTTGTACGATATGAAGAAGGATCCTGGTGAGCTGAATGATCTTGCTGAAGCTCAGCCTGAGATTTTGGAGAGGTTGATTAAGCATTGGGAGATTTATTATGCTGAGACGGGCATGTTTGACCCTGGACATGATTTTCCTGTTACTCGGATTTGAGCGCAATAGATTTTGAATAGCGACATATTGAACATCCGAGGCAATCATGAAAGGTGATTTCGAGTACAATTTGGCGTGAAGTTCCATTAGTGCTGATCGTATCTCCTCTGCATCCTCCCTTGATCTTTGCAATCTGCCCCTGAAGAAGCTCTCATAATATGAACAGTACTCGGTCATTGAGTGGCATCAAATTAATACTCTTGGAATTAGAAGCCCCAGTTACTCCAACGCCATCAGATCAATCTCCCCTCTTTGTCGGCAAGTTTCCCGATACATATAAACCAAAATATCTGCCATCCGTCTTAAATCAGACGCCTCCCCCGCCCACCGCTCAAGCGACTGAATAGCAATCCCAATAAGAGTATGCCACTCCCCAGGAGGAGAAACCCTATGCGAATTAGCAGCAGAAGCAATAACAATACACGCGGCCATGAAGATCTTGCGAGATATCAGCCATGTCCCTCCATGTCTTCGATGAAAGGCCATGCGGTGGACCATGGTTGCGCAGATTTGAATCTCTTTTGCGGCGAGGGCTTCGGCTTCCGGGTGCATGGGTTCTTCGGGGTTGTGGTGCAGGACGTAGTAGAGAATTGGACGGAGGGTGTATTCTCGCCAGAGGGAGGCGCGGCCTTGGAGGGCTGCGGCGAATTCTTCATCTGCGAGTATATTGTCTTCGAACTGGACTACAGAGGGGAGGTGATATTTCCTGAAGGGACGTGTTAGCCTGTGTGACGATGGACATGGGTATGTACTCACCATAGAGCTATCTGCTGCTCACACTCGTGATATTGACGGATTAAGTGAGAAGGATTCTTCATCCAATAACCTTCTCCGTGTCTGTACAAGAGGTTAAGTGTTTCATCAACTGTACGTCGGATGGAAATCTCGGATAAGTAGTAACACCACCCCCTCTCGTCAACTTGGCGTTGCTCTTCGTCTGGTCCAACTGATGATCCGTCCGTGGCTGGACTGAAATCAGACAAGAGGCCTTCTGGTGGCGTTGGGAAAGGCTGTGGGTATGAAAAGTTCTCTAGGGAACTTGGTCGTAGTCCCAACTCGAAAACCAGTTCGCTTGAGACGAGTTAGTATGGCTCTCCACTACTAAAGATATGGCAACCTGCCTCTCAGCCCGAAAGCATGACCAAAAGAGTCTCTGCTCAAGATGATAATCCTCAGGGCTCGTGTCCCTGAAAGCCGTCCAAGGCCGCTCACCACGCTGGAGAAGACGAGTTTCCAACCTTGAGCAAGCTTGTTGGATATAACACCAAGCTCTCAATGGTCGAAGAGCGAACTTCTCGAAAATCGTTGCAAAGAAGTAGCACTGGATGTCCTGTATAGTGTTTCCGAGGAGGCCCATTCTCTTCTGTGCCGCAGCGTAGTAAGGTTCTGCTTTCGCTCTTTCTTGAGAGTCGACAAAGCTGCCGAGTTGTTCTGGAGTTGGTGGGATGGGATATTCGTTTGGTCTTCTCCACATGTCTGTGTATGAAGCCAATGCACATGCGAGAAGCTGCAGTTTCTTGATCAACGCCTGCAACTTTGGAAGATACAAGCAACTTACCACAAGACATGATGAGGAATCCCATTTCAGCCCATCCTCTTCCGCAGAGCGAGCATGTCGCATGAGCTCATGGCCGTCTAACACAGGATTCCTCGGATGAACCTGAGCAAGAAACTTCCGACACAAAGGAACAAACGCAGATTCGTTGATGCCTTGACCTCCACCCCCATTCTGGAGAGTGCTCTCGGTGTACCCTGCGCTGAGAGGGAATGAGTCGATGTCCTGAGCATCACTTGGTACAACGCTCCGAAGGGCTGGCCATCGTAGTAGAGATTCACACCGAAGAGCAGCAAATGGGAATCCCGGGGGACTGCTCTCATTCGGTCGAGGTGTGTTGGCAGAGAATCTTGCCCAAGGGCTCGTCGCTGCTTGTGCCTGTGGTGAACTCGCAGTCGGCATCGAATGGTCAGTATCCGACTGTCCATAGCTGCCTCCCCCATTCCTCCTCAGCATCTCCTTAATCTCCTCCAATTGATCCATCAACTGACGGTTAGAAACCGCAACATCCTCCCCATCAGCCTCAATCTCATCGACATCCCCATAAACACACTTTGCCCTCTGTCTAACGCAGTACCCGCATTTAGGACGAACATTATCACACTTTGTCTTTCGCATCCGACAAAACTGACAAGCAGTAACAGCACGTTTCCTCCTTGTAAAATCACTCGTGGTGAGTCTCCTCCGCTTTCCGGACCCTTGAGACGCATCATCGTCCGCGATGTCTGGGCTTGTCGGTTGCTGCTCATTGAGATTGGTGGAGTTCTCAATGTTGGAAAAGACAGGGGCTCGGAGATTGAATGAGGGCGTCGCGCGGAAAGACGGACTGATTCCCGAAGAAGGCGGCATTGTTGTCGTGTTTTTTGACGGAGGAAACGGGGAAGAACGGGAATCGGCGAAGAGGGAGGCCCGGAGATGATAACCGGGGCCCGGCTCCGAATGGTCAAGCGGCGATGGCGTTATATTGCGTGATCGAGAAGGTCCCTCAGGCCGCGTGGAGCTCACGAAACCCCTGCTTTTGCTGTTTCAACGTCAAACACGCGTCCGTATCGTCCTTATTTCCACTCAATCCGTGGGAATGGATAAAGTTTGGTGGCAAGTGTCCAATTTGCGGGGGAGAGATGGAGACTGCCGAGGATCAACGCGGGGAAACCTGTCACAACAACCGGCCTTGGCACGATTGGAGTCTAGACTAGACGTCTTCACCTGGACGGTACTAGCCCTCATTAGTCGATGAAGCCCAGCACGTGTTCAAAAGTATATTAGAAACGACCGCTGTTATCACATCGTTGTGATGCACTTCATACCATACACCTACTACACAAACATGAAGAAGAAACCAATATCGTCACTCCAGGCTTGAAGATACTGTGGCACCGCGAACTGCCTTAGTCTGTATAGACGATTCTGCCTTCCACACGGATCTGTCTCAAAGATAGAGCATCAACTACACTGCCAGCAGGTAGACCAAGGTAATGAATGGCATCTCCATGGGACTTGATTTCATCCGTCACCAGCCTTGTTCTGGCCGACAATGGTACCCGAGCGTTATGACTGTCGGCAACGCGTTCCCATATACGAGTTATAAATTGTTGATTCAAGTCGAACGGCCAGATTCCTTGCCAGGTGATTGAGGTGTCGTCCCTGTTGTAGAGAAAGGCGCAAGCTCGGTTCCTGCGACCATACCATAGAATCATGGTGCGTAGCCGTGGAGCTCCAAGTGCAAACGTCCCAGCCGCTTCCAGGAGTTCTGTTAATCGTGTGTCGTTTCCGGGGCTGACAAACCGCGATGTTAGCGCAAGGAACTCGAGCTTTTCCCACTTGTGTTCAGAATAACAACGTTCGTAGGCACTGAAGAAGTCCTGAGCATCAACCATGAAAGAAGCCGAAACCCGCTTAAGCTCTAAGCTCGCGTCCAGGAGCGCTTCAGCAGTTTGTGCGTTTGGTATTCTCTCTGGGGCGTCCGACCCAGGCCAAAAGTCTTCGTTGAAGTCCTCGAAAAGTGTCAGGGTCTTGAGGTCTCGTGGGAGATGCCTAGATATGATCTCGCTCACATCTGTAGCATGCAAGTCAGCCCCCGGAGACGCTATCAAATAGGAACGCGCAGTCTTGCCTGGATACCATTCCCGATCTTGGTATACCTCATCATGCATCCTCCAAGGCTCGTAATGGATGTGTTCAAGTGCAGGCAACGCGGGAAGGAGATGAGACAAGAAACGAGGATGGTATTGACGGCGGCATTGTCGGCGAATGATCAATGTTTTGACAACTGTTGCTCGATTAAAAACAGGTAGGAAGAATCCACCGAACATGTGATAAACCTCTCTCGCATCCCTGTCCTGGGGACGTGATCGGCCGTTGTGAGAGAACTCGTGTTTTCCGTCGTTAAAGGTACGAGGATCGCCGAAAGCTTCGTCCTCATCTGGATCTCCAACGTAGTAGCCCTTGAAAAAGTGTTCCGAATCGCTCGGCGAGTATGCGTCGATCTCTAGCGTCAGGTTGCCCCTTGTCCATCGACTGAGAATTCGAAGGAGGTTTTTTAAACATTGGCGAAACTCTGCGCTGCTATTGGAATGGTAGGCTTGTGGACCTGGGCAGAATCTGCAACCGTACTCTGGCAGTTTGATGCTGAGGGAAATACGCTTGACCAGGTGCTCTCTTCTTCCTGTTACGCACTAATCAAGGAAGGGTAATAGCTGTCTTCTGGCGATGACAAGGGACTCAAACGTCTTCTTCTCGACTTCGTGTTGCCATTCCTTGCAAACCAATGCAAGATAATCTCGGGGAGGGTCTTCTGAGGCGGTCGCTATGATGTTGAGGCGGATCTCGGCGGGTAAAGAGTCGAACGTGCGAGGGATTCTGGGGATTTCGGGAGCTTCGTCGGCCATGGTAACGATTTTGACGATATCGATAGACTGGGGAATTCTGATGTTTTATGGGTTTGATGATGATGAAAAGACTTGGTTCCTTTGGGTGAGAAGGACAAGAAGGACAAGCCAGGCGAAGGGGACTCGGGTCAGGTGCGAGTCGTGGATGGATTTCCACTTCACAACTGCCGACCAACAGAAATCTCTTTGGCATGTGATAACTCGATAAAAGGAAGTATTCATAATCATATTAAATATTCATACCCATATGATTAGCGAATCGTCATCCATGTTTACAACGGTCTTGTCCGATTATTATTGTTTCAAACCTCCGCGGAGGAGAACATCTCCAAGCCTCGTTTGGCTTGGCACATCAAGTTTGGCCTCTTATATGGATACCACAGCGCCACATGTCAGACCTCATGCCAACACAATAGCACAGGACTAATGATGGAAACCTGTGATTGCTTCGGCTGTCAGAGATCTCCGCAAATCTGCTCAGCTGGTGCAGCCACATTCCGGCTGTGGGGGCTGTGCCAGGCCATTCAGTTGGCCGTTTGTGAATATGCACCATTGGTGTTGGAGTAAAAGGCGAGGAACCCCTCGAAATGGTTTTGGAGCCTTTCGGTTCTCATATTCAATTTAAAATACGGCTCACCATGGTTGCCTACGACATACTCCCTTCCAAAGGTCAAGGCCAGGTGACGACAGCAACGGATATGTCCAACCCCGGAGAGGATCACCAGCTTCCTCGTACATTGAAGGAGTCAGCACCTTCATGGTTTGGGAGAGTCGGAGTTTCAATCCTGCTGATCGCCATCCCCGTTGCTTATATCGGTAAGCAGCAACGCCATTTTGGCCCATTCAGGACTGACCTGGAGACAGCACTGGCTACTATGGTTGCGTATCTTAACAACAAGGAACAAAGTTCTTTCGGAGACGATGTCCTTGAAGCTTTGCAAGTTGCGTCAACGCTGTGGCCCATCTCCTTCGCTGCTGTCGCTGGACCATGCCTCAAGACTCTTGCTCTTCATCGCGCCGAAAAAGGCTCCTCTATAGAATCCCTCGAATTCCTCTTGACGAGTCAGACCACCGTGGCTGCTCTCAAGAATCTCTTTACTATACGGCACATTCCTGCATGGTCCATAGGTATCGCATTAGTGTGGTGTCTTAGCCCTCTTGGAGGCCAAGCAGCCGTCAGGTCCTTGCACCTACAACCCATCTCATCAGTCACAGAAGTGCCTGCTCTGTATTACTTGGGAAGTAATATATCGGATTATAATTTCTTTTATAACGGTACTGGGGGCGATACAGGAGTATTTGTCGGCGCCTCGACGATGGCTTCATTCATCTCCGACTTTAGAAGCGCCATCCTCACATCATTCTACATGCCTGATACACTCGTTTCTCACGCCAACGGTTCCACTGATGGGTTTGACTCTGCTATCGCCGCACTTGGAGGAACACTACAGGCTGCTCGATTGGGACAACGAGACCTATGGCGCAACGTCCGTATCCCATTTCTGGAGTTACTCCCAGGGTACGACCCTCATGATCCTTCATCATGGGTGCCAGTCCCATCTGACATGGTGGTCCCCTATGCTTCGTTTCTTGGTATCCCTATCCGTGGTGGCTCGTTCAATCGAGCCGGCAATTCAACATTGACTGTCCATGCTCACTACCAAACCCTCTCTTGCAAGCGCATTCGAAATGCGACAGATTGGCTTAGTGATGGCTCTACAAAACTCGTTTATCATAATCAGCCATCCTCAGATCCACCGCAACACATGTACCCGGGTACAGGCAACGGAGCACACCCCAACCTATTTCTTGATATTGTCAACAATACAGGGGCCCGGGAACATTTAACAAACTACCTATACCCGGTGGTCGATCTGGAACCCGAGTCTAAACTTCAGCTAGTCATTGCGGGAATGTGCTACGGCGATAACGCCAATCTCGGTCAGCCTCATTGGACATTTCAAATATGTGACATTAGCACGTCTTATGTGGACATCCAAGTCGCTTGCACGAGGTTCAGCCCTTCAGAGAGTCTGACATGCCAGGCTGTGAGAGTTCGCCATAGCCCTGGGTTTCCCACCGCAGGAAATCTGACAGCCGTTTCGAGTAGGCCCACGATGAATGGAATCATTTGGGAGCTGCCTTTTGCAACAGCAAGCCATCACCCAGCGGAACCTAGTATGCTGGAAATGTATCTCATCGACCCTACTCTTGTCTTCAGACGCATGACTCCAGTCACCTACAATATCCGACCGGCTTGTTTTGCGAACGTGTCCTTGGATGTGTTTGGAGCGAGGATGGCCACTGCACTTAACACGGCTATCATGGCCATGTACAACTCGAGCGTCTTGACCGGAGGGGATGGCATCAGTTTAAAGAATCGCAACAGGATGTGGCATACCAGCACGGCGACTTGGACAGAGTTCATCGAAAGCAGATATGTCATGCAAAAGGCATGGTTCTCTGTCTCACTTGCGTCGACTTTGGTGCTGCTCTGCCTCTCACTCGTCAACGTCGTCATCCGTTGCATAATCAAGGCACCTGACTTTTTGGACGGCGTGGCTGGTCTTACCAGAGACTCTCAATACATCAGAGTTCCCCAAGAGGGTAGCGGGATGAGTGGATCTGATAGGTTACAGATGATCAAGGGGACCAAGGTCAGAATTTGCGATGTTGATCCGGACTCGGATGTTGGGAGGATTGCGTTGACTACGAAGACGGATAGTCCGCAGTTGGACTGGAGAAGAACATATAGATAGATTGAAGCTATTGCGGTAGTATTAATATTTCTCGTTAATGTATTGACGTCGGACAGTTATCCACAAGGTGCTAATAAACTACTATTTAATTAACCTCCATATCCCAATTCCACTCGCGATTGCTCCTTCGTATCTGTAACCGAGAAGCCCTCTTCAAAGTGCATCTCAAGCTCTTCCAGCTTCTTTAGCACATGGTCATCTCCGGAGCACGTCTTTAAAGGTCTTGCTTGAGTCCGCCGTCATCGCAGATGGAGATAGCTACCCGCACATGACTACCTATTCTGGCGCCAACATAGGTACCCATGAATGTTCATGACAAGCGCCACAAAGGCAGATACAGCATATGGTGGATAGAACTGTTGATGTTCGGTGAAGCGGTACACTTCAGTCCCGACCCGTCCCTGAATCTCCCCTTGGTGCATCGACATGCCGATGGAAAGTGTTGAGATGACGACATCTTGGAAGAAACGCTCTATCTTCTTGGCTGAGATATCGAGTCTGGGGTCGTATCTGTCGAAGACGCCGATGTAGGGACTGCTCAACACTTGTGATGCGTTTCCGGTGAAATACCGAGACTCGCCGTCCTGAGCTGGCAACGATGAGCACCTCTTGAGTATGTACAGTATAGTAAGTCGCACTTACAGAATGTTACTTCACCTTGCAGAGCGTTTATAGCAGCCTGCCTGATAGCAAACGCTTGAGATTTGGTAAAATTGGTGTGCAGTTCATCAGCATGAATCGGTTGTGGCCGTGGACGAAAATCAGTGCTAGAGCTGTTAAAATAGTAATAATAAAATTGTGACTGAACCCAAGACTCATCAGTCCATACATCCCTGTGATTGTCGATTGTGGCCTTGATGGAGCGCGAAGCGTTGAGAGAATGTTCGATCTCGAGCTCGTAGGTCGACAATTTCATCCTGCAGACGAGGCTCCGGAGGGACTTGGGGTCACAGCGGTTGGGAACTGGCTCTGGGTCCCAGATGATCTTGAAGACGTTATGCCATAGGGCATATCTATCACTGGCGCCAGGTGCATCGTTCTCAACCAAGTCTTCAGCCTCGTATATGGCACTGCATTTCGGAGGTTTCGCCTCAGGCTCAACGCAGTGAAAGGTAGGTCCTTCGAGAGAGATGTTGTAGACACAAGCACTCCCACAGGGAGAATTTATCTTGACAGGTTCGCCAGAGCTTAGGACCTGAGCAGCTATTGCCTTGAGTTGGGGCCTGGACCATGCACTGTCAAAAAATCAGCATTTTGTCAAGGTTTGTGCTTGGAAGGAGAATGTTACGGGTTGTAATTCAAGTCACCGTTCATCTCAAAAAGCGAATACTCGACAAACTGTCGAATAGTCCCATTGCCATAGTCGCTAATGTTCATCGTCTTGACATTGGGCAGCGTCTGCTTCAACAGAGCAGACTCGGTTGTCACAGCGCCAGGTGGGAAGATCAGCGCAAAGGGAATCCCGAGGCAGACAAAGCTAACGAGCCTATTGTGAAGAGTTTTGGAAAAGATTTTGCGGCCAGAGAGGTGAGCCGGCTTGTTAGCAGCTGATTGCTCTGGCGTCATCTGTTTGCTGAGAAGTCTGAGCCCCCCTAGGAGAAAGATATCCACAAGGACGGCAAAGATATTTGACACTGCGGCTTGGGGACCCTGGGGTAAGGTATCCTCTATGGGTTTGTGATTGAGCCATGCGAAGAAACGGAGATGACATCCCATAAAGCCCAGACCTGTGATAGTGAGAATCTGTGCCATTTTGGCCAAACCGAGTTTACGAACCGATAACATAAAACAAAGCCATTAGTATCCAGACATTCCAGACTTTCCAGACTTCCATTAAAGCCTTGGGCTCTTGAGGTTTTGAAGTTGAGTGTGTGCCCGAAGGTCCCTGTGGGTCCTCCTGAAGCTCGAGGCTATAATCGCCAGCACTCGGGGGTCTATGAAGCAGTCGACGCCTGTCTTCCATCTCGGAGAAAATGGGACCGGGTGTTGGTTTGTGGTTTGAGAAATTGCTGCCCCGACTCAATCAGGCTGCGGGAAGAGGCACTTTTAATAGCCACAACTGGTGTGCGCGCCAAGGCCAGCTGACGTGCAACATGCTCAAGTTGGCAGATCCTTTGGCCAGTTTTGTGATGTGCTATTGGTAGCCTGATTTTGTTGTCGCGCGGCATATGCACAAACAAACGCCACCAACAGAGTTATCAATGATCATTGGATTGTCTATAAAAAAAACCCCTGTCTTAACAGTTGCGGCTGGCAATGGCGCTTAAGGTACATGTTGTTAAGCTGATGGTTTCTCCACAGAGAAAAGATTCAGACAACGAGCGAAATACGATGTTTGCTTTCTAATGTTAACTTGTGTCGTGCATCTTGCATGGCCAACACACTAACTAGTGATATCACGGTTTAATGGGGGTAACCAAGGCTGAGATTGAGGAATTCAAGAAAGAATTTACCCTTTTCCAATGCCCCGGATATCAGAATAGGTTAAGAGAAATCGCTTGCAGGGTAAGGATGCAGCTCTTCTCCGTACCCAACAGCGCGTTTAACTCAGTCCTTGGAATCCATACACTTCGGCCCGGGATCCAAGACGTCTCACCCAAATCTCAGATATTCAAAGTCCAATTGGTCGGTCAAGAGGGCTTTTCTTTCAGTGTTACCAGCGCCAAGCAGAGAATCCGATGGACTTGTCCAGGCTGGGCACTCTTCTGAGGAATTATTGGCCCAGCCGCTAGACGAGCTACCTTTGACACCATCAGAGCACAACCAAGATATACGAATTGGGGGGGGAATTCATACCCCACTCAAGGAGCAGGTCGTCAGGCAAGGTTTGGGGTTTTGAAATAACCCGTCGGTTCACCTTTAACAAGGCGTACAACTCGACTAGGCGGAAGAACTTCGATATTAAGGCTAAGACTTCAGATGTCCAGTCACTCAAACGGATTCATCTTCAAGGACAAGACACTAGCCTATACAAAGAAACGCCGACCCAAGTATTCCTTACTCCAGAGATACTATGCCCAGACGACGAAAACGGCAGATGCTCTGATTTCAGCAGTTCATATATATCCTAGAATCACAAACCAGACTAAGCATAGCATAAAGAATGTGATATAATGAGTGACGATGGCTGCAAAGCCTATATACAGGAATGATAACTACGCTTGTGGGGGACCGGGATCAGCACTTGTCGTAACTGGTATCGGCGCAGGAAGTTCCATCCCCATCAATCCAATTATCGTGAGCTGTGAGTTGTCCCTAGGAGGTATATTGATCGTCTGAGTCGAGGGTTCCCGTTCGATCTGTTCGAAGCCGACCATTGAGTCGGTGGATCGAGGTCCAACGCACATTCCAAACAAACTGGCTGTCCCTCCGTTGTTCTCGCACTGGTTAATCCCATCATCAATCCTTTCAAAGGTGCTTTGGTCTAGTTTCATACTGATCGACACCTGGTAGCCTAGAAACACATGCGTGACTAGAACAAGGGGGTGGAAGAGATCGCTTGGTGCTTCGGCCCGTAATTTAGGATATCTGGTGGTTATGTCTGGAATGTCCCTGTTACACGTAAGCCAACAGTCACACTGATAGTGTGTTCGGATGGCGCTTACCATGATTGATCAGGACCAAGAGCGAAGACGGCGGCATCTGATGCCCGGATCGTGACCTCTACCGATGTCTTCCTGTCCTCTAAACCAACCTTCAAGTTAGGCTGGGTCACTGGTGTTGGAGCCTCATGTGTGTGAGCCGTGAAAAGAGGTACACGGGCGAGAATCTCTTCATGCTTCGCAAGTGAGATTTTGGAGAATCCGAGATCATTCCAATTAGCAGGTTTGGTGGGGGAGATGGAGTTAGATTTGACGGTAATTTCCAACGGTTTGTTCTTCCCGTTTTGGGCGTTTAGAACCCAACTCAAAGCCTGCTGGGAGAATTTGTCGTCAATGTTGTACCTGGGTTGATAATTGATGTCCAATGGAGCTGCTGGTCCTCCTGCCCCAACGATTGCGTCGTTGGTTACTTGAGATGAACAAGTAGGCATATTGTACCTTGGCCTGGTCAGCATCCCCTAGTAAAGCAGAAAAGTCTTCGATGAATCATTACGTACGGCTTGTTCAACGAGTTGGCTACAAAAGCTTGATCCAACATAACTTTGTCATTCCAAAGTGAAGCAGTCTGAAGGCCATAATATTCCAAATGCGCATCATAAGCCTCTTGCGATGATGCGTCCTTGCGGAGTGACGCTAGCTGGTATGCTGGATAGAACGTCTTGGCCCAGCTATTGAATAGAGCTTGAGCGTCGACAGTGGTAGAAGCTCCAGCTTGAGGGTGAATAGACGCTGGATCCGCGAGATAGGCTCCGTAAGCTTGATGACGACACTTTATGAATTCGTTCGTGGCGTCAGTGAGCTGTTCCTTTGTCTTCTCGAGCTTAGCGAAGGTTTCGGCATTCTGTCTGCCTGGTGGCTTTTCTGTCGTCAGTAGAGACCAGAAACTCATGGACATGTCATGTTATTACCGTTGAAACAAATTGAAGGTACCTGCGGAGACGCTGAGAATAGCTAAGTCGAGGAAGAAAGATTGGACTTTCCGGGGGTAAAAGGAGATCGCCGAGACGGAAAAGGTCATTATTGACAATAGACGGGTCAACTGCCCTACCAACAGTGACTCCGAAACTGGTCAGAGGTGCCGTATAGATACGGTAGCCATCCGGTTGCTCTGAAAAGGGAAAGTAGTCGGATATGGCGCGCAAGTATGCATGCCAAAGCTCTGCATCCGCTGCGTTGACACCAGACTTTGCGGCCGACATGTTGACCTGGTGGACAGGGGTTGGGTTCTTCAGTGTAGACATGATTGTTGATGAGTAATAAAAATGTGTTCTTTGTTATAGTTGAAGCCTGGGATAACTGAGCCAGAAGATCGGTGAGCAACAAATTCATGTTCGTCCTATCTAACCTTTTTAAACATTACTACAAGCCTACTTGGAATGGTCAGTTTACGGCAACCCCGCTTTAGAATCCAGTAGAAACGTAAATTTATGTGGCGTAACTAAAGAGAGACATGCATGGTCAGAGAGAGGTATGCCAGCCAATAAAGTTTCCCTGTCCTGCATGCCAAAGGAGAGTTATAGGGGGGGCTTAGAAGTGGAATGATACTCTACAGAAGAGGAGGAAGAGGCATGTCTTGTCACATCAAGGTTGGTGAACAGGTCATTATCAGACCACTCGGTCATAATATTCGAAAGGTAGAGATACCATTGTTTATGACAGCTCACAGACAATTTTGCAAGACAGTCAGAGAAACAAGGGTACTAATTACGTATTTAGCAAGAGATCACAGCATGATTACAAGAGTCATTCAAGGCAAGATCTAGGCAGCAGACTGATAAAGGAATGACTAGGTGAGTATTTGGCTATAGATAAAGGAGTGACTAGGGGTGAGTAAATAACCACGGAGAAGTGAACGATTTCGACCAAGTTTCCAATCAGCACTGAAAAGCTGGTCCTGACGATTCCTCCTCCACATCTGCTTCCTTCACACCACGTAGGGTTGAACCCTAGGGAGTGTCTTGCCCGATAAGAATCTAGTTCTTGGATCCTGGAAGCGGGAGAGATTGACCCCAGGCAGCCAACATTGTGGGATAACCGTTGTCCGAAGGGGGGATGACGAGAGTAGTGCCGGAGCTGGCCTGCTTCACCTGATCGAAAGTCGTGGTAGAAGACTGAGACGAGCTGGCAGAACCTCCGAGGCCAATGTTGAAGCCAAAGATGGATGCGCTACCGCCGGTCGATTGCGCCTTCTGGAGGTAGGTGTTGATCGACTTCATGGCGCTAGACGAGAGGTTCACTTGCATACCGACACCGTAGGCCATGACGACTTGGTTGATAAAGGCCATGGGCTTGGAGAGGTTGGGGTCGGCGTTGGACACGATGGGCATACCGGAAAGCTGTGAAGGGTTCCTAACTCAAAGTCAGATGTTTTTCTTCTTCCATATCTCGGTGCGATAGACGTACCACTTGCTTCCGGGAGTGACCTGGACCGCCTGAAAGTCGGTAGCTGTGACGCTGACCTCCATGTCTGAACCCAAATCCTCCGCGGAGAGGGTCTTGGTCACAACCGAGTGGTTCTCGGTGTAGGTTGCGCTGAAGAAGATGCAGTACGACCCGGTGACCGAGACACTGCTGTTGGAGAAGCCCAGGTCTGACCAAGACGAGCTGGAAGCGTCACTCGACTTGAAGGTGAACTTCTTGGGGTTCTTCGAGTTCTGAGGGAAGGTAGAGATCCAGCTGTCGACAAGCTGGGGATACTGGGAAGTGATTTCGTACGTGGGGTTGGTGAAGCTGGCATTGGACTTTCCAGTCTGGCCGGCAGCGATCTGATCAGCCGATGCAGGGGAGCACTCCATGTTGAAGCTATTGATGTTAGAGTCTGACCATGGCACGTTTTTTCTTTTTAGCCCATTGAGATGCTCACCCTGGGTTGAGTGACAAGCTATTGGCAGCGTTGAGGGCGGCCTGATATTGGCCCACGATGACAGCCATTGGGCCGCTCATGGCTGCTGAAGCCGAAGCCAAGTTGGCCGCGGCAGCAGCGAGGGAGTTCTGAGCGGATGCAAGCTGTGGGTAGTTTTGAACAACCCAAACACCGAATGGGAGATCGGTAATCTTGGCGCCGACCTGCAGAGTGTAAGCTCCGATCGCAGCAGAGAATGTGGTGTCGTAGAAAGTCTGAGCCGCCTGTGCCTTGGCTTGAGCATCGTTGTATCGAATCTGGGCGCCAGTGTTGTTATCCGCATGCTGATGACCTGAGTTAGATTCATGTACTACGGACTTTTTGGTGGACGAGAAGGAAGACTTGCGAGTTCAACAGAGTTGGCGTAGCTATTTTGGAAGTAGTCAATTAGCAATCTTCTTCCCAAGTTTCCCAAAAAGAAAAGAGTAACTTACGAGATCATTCGCTTGAAGTAGCTTTGGCGGCTTGGGAGGAACACTGGCTGGTCAAGATCCAGGAGGGTGTCACCAGCGTTAAAGACGCCATTGTTCTGGATGGCGGTATCGATCTTCTTGCCGGCAGCAATGCCTGCAGCAGAAAGAGGAGCAATGTAGAAGCGGTTGTTGGCACCGACGCTGCTGGACTGAGAGAGGGCATTCTTGAGTTGGACTCCGTAAGCCAGCCAGAGGTTGGCATCGGCCTTCTTGACATCAGGAGTAGTCATGTTGAAAGGTTGAGGAGGAGGTTTGAGAGGAGGTTGATAAAGGTTTGTTTGAAAGATGATTGAAAGGCGAGTGAGTGAATTGTAGTGTTGAGGTTGATGATGATATTTTGGGCTTGTATCGAGCGAGGCGGGCTCTTTATACACGTTTGGAGACGGACAGAAGAAACTGAAGGCCACGATCTCTCGTCTCAGTTATCTCATCAAGACCCAGACTGAGCTGAAGGTAACGATCTGCAGACAACACAAGAGAGATTGTGAACAACAGTGATGTCGTACGATGGCTTACTGAGGCCAGAAGTTTGTCTAAGTCAAAAAGGCTGATTGAGGCCAGACATCAAAGCAACGCCAGAAGGTTTATCATTGGATGCTAGTTGACGCCTTTCTTTGCAGATTCTTTTGTCGGTGAATGTGAATACGAACATTTCGACAAATCAAACAATGTTCCAAGAACTTGAGGGGGCATGGGGAAAGCAGAGAGCTCAAAGAAGAAGTAGGTTATGAAGCATGTTTCAGTTATTGTTGTCAATCAGTGACGTCTATTTCAGCCACGATATATTCAAAGAAGACAAGGTTTCAGTTACTTGGTTTTTGATTCATGGTAAACAAAGGTGTATCTTGTGGTTCTAGGCCGTTCTGTTAAGCCTCCATTCTAGTCTTGGCGACACGGCTTCACCCTTCCGACGCAAGGGAGACGGGACTCCTGTGATGCTAATTTGCTTGTATGCTCAGTATGGGAAGCTGTTTATGCAGGTTTTTCTTTTTGGAAGAGGTCCGGAAGGTGTTGGGTTGAACTGTAGTTGGGCACGAATAGGAGGGACTAGACGTCGTCGGCTTCGAGCCCCCTCCCCAAGCATGACGAAGTTACTTTTGAACCTGAACAAGTAGAAGGAAGCGTCTACCGCCAACGCCGCAATGTCTGTTCCATCCAGCTCGATTCACCGGTGATTCAGTACATGATGAAGATGGACTGGATCGTCTCCGGTCTGAGGATGTAACGCCCGTCAACAATGCACTCACCGACCCAGGATAGTCTAACTCGCGGGGAAGGTTACACTGCAGATAGCGGAGGCGGGGTACGGAGAGACATGATCTAGAACGTCTAGCATGTGCAGACAGAATAGCATATGCTTCTTCTTGGCCCCTCATCTAGTCACATCTCTTGTCATTGCTCACTTACATATGTGACTGAATGAGATGCGTGCCTGGACTCCCGTTTCCGCGACGATCCCTGTGATACGATAGCCGATAGTCTTGTCACATCTCAATCTGTCGACATGCTTACGCCTCTGACTCTCCTTGACATGTTTGTGACTACCCCGCACTTCGACTGCAGTCCATCCAGGTATTGAAAGATCTTCGTTGAGAATTACCAAGGCAAATGACAATAGTCTACTGCATGTCTTTCTTTCATACATCAATAGTTCCATAACCTGGGCATTAATGCTGATGGGCGGTGCAGAAGCGTCGGGCCCTCGGTGAACCTGAAGACTGCGCAATGTGAGACTCGATGAGGTGTGGCGTCGTGTCTCGTTATTCTTCAAGTGAGAATGTCGGGGATAGATTTGAGACAATGTAGATAATCACCTGATGATAAGAGACTATCTCCTGCAGCCACAAAAAGTTGATCACTGGCTGCGGGCGCTTGCTTATACTTCCTCTCCGTTGTTATTCTGTTGTGTTATTCTAGCCGTCGCTCATAGCTTCATATCGTTGTTGTCAAGGCTGCCACGGCGTCATCTTGCCAGGGTTGTAAACTTTGTTGGAGAGTTATTGTATTGTTGAAGCTTGGGTATGTGATAGCTGTGTTATTTACGTTGAGTTGCCTAGAAACCTCTCCCCACCGCTTCTTCAAGCCCTTGACCAAGCAAGCTTATACTTCCCAATCGGACGATATCCCGCTGCATGTGGCTTCAGCCACATTCCTCAGTGCCTCAGACAATCCGATCACCTGCCTAGAGCGAAGAAGAACAACACAACGGCACTGCATGTCGATTTCAACTTTCCACCTCTCCACTGTTGTTGACTCTTGGCGTCCGGTAGTTGACGTTGACAGGTGCCCAGCGGCATACGCTTTGCAATTGAGCTTAGCGCCTTTAAGCTCAACGGGCGGTTCGGTACGTCGGACCTAGCAGGATCCAAAACAATGTCTCACATGAGTGCTTTAGACTTGTCTAGAAACCTTGCGGCTGTGCCTGCGCCGCGCGGCCTTGAATGGCCTGAGGATGGATTTCAGGGCCGAATCTAACCGCGGGGACATGCCTGCAAGGCCCCAAGACTGGATAAACTCAGCCATGGCTCATATCTGATAATGTCCGGTGATTATTTCTTGATCCAAGCTTGATCTACCAACTCACACCATTAATCATGGCTGGATTGGGACATACTTTGGTTACTGCTGCAACCTGAAGTTGTTATGTGAGATGGGGCGAGTACCCATACGAGATGAGCTCCAAGACACGACCGTTTCTAGTGCAAGGACAAGTACCGAACAGGAAACCCTCCCTTGGTCGATATTGAATTAAGCGTATAAAGCTAGGTATCCCAGATTACCTACTTTACTTGGATTGGCTCTTCCAGTCAGATAGGGCATCCACTACAATCTGACCAATGTCAAGGAGTTTCTCTTCCTCGAAGCGTCGACATTCAATTTGGATGCCAACTGGAGTCCCGTGATACACTTGAGGATCATCTAGCAAACCGTCAATACCGGAGACTCCCTTTTAATCACGTAGCACAAAAGGCACTCACAAGATTTCCAGTTGTCTCGGTCTTCATCATTGATAGGGGAGTAGTTCTCATCGAATTTGTCAAGGTGCATATCTGCACGAGTGACCGGAATGACCATTGTAGTGTGGTTCACGACGTTGGAGACGCCAATGTAATCTAGCAGTATCATTAGCATGTGCAACTTGGATTGAGGTTGGCGTAATACCCCCGTAAGAAGGTTTCCCTGGAATGATGGCCGCTGAGGCCCAGACGGGAAGTATTATGGCGTCGACTGGGCGTCCTAAGCGTCAATTTTAAGTTAGAACTGTAATCTACACCATTCCACCCATCGGTTACATTTACCTGTTCTTGTGCTGCTTGCAGTAGACATCCAGTAATGGTGATATTCCACCTTGTACTTGTGCAACCGTTGAACTTCTTTTTCAACCCTGATGGAGCTGAAAGGTGGGTTCGGCTTGCCATCTGGGTAGTCTTCTTCCAGTTCTGGTACCAGAGGCTCTCTAGATAAACCCAAGTTTTCGAAGATTTCGTAGCCTCCATTGGCATTCACCAGAGCAGCCTGATTGTATTAGATCCACGAACATGATCTGTAGCAGTGACTCACTTGAATAGCCGAGGCTCTAGAATGTGCTGGCGGGTGCCACTCGATGAGCTCATGGCCAGCAGCGCGAAGCGCGTCGGCGACCATACCGAGCCCACGTGTAATCGGAGGGTGGGGCATGACAGCTCCATCAAAGTCCATTAACCCGAACGATAGTGGCATGCTATGCTTGATGTCGTCTTTCCAGGGGAGAGGTACAACATCTGGATCATGAAGCCAAGGTTGTGAGGATGCAAGGGACTTGAGGAAATACTTCAAGGATGCGACTGAGGATCCTAGAACACCCGGAACGGTGGGGATGTTGTTTTGGCCAGGAGACTATTACAGTATCAGCGCAGTTCATGTTTCAAGAATCCAATGCTTACCGGATTCGCCACGTTGAGAAAAGAAAGCCGCCCAGGGGAAGGCTTGATGCTATAGACCCCGTTGAAAGCCGCGGGTATGGAGACGGATCCGCCTTTCCATAGTACGATTGTTAATTCCTATTAGCCTCCAACGTAGGATCCTCCAGCCATAACTTACCGTTGTCACTCCCAATCCCGATGGCGCTTCCTCTCAACGTTTGAATGGCGCCTTCGCCTGCAAGCCAAGTCGAGTCAGTCTTAAACAAGAATACTAGAACCTGGGGTACAGGGAATAATCGCAAGTTTACCTCCTGAGCTACCTCCAGACGATAGCTGTTGATTTCGGGGGTTAAAGTGATAGCCCAGGATGTTGTTGTTCGTCTCGGGTGCCTATTGGCGTCATTAGGCATATTGTTTCGGGCACAACAACTAGCTTCGGTTTACTCACACCTAGCGCTTGAGTGAGCGTTGACTGGCAGCGAGGTGAGTATCATCAGCATCCAAAAAACAAAGGCAAAAGTGTACCTTGGCAATGACGATGGCCCCAAGAGACTCTAGTTCTTGAACAATTTGACTCTGGGGTTGGCGCTTCAAGGGTGAAATCCAGCCAACGTAGGCCATGGTGGTATCCATCCCATTGACGTGAAACTGATCCTTCATGGTGATGGGCAAGCCGTGAAGGGGGCCAATGGGCTTTCGATGAGCTTGCCAGTGCGCGTCTAGGGACTCGGCTCTCGCAGTGGCCTGGTCGAATCCGATCTCTAGCAAGTTGTGGTTCTGCGCCGGGTATGTTAGTAGCCGCCTGGCATATTCATACCGTACACATCATGCAGGACAAGCGTGGGTGGACTGACCAATTGATGCCCGTAGGCAGCCCTCTTGCAAAAGGCAGTGGTAAGGCTGACTGCTGAGAGTGAACCGTTGCCAGTCAATTCCATCAAGGCGGGCACATCCAAGTTGGTGATGCGTCTTGTGTCCGAGTCGAGAAGGCCATCAATAAAATCATCGGCAATGCTTCGCCTCTGTTTCGCTTGCTCGATGACATCTGGGGAGAGCCTCCACGGCGTTGGGATTTTGGCCAGGTCTTGTTGCCTCTTTCGAGCCGCGGTCTCCTGCCACGAGGCAGAAGCGTGCATGATTTGCTCGAGGGCCATGGCTGACCCGATTCGAAAGCGATGCAATGGGTAATGAAGCTTGAGATGCAATGATGGATGTGGTTGTAAAAAGGTTGGCTGTTGTTGTTGTGTCGAGGAAGTTGATCGATACCTACTAAAGGTACGTACCTATTTCAAAGAGGAAAGACCTAGCGAGTTGAGGCGGGCCGCCCCGCACCAGTAAGCCTGGTTGATGCGGCACAGGCCAATCATGAATAAGATTTATCGACTCTCCGGTGAGGCCTAACCCCACCTGATGTTAGGTACGTACCACCCTGAAGCACAACCTAGAGGACGGAGCACATTCAATGCATCTTAATCACTGCTCCTATTCTATGGGACGTTGTTATACCCCCTCTCACAACCTATTGACCATGCACCTATTCCTAAGAGGAAGTAGTCCGCTCCAGTTCTCGCCTGAGCAGCCTCAGGCCCAGGTCCAGATGCATTGGAACCATTGCAATCGCCCAACGCCCGCCCTGTACGGATACAACTCTCTCCTCTAGACATCGTAGTACTATTTTCCCGTGTGCTGTGTGTCGAAATAAGCCCCATATTGCCTATTTGGCACAAATATGTCAGTACAAGCCTTCGGAGGGACAGGGCGAGGAAGCAATGGCTTACCGTTGCAGTTGATGAGGTCAATGTAAGACACATCGTGATTCTCGTTTAACAAAGCCATTGGTGGAATCGAATGTGAACTATGCCCTGAGATGGTGGCTTACGTTTGGCTGGCTGAGTTAAAAGTCAATCCGAGAAACTAGAGAACATGAGAGCTTTATATACGCTGGTCTCTACGTGAAGCTCCGTTCTAGGACTCAATATAATTTACCTAGAGCGAGGTGGTCGCAGGCAAAGCGTGCCATCCTCACCAGAAGGCTGTACGCATGTCCAATGGTAGCTAATCCTTTCCCCGGTAGCTCTCTCATGTTTACCGGAGAGGTGATAAAATCGGGCTGGAATTGGCGGATAGATTTCAATGAATATTCGCAACATAATCAACTGGTAAGCAAGTGGTGGTCAGCACCATTGGCCTGCAAGGCCAGGTTTCACTGTGTTACAATAAAGCCGTCCGCCTCGCCGTAAATCTTTAACGTCGCGTGGTTGGTGAATAAATTGGAAGGCCTCAGTTTGGGGACGAGGAGGGGCGGGCGGGTTATGTATGGCGTTTACACAGCCTTGAACATGACAGCAGTACTGCAGTACAATGTGGCAGCCTTTATTGCACAGTCTCACCGGGATCAATATTTCTCCAATCTAATTGGCCATGTCCATGGTAGGCAGCTGCATCATCCCAAGGCCTCGGAAATCAGGCAATAATCAGGTCATAGCGGACGAGAATGCAGGTCAGCCGCACGCCCGCCTGACGTCTTGACCTGGCTGAAATAAGGCTGGTTTCCTTGACTTCTCCAAGGCCATTTCTGAAACCTTGAGCCCCGCCATTCTATCAGTCATCGATCACCTCGAACCAGAAACAGAATGCCACCAGACCACACCAAACCAGTCGATTTTCACATCTCCACAAATCCAGAAGATGATCCCTTTTTGAGTTTCGCTGGCATGGAGCCTTTCGGTGCGCGGTTGATTGAGCCACAAGGCGACGCTGATGAGGACCAACCTGGTGAGGAAACCACCCAACCTAACATCATCCCTCACTCCGGCTGACTTCTAACCAACCTGCCCAGTTCATAATGCGTCTTACTTTGATTGCCCTGAGGGCAACCATCTCACTCATTGTGATATTGGATTTGCCATGCATCACCAGAGCTTAGACCCCTTCGATTCGCATGGCATACTAGACAGATACGACGCGATTCCTATTCGAGGAACAGACAACAATGACAGTGGCTTTGACATGCTGGACACCGGCATAGTATCAGTTGCTGCCGCTGAGAACACGGCAGATGCCATAGCGACGTCAACCCTTGACAAGCACACACCTGCGCTGCACATCTATGACATTGTTGACGACACAAACATGATGGCTCAAACGGAGAACAGTAAGCTAGATTTGCCTGACGGCACCATGACCCGTCGTGAAAGAAATAGTTCTTCCTCCTCCGGAACACTCACCGCAACAATCGGACAGCTCACCCCTCTCTCAAGACAGAGTGCAGTATTGGAAGACGATGCGCCGCCTGCTATACTTAGCAAGGTCTGGACGCTACCGCCTCGCGTATGTGAATTAATCTTATTACTTCCCTAACCTTGTTGATCCTAGTCGAGTCGCTTTATTCCCTGTGCCTGGTACCCCTCTCGTTTTCACGATCTTCTGGCTCGGTTATCCTATCGAGGACCGAGCTTCAACTATAGCACAGAACGCATTTTCGACACCTCATAACATCATATCCCAATGCTAGCACAGTGCCCTCTTCTCAATCCTACTTTCTTCCCTTTCCTCTCTTCGACTCATTCATTCAACTGAATTGATTTCAGCCAGCTCGAGGCCGCAAACCCAAAGCAGATCCATCTCGTGCCGCCTCAAATAGGACCAGTCGAACAAAACCCAAAGCAAGACCGCAGCGGCGTGGACCTCTAGAGCCCGAGACCAGGAAATCGGCCGCCTTGAAACGACAGCAAAGACTAGTGTGCGTAATATGCCACCTCAAGAAAGAAGCGGTGCGTTTCTTCCCCAAAAGCACAATTCAATACACTTAACATTAACTAATATGGTCCCTCTGTGACCATAGTGTACGTTTGACTCCACTGCTCCAGAGGGCCCATGCCGAAGGTGCAAATCTCAAGTCATGCCCTGCGTTCGTTACCGCATCACAGATACAACACTATACAGGGAACAAGAAGCCCCGTACCACTTGTTCAGTCAGCGGTGGAAGTCGATGGACATGGTTGATATCACAAACTGGGCCAGCGATGAGATCAGAACCATTGAGATAAGTCTGGATTTTCTTCATGCGCCGAGCCGGATCAAAGTCCGCGAGTTTATTCCACTTCCAGGGGACTGTCTAGATGAGACATGGGTCAAGGACGGCGAGACCATCATCCATCCTCTTCCGCCGTACGCGATTGCAAACATGAAAGAAGCAGCTGACGCTATCGCACTCATGGTTGAGAGAGAAGCGTGGAATTACCTCTGGAAAAGTGTGGGTAGTCTAGAAGAAGACTCGCTCATCTGGGAAACTTATCTGGCTGCATTCAGACGCGCAAACACAGCACCGGTATACTGATCCTTCTCCCTCCTTTTGTTTTACCTGTGACATGAGAGGGGTTGAAGCTGATAGTCTTGCAGTCACAGGAGGAGCAAATCCTGCTCTTCAACACCATCAGGCTATGGGTGCACTGCAGGATCTCCTCAAACGCAGAGCACATGGTCGGCGACGACAAACTTGGGACAAGACCAATCGATGATCCAACAAGTCCATACCACGGGACTGTTCCGATCCCTCCTGTCTTGGAAGCCCAGCTTGAGTGCATTTACTTCTCGCGATTCCTCCGACCAATGAGCAAGAAGGTGCTCCGATCTTTGATGACACTTCTAGAAGCCAAACAGACAAAGTACTGGTATACCATCTATCTCGTCCTATTCATGATGCTTCACAGCTGCTCCATGATCACCCGTAGAGATAGAGAATACGCAGCTACCATCGGCTTACCTGTAGGTTACGGCACCTGTAAATAGTTTGCAAAGGCTGATCGAGCTTTCTAGGGATATGCCAACCCTGAAAGCATAAGGCAACACAATGCTGGATCGCGGACATTATTGGCACATTTCCATTTGGCATTGAACGGCAGTCATCCTTTCAAGTTGGCATTACAAGGGACTCTTCCGGACCATGCTTTTCTGGGTGCCTCGGGCACAGAGGACATCAACTTCATCACCAGGTCGGCGAAGCTAGCGGCCCGTTCAAGTGAGAGGCATCCCAACCAATGATTAACTTATTTACAAACCACTGACATTTACTCAAGAGCCCAGCTGGGATCAGATAAGAAGGGCTGGTACTTGGGAGAATGACTTTTACTGGATTTCACAGTTGTATGAAGACGACTGGAAGCCGGAGAAGATGGACTGACTGATGACTGACATTACAAAGGATGAAGGCAAAAAATGAAGAACTATCAACCATGGTATAAAGAGAGCCAGCGCTTAACCCCGCCTGTCACAGAGCAATATGGGGTCACCTCAATCACACTTGCTAACTGGAGGCGGTCCTGGAGGTGGTCTCGGATCACTGTCATCCCAGACCGGCACCACATGTTGCTCCCCAGTGGGGGAATACTGCACAAGATGCCATTCCTCCTTTCGCTCATCATCATTGAACACCCTTTCCCAGGCCAGCTGGAGATCCAAAGGTAACTTCCAACACTGCGAGTCGCTGTGAAGCCAAAGACGCAGCAGGTGTCGGTGATCACGAGTCGTGTCTCCATATGGGTCACGCCGGTGCATGATGGCTAGGTTGTTGATGAACCTAAGATCCCCCTTCTCCATGGACTGCTTGAGTTCATGCCGACGTCCAATGGCGTGTAGGGCGTCAATGGCCTCCGCTTGGGCTTCGGTTAGCCCTGGAATTCCTGGCGTTCGGGGTCCGTTGCTCGGTTCGCCACAGAGGATGCGTCTGGAGTAGTTGGTGATGATTTTGCCATCTTCGTAGTAGAGCAAGGCACGCTTGTAGTAAGGAGGGTCTCTACCATGACTAAACAACGGTGAATATGCGTCATCTGCCTCATCGGCACTAGAGGTGAGGATGATATGGGCCTGGCTTACGTATCAAATGGCCAATCTGGCTCGGACAAGACACGAATCAAGTCTGGTCTGGACTCGGCAAGTTCATTGTAAACAGTCCATGCTGAGGCAAGGATCCCAGACCCTCCTACCGGTCCACTCGACAGGGTAAGCATGGACAGGGTGTCACAGACTAGATCCGTGTGGAAGGGCTTCTAGGTTAGCGAATGAAGAGAATCAAGGATAAGTAGTAATACCATCACGATTTGGGCGTTGGCCCTCTCAATCTCGTCGCCAGTGTTCACCACGTTGACTTGGCCATCATGTTAGTTACCATTGCTACTCGAGGGCAGTTCCACTGGATCGTACTCATCATAGTGCCTTGCTGGTTCTGTTTCCCCCTCTTCTCAGCGATATAGCTCGTCAGACCCAGGTAAGCCGTGGTTATATCAGCGGGACTCAAAGCATCCATCTTGAATCCTCGCAGGGTGGCGAATCCTCGTCCATGATAGATGTCATGGCGAACCTTGGAGAGAGTCTTCCCCAGACTGGGGAGGGGAAATGAAGACTGGTTGATGTCTTTGCCCTTGATGCCCGAGCCTGTTAATCGTCAACTAGTGTATTCAGGCCCAAGTAAAATGATCATCAACTTGCCTTTAAAATGCCGGAGAGCCTCTAGGATCTCAGCATTATCCGAGTCCGAGAGGGTGTACACAAACAGAGATTCATCTGCATAGTCAGAACCCGTCCACACAAGCGGGCCGCTCAGAGCCCGAGGCCAGCCTGTGGGAAGATCAGTTCTGAGGCAACCCGCCTGGAGTCGCGCTTCGGTGCGCCTGAGATGCTTCTGCTCATCATACTCATAGCCGACATCTGCGTACTGAGAGATCTCGGGCAAAGTCTCGGCACCTTTGAATAGTTGGGCTGGAAATCTGGCCTGGAGGCCCAAAGAATAATATGGGACAGTTTGGACTGGGGTTACTTGGACTGCTGCAGGTTGAACCAACCCGTGAATGGATCCCAACGTCGTCTGGGCGAGTCTGAACCCTACTTGATCGGCCATAGCGAAAGCAGTGTTCAACAGTCAGTGGGTGGGGTCAAGGGTTCGGGGGTTCGAGGTCTGGTTGGCGCTTGTACTTGAAGTGTTGAGTCAACAAGCTGGACTTTCAGTAGGTAGGCATGGAAGGGCAAAAGGCCAATAGTCTGAAAGGCAAGACTCTGCTTCCAAAGATTAAGAATAAGATTTATCGCTATCGGGAGTTCTATTATGGTAGATATATAGTGCTCAAGGTCATTTCGACAGCTCAAACCCGCGAGCTCACAGCCTGATCACTGTTGCATCCAGCCCGGTTATTCTTGCCACCCACTCAGCCTCAAATATTGATGACTGGCCAAGATTACCATCTCGGTGACATTAATCCCTCAAACCCCGCACCAAGGAGCCCTTCTTGTTACATCTGAGGCTTGGATCTCGCCCAATCCGATGATTTGTGTGCCTCGGGACTCTTGTTTCCTGGCAGTGCCGACATGCAAGTATGTCAGCCGACCTTGATATCATGTATATTCCTATTGGGTGAAATGGGAGAGATATGAGATTCCATTTGCAATTCGGCATAAAAGTTCTAATGGGCAGCAACCTTGTTGATGGATGTGTGATAGAAGAAACCTCGAATATATGATGAGTATGATGGGATGAGGATTAGGGAAGTGCCCGGGTGATATTAAGATTAGAAATACGGAACACACTAAGAAGAGGGTCTGGTTTCGAGTATAATAAAGGCTACACTTTTAACACGTCATATCCCAATTCTAACATAGTGGCCCTATAGGAAAGGCATTAGATAAAGCCCGGTGGTCTGGAAATTATCACAGGGTGGATATAGTAGACAGCTAGCTTTTAGATAGTTACTTTAATACTTTAGTCTGCATGATAACATCGCGGTTTACGGAAACACGTCAACTTGAAGCTCTAGGCGTATATACTAGTAGGATGGCAGGATGTCTACAAATCTCAAAGTATCTAGAACACATACTTGAAACCGAGACCTCGATCGTCCTCCATGCCATTGCTCTCCAAACCCTCAGCCAACATGCGCTCCTTCTGGCGCATGCGATACTTCAAGAGTGCATACAAAAGTCCAATGCAGAACAGAGCAATGACCTCTCCACCGAGGGAAATGGCATTCCCCATGATATATCGTGGGGCGTCGCTGATGGGATAGATCTGAGAAGCGGCCAGTCCAGACGCATTTCCAATCGAGATGAGCATGGAAATTGCCACAGATCGCTTGTAGTCGGGCTGGATGTTGTTGGACACCCATCTGCAGAAATATTAGTATCAAGGGTATGCATGTTGTGGAGAGAAGATGACGTACGTGACGAGCACGGTGTTGAAAGAGTAGACACCGGCGCCCACAAGGAACATGGCAAAGAAGCCCACTCCCTTGTGGCCAGTTCCTACGGCAATAGCATATCCCGTGATGACCAAAAGAGGAGAATGGATGAGGCAGATTGCTCGGCGGTTAAGTCTGTCAGAGACAAAGGTCGTGATACCTACAAAGATGGAGGCGAGGACGTAGACGGGGATGCTGAGGTAATTCGCCTGGAGGGAAGTATAGCTATCATCTCGTCAGCATGAGCACAGGTCGGATGGGAGGCAAGCACTGACTCGAGACCCTTCAGTAGAGTGGGAAGGAAAGTACCAAAGCCAAAGAGGGCAATGGATGAACAGAATAGGGCGCAAGATGAGAGATAGACCATGGGATCAGTGAGCGCCATGACGACCTGCTTCCATGAGAACTTTTCAGTCTCCTTGAAAGGATGGTTCCGCTCCTTGATGACCAGCATGGTCGACCTTTCCTCGGGCTTGAGGAACCACGCCGTTTCCGGAGAAGTAGGAAGGCTGACCCAGCATGCAATACCGACGAGTAGTGAGATGGCGCCCTCAATGATGAATAGCCACCTCCAAGCTGACAACCCATGTCGCGCGCCCATAGACTGAATTCCGTAGGCGATCAAACCACCGAGTGCTCCAGACAAAGCGATGGAGATGTACAGAACGGCGACACGCTTGCCTTGATTCGCCGGCGGATAGATCTGAGAGATGGTAAAGGTGAGAGCTGGGAAGAGACCAGCTTCAAAGAAACCGAGGAGTACGCGGCAAGCAATGACTTGGCCGTAGTTGTGAACGAAACCGGTTCCGATGGTGATGGCACTCCAGCTGACAATAGCGATGGCGAGGACGCGGCCAGGACCAAATCTCTTGACGGCGACGACCCAAGGCGTTTCAAAGATGACGTACGAGATGTAAAAGTACATGGAGACGTCGTTGAACTGTGTGCCGTGCATTCCAGTGTCATCCTCAAAGCCAAAGACGCGGGCGTTTCCTGTAGTTTGTAAGTATAGTGCATTAGATAGGGTTGCTTAGTGATAGTTACCAATGTTTGTTCGATCAAGGTAGGCGAAAAGAACAAGAATGGCCATCTGAGGCATGACGAATCTGTCAAACTTTGACAGGACTCGCTGCTCCTGGGCATTGTTCAGCTCCATCGTCTCGCCATCGTGTTCTCGGGGGAGCTGAAGCTCCAACTCCTTCTCAGAGGTTGTTGCCATTTCGAAGAACAGTCAGTACAAAGAAGGATATGTTTACCCTTCCCGGTTTTTGCCTATCCTTATTGGTGTCTGAGATGAAGAGGCAAGTTTTGAAGTTAAGCGGAAGTCGATCGCCTCTTTAAGCATTGCGGGAATAGGATGGAATACTATCCCTGTGGGCCACCATTCCTAGGCTGGTTATCGGTGGACCGCAGGGCGCAGATCTAGCCGTTTCCACCTAGGAACACCACTGTAATCAGCCGACGGCGGAGCTTCCCAGCTTCCCCATGATTCAGTGCAACCTGGGGATTCCACTTGGGTTGGGATAATGGCGGGGGCCTTCTGATAACACAGTCATCATCTGTTGGCCGGTTTAATTCACGTATCAGAGTAGTCCATCTCTGCTGTAGGTAATTGCAATTCACGGCCGATAAAAAGATAGAGACAGTTACGATATTGTTGAGCGAACATGGCCGACGGGAGATGACTCTCAGGCTCATCCATCTCATGCCCGCCACTGAATGTCATCCATCCACTTCAAAATGCCGGTCAGCCATTCCGTCTCCGGGGAACCTGCAAACTTGTAGGTAATACCCCGCAAGATTTACCTTGCCCTTCCCCAGGAAATACCTCTCATCGTGCATCTCCAATAGCCACTTCACTTAATCATGCATGACCCGAAGCGTCGGGTGGGCTGACCGACCAGTCTCTCCGCCGACGGCCGACGGGCGATAGCGGCCATCTGGACCCACTTCTCTCCGCCGTCGGGATCGGGGTCAGCGACTCTAGGTTACGGCCGGCGGTTGATCTGAGGCGAAAAACGTCGCCCATCGGCCGCGGTTAGATGCCGAATGGTTCTATTTAGACATGCTATCTGCTGGACCGAGTACTAGGGTTGTCTCATTATCATTCCTCCACTACTATTTGACTCCTTACCATCCTGAGCCTACTATTCCAAAGTCTGCTTAGAACTTGACAAGGGTCATCACCACATACAACATCTTCACTATGGGTTCACTCAGTAATCTACCTCCCTTCAAGGTCAGCGAAGCTCGTCTGGCTCAGTCACTACACGAGAGCTGCCAATATGGCGCTGCACATAGATGGGGAAAGTGAGTTATCCTACCCTCGCCTAGGTACGCTACCTAGTGCTGACTTAGACCAGGGCCTCTACCGAGACTGGCATGGCTCGACTGAGCCTTGATGACTCGGACAAGCAAGTTAGGGATTGGTTCATGACTTATGCGAAGTCTCTTGGCTGCAAGACTTTTTACGACCAGATGGGTAATCTATTTGCCATCCGACCTGGCAAGAATAATGATGTTCCGCCCATCATGATGGGTTCTCATTTGGATACTCAACCTACTGGTGGTCGTTATGACGGAATCTTGGGTGTAGTATCTGGCCTCGAGGTCCTCCGAACTCTGAATGACAACGGATGGGAGACCGAGGGACCTGTCGGTGTGGTCAACTGGACAAAGTATGTCTCACTAGTCCCCATCCAAGCCGACGTACTAACGAGCTTCGCAGTGAGGAGGGTGCTCGATTCCCCAAGATGGCTGTATCATCAGGCGTCTGGGCAGACGTGATTCCCCTCCAGACCGCATGGGACCTGAGGGAGGTCCTAAGCTTAGCAACCGACGGAAACCCCAAGCCGATGAAGGAGGAGCTTGACAGAATAGGATACACAGGCGAGCACGCGGCGTCATATCTCTCAAATCCATTCGCGGCGCACTTTGAGCTCCACATCGAGCAAGGACCCATCCTAGAAGACGAAGGTCTCAAGATCGGCGTTGTCCATGGCGTCCAGGCTTTCAAATGGTTCAACATCACCGTCAAAGGTAGGGACAGCCACGCCGGCACAACTCCCCTCTACGCTCGCAAGGATCCTGTTCTCTGCGCAGCCAAGATGCTCGTCGCCGCCAACACCATCGCCAAGCGCTTCGACGGCCTTGCAACCACTGGAATCTTTACCACTGACCCCGGAACCGTCAACACAATGTCCCATACCGTCACTTTCACCCTCGACGTGCGCCATGTCAAAGACGACACGCTGGCCGAGATGGTCAAGGAGTGCGAGGCCGAGTTCCTCCGCATCTCGCGCGACGACAGCGAGAAGGGCTGCGAGGTCGAATGGGAGCTTCTGGTCGACAGTCCTGCCGTTCAGTTCAGCAAAGAGTGCATTTCCGTCGTTGAGCAGAGCGCTGCTGATGTGTGCTCGACCCTACCCCAGCTTGCTTCAGGAGAGAAACTGTACAAGCCCATGATTAGCGGAGCTGGTCACGACAGCTGTTACACGAGCGTGCGGTGTCCTACGAGCATGATCTTTACGCCTACTCGCTCAGGAATCAGCCATAACCCCACAGAATACTGCTCTGCAGAAGACTGGTAAGTTTGTCGATTAGCCTCGCTATAAACTTTTGCTAACTTTGATGCAGTGCTCTTGGCGCGAGTGTGCTTCTTGGTGCTGTTTTGAGATATGATCAGGTTCGAGCGAAACGAGGAGACTTTAATTAGATTTATGTGTGTATTTTATTGTATGAAATATTATTTATGTTAAAAGACATGGGATTGCCTTCATATTGTCCTTATCTCTCGGCTGCATGTCCTTAACAGTTTCGGATGCTTGATGCATTGATGATGAGTCTTCGTTAGAAATCTTTCATGTGTGAATTTCTTTGTAGTGCACACCTTGCCATTTGGGAAGAAAACCCCATCTTAAGTGGTTTACGGCCTACAGACAGGTTCGCGTCTCGAAAGCGCCCTAGCAGCCTTTAACCATAACGCATCAACGAGAGTCAGGTGGGATCAGTCAAACAGTTAAGACGAGCTGGAAACCACCTGACCAGTCATTTAGGTAAAACCGTGATCTATATGCCCTGAGACAATTCAACACAGGTACCTATCTCGAGGTTGTAGTCTAAGAGACTCGGAAGACACATAAGACAACGTATCAAGTAGACTACCCTACAGAAGTAGAGACTTGGCAAGATTGCGCGTTCTAGTTGTATCAGGGTTCTACAATAAATAAAGGCAATCATTTATGAAATTTCTAGGATAGACGTTCCCGTTATGCCAGCTAATATTATTAATAGTTGAGATCATTCCAATGTTGGTTGGTCTTTTGTAACGTTAATTACATCCTACCTATCTTGCACAACTCTCACAATGACGCGCTTAAAGCCGAGTCTTGCCGAGATGTAGCCAAGGTTAGAACGTCATGTGATCAGAATCACGTGCATCGACTCAAGTCCGAAATATCAACACACTGACAAGGAAGCTTGGTTATGCGGGGGTCTGAAGAAAAGGATCAACGCCTACATTAGTAATGGACCAATATGATACCCAGCTCAATACAACGCCTCTGTCACAACCACAACCCAACGCTCGTGCTGTCGCTGGTTCGAGGAGATACCGCTCCAAGTCGCAACGACCATGCGACCTGTGTCGCGCTCGCAAGGTGCTCTGCAACATCCCTGAGCCTGGGCAACCATGCCAGCTCTGCGAGCGAACATCGCGGCTATGCACCTTTGTAGGAAATCCGGGCAAGAAGCAACGTGAGAGAGCTTCTCGAGCGCAGAGCGGGGGCACGCCTCCGGTGGTCCCTCCGGTGGCACCCCAGTTTACGGACACTATTCAAGCTTCAGAGCAGCCGGTTCCCCAGCAGGATGACGGCAGACACCAGGAAATGCTGGGGATAACAGGTACTAAGAGATGATCAACATGGCTACTCTCCACTAACCTGGGTTTAGGTGGACATGTCCAAGGTGGCGACCAAGTCGCAGGCGAGGACCTGCCTCGTCTTGAAACAATCATCTCGGATGCCATGTGGTCAAGCCATGGAGGAATGGACTGGGACCTCTCGATGAACCACACGGCGCTACCAAGTATCGAGGATGGTGACCGGGCTTTTCAATTTCTTGGAGATGGCCAGTTACCAGATCTCGGACCTCTTGAGGGTGACAGCCCCTTGGAGGGTCTCCAAAACCTGGAAGCCATGAACCGAATGTCGACAGAAACGCCAGCGAGTCCCAGCGTACCTTTGCAAAGACTCTCTCTTGACCAAAGGCCCGATCACTTCACTCAGCTCATTGGGTATTCTAATGAGTCGGATCCTTTCTGTCTTGAGCACTTCCCATACAATGATCAGGAGGAGGTTGATTTCTTCCGAGTCACCTACCGCAGGTTCTCAGCTCGTAGCGAAGTACCTGGGCACCCTCCGCTCCACTTCTTACAGAGCCAGACTGAGACGGCCATCGAAGCGCGCAGAGTCATTGACGAGTGCATGTCGACGAATGATGATCGGGAGAAACTCGAGAAACTCGTTGACAAAACTGCTGGTGTTGCTCTAGTGAAACTGTACGTCATTCATTCTCTCCACGTTGATCATGCTCACACAGCCTAGATACTTTCGGTTCATTTTTGAGTCTCTACCTATCCTTTCCCGATCACTGGTACTGCAAGACATAGAAGCCTTTGTAGCAGAAGCCCCTACAGGACTTCTTGCTGGCATATACGCACTGGCTTCGCCCTTCACAGCCTGGGACGAGAAGCTGTGTCTTAGCAGCGCCTACTCAAAACCAAACATCGATGCCCTCTGGAAGATCTCTTACACTTGCCTTCAAAGAGAGCTACACTTCCCGAGACTATCAACCATTCAAATCTTCATCCTACTCATCAACCACATGCCCTTCGACACTGCTGTGGTGGAGAGCCCGTTCTTCTGGTCGCTTGCAGCGTCCATGCTTGCCATGGCGCAGGCGCTGGGCTTGAATGTTGACCCGACAGGATGGAATCTGCCGCCGTGGGAGATTCGACTGCGTAGACGGTTGTGGTGGGCTGTTGTCATTGAGCATACTTGGCGATCTATCACTCATGGCAGATCATCCATGCTGCATGACGACGATTGGGATGTTTCGCCTCCGACTCCTGATGACTTTGTCATTGATGCAAATATTGGCCCTCTTGATGATACTGGCCATCAAGATCCCGACTACTTTATACACATGTGCTCATTGACAGGTATTTCAATGAGCGTATGTCGACGATTTTTGTGAGTACTTTTTACCAAGACCGTGATGAAGATGACTGACCAAGTGGACCCTGAAGCTCTCTGCGTGCCGTGTCTCGACCGCAGGCACTAGACACTCTGATTGAGCAGGCCCGCGGGCCCCGTCAGAAACTACTCGACTGGCTGGAAAATCTCCCCGAATCCCTCCACATCCAGCCCGCGGCAGACGATGCCGAGGCAGACGACTCGGTCAAGAGCCACGCCTCACTCTACGTGGCCTACTACACGACACACATCCTAGTTCTCCGCGCTCTCTTACGCCCCATCATAAACAGCAGCATCCACCTCGACCATCTCCAACCATCTGTAGGGACCGTCCTACAGGCTTCTCGCGGTCTTGTGCAGACGATCATCAAGTTCATCCGCAGCCTCGACGCAAGCCACCAGTCGGCGTTTTGGCCATCGTACACGCGACACTGTCTGTCGTATCCTGGACTGTTCTGCTACATGCTATGCTCGCAGCAGAGGGAGCCACATATGGCATCGTTTGACCAGAATCTGCTTGCTACGTGGCGAAGGACTTTGAGGATGAGGGTGCAGTCGTGGCCTTTGTTACGGTTTGGTACTGTCAAGGTGGATGCTCTGTACTGGAAGAAACTCCATTAATCCAACGCATTCCACTGTAGATGCTTGAGTGGGTGCACAAGCCTCGCTTATGAACTACGATATGGAGATTGCGCTGCACTGAGCTTTCGGATGACGTACTGTCAACAAATAGGGCCTCTTGTTTTTGCTTTAGCTAGTCGTCCAATCAGGTCCATGAGATGAATATCAAGGTCTTCTAGCTGCCTTGACGGGAGAACACGAGTAGGAGCTGATACAGTCAGCAAAGATAATCATATGAAAGATTGCCACATAAGATGCCTCATGTATCAACATCATGTATTGACATCAAATTGCATTCTATTGTTGCTCGGGTATAAGAAATGCAAGTGTTGACTTGCTCTTCAGTATTCGGGAGCCTGTCCAACTACACAGACTCGAAGCCTTGGCGCACCACTTCATCAAGATGACCCATAGGTTGTGCCACACTAGCCATGACTGAGAACATACAACGGAGTAAAGGGTCGGGGCGTTTTTCCCCTTCTTCAGTCTAGGCTCCAGTGAATGGGAAGTTTCACTTCGGAGACGTCCTAGCAGCAACTAAACCTCCGCTTTCAAAACGCCCGAACCGAGCCAGGAAATAATCGACCTTTTCCACACCGGGATAGGGGACCATTTGTCAACTGCATCGATGTTCTGGACTCTGGAGGGTCGCTCCCCTTTTTTCGAGGCTGTAGCTGATATGCTGTAATCAGATGACGACCGCTGTCACTGTATTTATTCAGCGTCCTCAGTCGTAGCTGCTTCGATCGTCTTCTTTGTGGGTAGTCTCAACGTGGAAATCTTCCAGATTGTAGTCACAATATTTGCGGTTGACTCTGTTCTAATAAACGCTGAGTGAGTAGAGGAAAGTAAACTGATCTCTCCATGGTTTTAGCAGTTGGACCACCATAGATATAGCTTGATTTTGATTTTGGTCTATAATTCTGCCTAACCTACCTTTTTCAGGCCTGGAAGGTAGTGCCCTCTGGATGGAGAGGGTAAATAGCTAAAGCTAACTAAATTATCCGTGTTTATCTGTGTATTATTCCGGAACGGCATTCCATTCTCATAGCACAGTGTACACTTTCTATTCACTGGCGTGGTCGCAACCATATAAGGGCCCTCAAGGCACCCGTCGGCCTTACGGAGGTCAACTTTGTCGCCAACATTAAAATCCGGCTTTTATCCAGAGATAGTTAGAACCAAAGTTAGTGTGATCGAAGTTATGATATAAAGTGAATAATTACATACCGTCGCTACACCCTTAACGTTACCGAAGATATCGGTTCGACCGTGATTGTTGGCCCAGGCAACATCCGTATCGTAGAAATCGACGAGGCCCTTTCGGCGTAGATCTCCCTGAAATTGAATTGAGGACTCGACCGACGTAAACTCGTACTTCGCGTTGATGGACTCGTCATGGATGCAGACTCCCTCATCGTTGATATATCGGATACGATGGGGTTCAAGGAATGTTATATATCGCTGAGGATCCGCAGGCTCAACGTGAGGACGGTGACGTGTGTGGAGGGTGTACGTATGTAGATAGGATGGCTTATCCGAAGGAACTATGATTGGTAACATTAGCTGGAACTTAAGGAAGGAACAGAGAAATTATCTTACAGTAATGCTCAAGAACCTCGCCTTGGTTGCTCCCTTGCCAGATGACTCGACGTGGGTCTGACTCCTGTACCTCCCAGGGGCCCAAGTTGATAGCGAGTTCCTTGGGAGTGTCTTCGAATAGAGTTCTAGAGAGGAGAGCATTAAGTATGGCAATAATTAGAATAATTTATAGGGGACCGTACATCTTCGCTTGGAAGCTAGGCAGACTACCATCATCGATCCCAAGGGATAAGGTATGGCCGCCGGTAGGAACGGTAGACAAGAAGGGTTGAGATATTTCATCTCCTTGATGGGGGTTCCCAGGAGAATCAATAACGACAGGGTTAGTATGAGTCGGTTCTATTTCCATAGGGTCAACGATAGTGGTTTCAGTTGCGGTAGGCTCAAAACTAGACTCGGGGTATATGAGGGTGTCTTCGAGGGCGAGGGACAGATCCATAAGGCAGTCGATGTAGGCTTCCATGTCATCAAGAACGTCTTCCAAGCTGCATGGGCCATTCTCGTCATCTGAGAAACAATCGGGGTTTTCTGTAGCGTTGGGCGCGTTAAGAATAACACCAGCTTCCCTCAGAAGTCGCTGAAGCTCGCGAGTCTCAGTGGGAGGGTTTGCCGGCTCTGAAGGAGCAACCGCTTGAGCTAGGTCGTTATTGGCAACTTTTCCAAGCTCATGAAGGGTGGAGAGAACAGCCTGATAAAGCTCGGAAGACGGGGCAAGGACCTTGTCCAAGTGTCCATCAGCAGCCGAGATGCCGTCTCCCCAGAGAAAGAGTCGTTCCGATTCGCTGCGTAGCCGTCGCAACTGCTTGGTCGATGTGATTATTTGGGATGCCTTGACACATGAGTCCAAAATGGCTTTGAATAAGTTGCCAATCAGGCCAACTGATGGATGGTCGGGGGGATCTGGCCCCATGACTGCTCGTCCCATAGGGCTGTCAAGGTTTGTAGTGCTATGGTTCACTGATTCCATGTCGTCGAACAAGATCGGACCTTTGCTAGAGAGCCTCATTCATGTAGTGAATATGCGACTGCTGATTTGGATTAGCAAAGATGAGGTCTTATCACACAACCTGCAGATGAAGGGCTGGGCACGTGAGGTGGGTGATTGGTTGCCTCACTCATATACCCCTCACTTCGCACCAGCTGAAACACCACGGTTGACCTACGATTTGAACTTCTCCAAGCCCGTTAACCACAATGCGTCTAGTGTTGTGGTATCAAAGTTGACGAATATCACGGTTTCGATCCTTGTACACCATGGAGTTCATCGTTGGGACGGTCCTGGCTGGCGTCCCCATTGTCCTTGAGGCCTACGACCGGTACTGGGACCTATCAAAGGGCCTCACCACCTTCCGCCATTACTCAAAAGAACTGGTTAAACTGGACACAATTCTTAACACGCAAAAGACTCTTTTCAGAGGCAACATTGTCAAACTGCTCACTACCATGACGGACGACCCAGACAGGGCACGAGGTTTACTCTCAGAAAGGAGTACGGAAACATGGGAGACATTGAGGCTTGAAACGATCAACAGCGAGCAACGCCTTGAGTCACTCAGAGACACCTTTACGTCCTGGAAAGCTACACTTGATCAGGTTCTCTCATCAGTCACGGCTATATGCCTCGAGGTGGACAGTTTTCGAATAACAAACGAGGTGCCAGTTGACTCACTCCCCTCAAGGGAGATGCTCAAGCAACTGCGGAAGAGATTCCGATTATGTTGGAGGAAGGGCGAGGTTCAGGACTCCATCAAGGAGTTGCGGGACTTTACAGCTGACTTTAACGAATTGACGGCTCGGATCATCAATGAGCTCAAGGAGATACAGAGCACGCCAGCCAAGGAGCCTGCAATACAGCGAAAAGCAAGCCAATCTGGCAACCTCGACAGGTATCGGCAAATTCAGTCAGCATCACTTCGACTATACAACACTTTTGCCCAGAGATGGTCTTGTACGAAACACCCGAGACACACCGCAAGCATCTCTCTTATCGATTTCAACCTGTCCGGCAAGTCAAAGGTCGCGGAGAACAGCATCAAGTTTGACGTTGCCATCGCTTGCGAAGGTGGCTCCGCCAAGGCACCAGACTCGTTGATCTGGTTGGAGGTGGAAACAGTTGACACAAGAACTTCAAACGCTATGGAAGCGGCGCGGCCTGCGACGAGTGATGAAGATACCTGGGAAGATCCTATACAAAGGATGACAGAACATGCTCACCGGGCCTCTTTTGAGCCATCTGGAAGCATCAATACCGATAATTCGACCACCAGCAGCCGGACAAGCCACTCAGATTCTATCATAGATCTCGAGATGATCGAGGATCTCTGCCGACACTTCCAAATCCCAAGACCGATATGTTCCTCCACATGCGTTGGCTACCTCACTTATGCCGGTCTTCACCACTTCTATCTTCCGCCTCCAGGACAACAGCAAACTGGGCAACAAACATCCCTGGCAGAAATCATCACATGGATATCTGAGGATGAGCTTACTCGCACCCTCCCAAGAACTTCCATGGTTCATCTTGCTGGCTCCTTGGCCACTGCTGTCTTACAATATCACTCTACGCCATGGCTTCCAAAGACTTGGGAGAGCAGTCAGGTACTCTTTTGTGGATCTAGGGACATCCTGGAGGACGCCAGCATCATCTCATCAACGAATCCATACTTTCGAGTTGGCTTCTCTAAAGTCCCGGAAACCATGAACCGCAAAGAATTTGACCGCAAACCCGTAGGAAGCCTTCCCAAAGCAAATACCCAAATTTTCCCACCATCCTCTTCCCTCGCCCGTAACGCGATTCTCTTTCGCCTAGGTATAATTCTCCTCGAACTGGGATATAGTCAACCGTGGCCACAGCTTCGAAACCAGTCACTCTCAAATCTCCCCGCTCAACATCAAACCGACTATGATGCCGCCGAGAAACTAGCGCAGACACCGCTCTTGCGAAATCGAATGGGGCCAAGGTTCTCAACTATAGTACGCAAGTGCTTAGGCTGTGACTTTGGATTGGGAGAAAGTGATCTCGCTAGTGAAGAGTTGCAGGGAGCGTTCCTTGTGGGTGTGGTTGAAGCATTAAAGGAGACTGAAAGAGGCTTAAGACGGTTAGAACAGAGTTTGGGGAGTGAGTTCTACTAGCATGGATTGACTCACGACTCTCAGCGTCGTCATGTATTCTGTAGCTTCGCTCTTTGCTAATAACACTGATGCCTCCTTTTGTAGGCACAGAAGCTTCATTGTCACAAAGGTAGACCCATGAATAGGGAATTTTCAGCCTCATCCGAAAACTGTGCTTGAATTCATGGTTTCTAGGCGCGGCGTGTTGGACATTGTCAGCCCTTCCGTTTCTCCTGTGACTGATCATAGCCCCCAAGCACAAGGCTATGCCTGCTTTAGAATCTGATTAACAGACTGTCCAGAGGTCTTAACTATAAATCCATGCCCATGGGAGGTGGTTGTGTAAGACTCTTCTGTTATGACGAAGCAGCTGTGTAGATAACTTCTCCTACGGTCCGCGTGGGCTTCAGGACATCAAGGTCATGAACTCAGTCACAGTCAAGACGCTTGAGACATGACCTGCAATTGTATCACAGGGTCATCTATACACTTACAGTCCATGTGTATTAAGGTGACCAGGTATCTAACGCATTGATGTGTCCTCCAGACTCAACAGTGACCATGCAGCAAGACTCTCTCCATCACATCCACAAGACATCTATATATTCTCATCCCAAGTTCGTTCTAATTCTTCAGATGTGTTCTTTATCATAGTTGAAGCCGGGATAGCCCACACACAAGATCGTTCTCATTCTTCACTTCAACTCGACTTCCGACCCAGCCACCATGTTCTCTACTCTACTCCCCAACATGGAGGAATACGACGTATACGATCAAGACAATCCAAAGCTGCTCATACAGAGCAAAATCAACTTCCACCTCGCCGCCAGAGACATTGAACTCATACAAGGCCACATTCTGAGGGCCCGTGTTTCTTGGGAAGGGGGCTGGAAGCTGGTGACGCTTGACCTTGATCGGTATATCGGGACGAGCAGCGAGGGCCGCCTTGTTTGGGGTGCCAAGGGTGAGCCTCTATCCCTTGCTGCCCAAGAGTCTAACTAAGCTTTGAAATTCTTCGCAGATTTCTCTTGGTCATCTACCAAGGTTGAAATGGCCAAGGATGTCTACGGCTGGTGTCCCATGCTTTATGCAACTTCTATGGACTTTCGTGGTCGAGCTCTACGCAGCGCCCTTAACTTGGCCCAATGCATCGGCATAGAGAACGGTGCCCTTGTTTGC
>NHTE02000009.1:550511-675960 GCA_002168265.2 Fusarium euwallaceae | reverse complement strand
CCAGCGGAAAGGGAATGGCATTAATGACGAGAATGGTAGCACTAGCAGTTCGATGTAGAAGAGAGTTTAGGCGGGTCATAGTCTGTTAAAATAAATTCACCGCAATATCAAATGAAGTTCTGGCAGGCACGTACTTATACGATCTTCATCATCGGTTATCCCGACTTTAACTATAATAAAGAACATATTTCCAATACATCATAGCATTATATCCCGATGCTAACACAGTGGCCTTTTTTAAGCCTTTCGGCCACCTGCAGCCCGCAGGAGTCGAAGACTCATAGACTGCCTATCTACATAGGTATTTAACTGCTCTGACCTCCGCACGTACTCATACACCATCTCCTAAATCAAGATAACGCCTCAATGTCTGCTTGTGGTTAGAGCCAGAATCCCTCTCCAAGGTTGTAACTCACCTTCCATCGCTCACTGTCCACTTCACGCTGAGAGCTGGCAGCCAAGTCCAGGGCCTTGCGACTTAGTGTGAGCTTCTTCTTTTGAACTTCTAGAACATACTAGTTGACCAGATGGTCAGCAGAGGAGAAACGCCTACCGCCTGGAATATTACAGTAACTTACTTCCTCAACGGATCGGGGGGTTATGTACTTGGTAGCTATGACAGGGCGTAGCTGACCGATTCGATGTACGCGAGCAATGGCTTGCTCTTCGGACATGGGATTCCAATGAGGTTCCATCAAATGCACGTAGTTTGCCGACGTCAAGTCAATACTGGGTGGCGCCTCGTGTCAGAACATTGGAGCCCATGTCTTTGCACTAACTTACCCTTCGCCGGCGCTGCCAATAGTTGCGAGCAATACGGTACATGTCGGGTCATTGTTGAACTTGGATATTGTCTGATGTCTTTGTTCAAGGGAGCTTTTGCCGTCTATCCGTTCATAGGAATAGCTTTTTTGTCGCAGGGCGATTTGAACGAGGTCAAGCATCTTAGTCCATTCGCTAAACACCACACTATGAAACGTTAGCTCAACACTTCGAAGAGTTCGCCTTTCATGGAATCAAGAGGAGGATCGTTCGTTACCTCTTTACAGGGCTTGGTGTAGATCCTTTGTGGTTTCCAGCTTGCTCTTTATCAAGATTTCGGATCAACGCTTCCACCTTGGCAGAAGGTCGAAGAGGGCGAGTAGGTGACTCCTCTTGGGGGCTTCCAGTGCGAAGAGAGCCAGCCATCCCAATAGGTTCAGAATAATGTCTCGTTGAGACGCAAAGGGCACAAAAGGGGCTCCCCGTGGTTGAAAGTAAATCGTCATGGCACAGAGCACAGCTTTCTCCCTCAGACTGTTTCTTCTGCGAATCCACCAAGCCGCCCTGGCTTAGTCTCCATGTTTCCACAGCAGAATCTGGCAGTAGATCCTCTCCATGATTGCAAATACGTCGCAGAAAGTTGATGATGGGCAAAACGTTCTTCTTGCCGTTCATATCCGTTGAGCGCATGTTTCCCTCGTCTTGAAAGGATCCGGAGGCAATCCTAGTGGCTGTGGCGCTGAAGAATTTGTAGATTTCGCGGTCTTCTCGAGATAGGTCAACCCTTTCAATCTTTTCTGTGCGGCTTGGAAGCTTGTGCGAGTGATTGATGCTCTGCTTCGTCCGGCGGAGACATGTTGCTTGAACCAGAATGCGAAGTTTTGGGAAGCCATCAGGTCGCTCGTCTCGTACGGGATTGGAAATCCAATGGTCAAATTTGGACTTTTCAACAAAAGGCGGTATACGAAGGAAGCTCAATAAAGCCCCGTAGTTATCCAAAGTGTTCTGTATTGGAGTGCCTGTGAGACACCAGCGCCTCAGGCACTTCAGGTCGCATGCTGCGCGAAAGATTTGAGTAGATCGGTTGCCGATGTGATGTGCTATGTTTGCCCACGTTAGTGCCTGAGTCCGAAGAAAGGACGAAAAAAAGCTGTATGGCTACTCCTTACCTTCGTCAAGAACAACGCGGAACCATTCTTCAGAGAACAGTGGCCCCTTAGCAGCCCAGTCGGATCTGAGAGTCTGATAGGTCGTCAAGATGATGTCGTAGCTACGGAATTGTTGCGCGAGACGATCTCGATCGGTTCCATGGTATGTAGCAACGGATAGTTGACCCGGATGAATGTGCCTGATGATAAAATTAGGGTATTGATTGTGAAGTAATAAAGTTCGGCTCACTTCTCTATCTGGTTCCGCCATCCAGTGATTGCTAATAAAGGTAAGTGACTCGATTCAGAACATTATTGAAGCTTCATACTTGATTTGGGGGCTACCACCAACGATGTCAAAGACGTCGGTTTTTCGAGTCCGGCTTTCGGATCATTGAACGCGTCCATTGACCAACAGATGAGTGATAGAATACTCAAGGTTTTTCCAAGACCCATTTCCTATGCGAATAGTGAGTTAATGCGAGAGGGGAGAGAAGGGAGAATTCATGCTGACATCGGCGAGGATTCCCCCCATGACCGGAGGCGGCACGCGAGTTTCCTGCCCGGTGATTTTGTGACGATACCTATCAATAACCATTTGTCAGCACTCATTTGACGATGGATTTCACACTTTGGTGTCTTACGTAGCCTCTCCACTGCACAGTTCAGATTCCCCCCAAAGAGACGGGCATTGCCCCATGTCGAGGGAGGAACATTCCTTCTCGCTCAGCATAGTGAGAGCCGCTAGCTGATGTCTACGCTTGTTAACCTCGGTCAGTTGAGAAATGAAGAAGATGATCTCACTGTTTCAACTTAGACCGGAGCCGCGGGCTTGGTCTTGTTGTCGGCTTGATAGCCAGATCCCCTGCAAGGTCAAATATGCCCATCAGTTGGCCCTTTGCCGCCTCATCAAGACATGCAGTTGGTGTTGAATCGTCACTGGTTATTGCCAGGTCCTCCAGGCGTGGCATCTGACAGCCAGGCCTAACAAGGTAGTGTGGATTGAAGTATTCAGCATCCAAATCAAGTTGCTGAGCATCGCGAGGGGATGGTTGCTGGAAATAGAGGCCGGCGCTGGATAGGAGATTGCCAATGTTGGTCCTGTCCCTCATTGCCCCATAAACGATGATGCGGAGAGTTAATTCGAGGCTAGGCTGCTCCATGCTTGAGTCTGTCCTTTTGCCTTTGCCTTTCGATGAGTGAGGTTCTGGTGCAATCATCGATGCGTTGATCTTCACTGAAGGCATTGCTAGCAGTGTGAGTAATGCGGGCTCTGGAACAATCCCAGCATATTTGCTAGAGTCTAGAGTATACAACTTGACGAGAGTGCCACATGGTCGCATATCGACTGAAACTGTGGTCATCTGGTCCTTCTGGCGGCCTCGAAAGAAGGATGAGTTCGCCTTAGTTGTGATCTTTTTAAGGGGGATCATGTCAGCCTCGGACCTAGACAGTCGCTCAACGCTTTCCGGTAGCTTACCACTCCAAAACAAGTATCGGGCAGCGTGTCAGATGCAGGTGACTCGACCTGACTAAACATCATGTCTGTGTCATTGTCGTCATTCAGCGCCATCTGACTCTCGTCGCATAAAATGTCGTCAAAAGATGGCGCGAAAGACAGAAGTTGGTGGGATTCGGAGACGTCGAGGAAGTCTTGACCAACATCAGGCTCTACTGCCTGGAAGCGGCTTCTCTTGTCACATCGAGTGCCATTCTCGAAGCTCAGAGATGCAGGTCGCTTGTCCGGAAAGCGCGCGGGCACAGAGTCGTCGCGTTCAGAAAACATGCTGTCATCAGACGTTAATGATCTGACAGGATTGAAGATGTTGCAAGTTCCAAGTTGTCTCTCGGAGCCTGCAGCTTTAAAAAAAAGCAAGAGGTTGCCTCGCGAGACGCCTGATTTGACACAGCCACAGGGTTGCCTTGCTTCGCCAGGTCTCATGCATCATTTACTCCCCAATCATATCACGTAGTTACGCGGTCAGACTGGCACGCCACAACATACGCCAATACTGTTATGTGCAGAGAAATAGCTACGCGTTAATGGTGTTGTCATTCACGACAAACTTGAGTCAATGAAAAAAGCGACAAACAGCTTGGAAGTTGAAAAGATTTTGCTAATTTGTCGTCAAGCTTTACTCTCGAGGGCTTGTAAAAAAAGATTCCAAGATCCATGACTGCGACTGGAAGATGGACACGCGAGAAAGCGCCTCCTGCTGCATGGCCGTGGTGGCGGTGCACAACAAGCAATAAACATCCTTCTTTTACCTTGGGCATCGCTAAACTGCCGAATCACAAGGCTGCCACCCTCCCCTTTCCCAATAGACCCAGAACCATTAGGATTAAAAAGTTTAATGAATTATAGAACAGGTTCCAGGCATATGTGCTTTCACGAGTCAAACCATTCCTGGAGGCTTTGGTCATGAAACAATAACGCTAAACGTCAGTCCTCTGCAATCACTACGTAGATCTCGTGATTATTAGAGTAAAAAAGAGCTAGCAGACTATACTTTTTTTCACTGACATGAGAGATTGTGTTTGGTAATAATAGAGCAAATTTCCCAGAACTCTCCAATGCTACCCAGTCAAAGATGGGAGCGGCTCAGTACATAGGTAACATTGGATGACGAGGTGATGCTGGGTGACTTCTAGCTAATCTCTCCTCATCAACCCTCCTTTTGCAATTCTTCGAACTCCGGTGCATCCTTCGCATCTACAACCAGACCGGTGCTCTGGAAGACCTTGGAGAGCGCATAGACTCGCCTCCAAGTTTCAGCAGCATCCTCGAGGTCCCCCAAAGGAACGACATAGTCGTTGATGAACTCATCATTGATATCGCTGTTGATGTAATCTAGCTTTTTCTTGATGTCCAAGAACATTGTTTGGAGGTTTCCAAAGGTCTCTACAAGAACGCATCAGTATTCCACTAGATGAAATAGGTTCAATAATGCGTTGGGCACTCACTCTGCATCTTCTCCACTGACTTGATCGCGTTTTCAATGGTATCTCTGACACCTTTGATGCCTGCCAAGAGGGAGTCAAGCTGGTCTATTGATGAAAATGAACTGTCAGCTACTCCCATCCATCTGACAACTCGAGGATAGGCAGGGAACTTACGGGACGCTGCTGTGATGGATTCAATGGCGTTCTCTCCCTTCTTCTTAGCGAGTTCAAACCTCTCGTTCAGTTCTCTCAGGCTGTTCATCAAGCCCTTGTGCTTGACGAGGTTGACGATCAGGATGACAGCGCCCACCACAGGGATGTAATCTTCGATCATAATCAAGTCAGTAACTCACGACCTCCGTTTTTTGTTTTGGGTCAAGATGTTAAGGGGTACTTACGGTACCACTTCAACTGTCCAAGTTCCCGAGCCTTTTCCACTTCTGCATTCAGCATCTGTTCCGCTTCTTGAACAAGTAGCTTAGCATCATCGATGAGCTTCTGCACCTTGCTCTTCTTCGCTTCGTAATCGGGTAGAATGTTCTTCAGACGCCTGTCGATCTCAGTAATGTCTTTGAGATCGACATTCTCAGTATCGACTTTGAACTAACACCGATTTCGTCAGTGAACGAAGTCCAGGAAACAAGGTGGGTATCTGCATTACCTGCGAGAGCTTGGTGAACATCTGACCACACTGGCCCTCAACCTCCTTGGCATGATTGGCCAATCTATCAAGCATCGTGTCCGCCCTTCTCTTGGCGGCGTCGTACTTGAGGTTCCCTTTGACCATTCCGGGTTCGCCCATTACATTAAGGCTGGCCACAATCGTCTGGAGATACTGCCCGGAATCCTTGGCAAAGTTGCCAATACGACCTCCAAGAGTAATCATGGGCTCAATAGTATCCACCTGGAACTCACTGGCCCTCTTGTGCATCCTGGGCAGGACTTGCTTCATGTACTAATCGAGGTGTGCTCAGCATGGTGCCATTCTGAGTGCTTCAAAGACACCGGTGTAAACTTACATCGTAGAGAGTGTCATCCTCGGCGAAAAACTTCTTGAGGTTCTCACGAGAGAACTCGGCTTCAAAAAGGTCCTCGGTGGAGGGAAGAGCCGTGCAAGCACGAACGTACCTCTGAAGATTAACAAAGTCTTCAGAGTTCAGAATGAAGGTGTTGGCAGGATCTTTGGGATCCAACTCTCCGACATCGGCGTTGGGGTCGTTGCCAAGAAGAAAGATCTTGGCGGCATCGTCATTGCCTTCGACCTTTCCCTGGGCCATCAATGTTTCAGTGGAGGTGAGAGACATGATGATGAACTTGTAAAGTGTTCAATGATGGGTATGGATAGAAAGAGTCAGTGAGAATGTTTGCTTGGTGCTTTGGTCTGTACAGTTTCTTTACCACGGCGTAGGTTGGGGCTATATATCCTCACAGGGAGTCAACTAACGGTTGAGAAAAAGATTCTTCAAAGTCGTAAAGAGATATTTCCACGCTCACCGCAAGAACGACTCGTCGCCGATGTTTGAAACATTGCGCAGCATTTCGAAGCCATCGGGCAAGCGGGCACTAGCTAGAGCAGGTCGATTTCCTTGGCGAACAAGGGATTTCACCAAGCGGTCAGTCCCGTCACGAACCTACTGGTCGGTTGAAGCGATTTCAGCTGTCCGCGTTGCGAAACTTGTTGGCATACTTATCAAGAACGGTTATCAAATCAGTGTGTGGCTGGCTGGATGTTGAGTCTCGACCTCATCTGAAGTTGCAAACCTGATGGTCCTCTGCGGGATGAAACATATTGCATAATCCCTTTCATAGCTCCCCATCTTTGGCCTATTAGAAAGGTCTAGATATCGTCTATTGTGCACCGTAGCGTCCGTGAGCTGCTCGTTAAGCGAGAACGGCTCTCACATGGCTTGTGGCTGGCTGGATCATAGTCTGGCATGACACGGCAGAGGCAGTTTTGCCCCTGTCAAATGAATCAGATCAGACCACCTGTTTCAAGACCCCTCATTTTTAGTCCAATTAAAAAGATTTCGGCTATGATGCACCTCGTTTATCAAAGATAGTGTACAGATTAGCTGCGTCTTGATCGAGAACGGCTGGCACAATGGCTAGCTGAGGAGTTCCAACCTTTCCTAAAGTGAAGCGAGCGTTACCCTAGGAGGAACGGTCCGGACCGCCACATCGTTCTCGCCCACTAAGAACGGGACGGCCCAGGAGGTGGCTGCTTTGGCTCCTTGAACTACCCCACGATGCATACACGATGCCCCTGCAACGTCTTGGCATTAACCTTAAATAATGTTCACATCGAAAATGGTCATGATATTGTCCCATGGCTGGCTGATAAGTTTTGAAATCGACTTAGAATACGTAATGCACTGAACTGCAGGTTCATTCCAGACCTCTATCCCGCGATGATCTGATAACTCAGTTGAGGCTTTGAAACCTGGCGCTTGATAGTTCAAGTTCAACGTCCAATTAGCGATACATTTTGAATCTCACGTTGCGATATCGCTTCACAGTTGACCGGTAAGAGTATGGGATGACAGCGAGACTTGGTCTAGAATTCGCCCAGCTTCCATAATTTACTGAACTATTGGCTCGGCATCAGATGATCTCACTCATTCCACACCGCTCAGCATTCCCCTCTGTCCTCGAGGAAAGCGACTTCACTAACTCAAAAGAGACGTAGCATAGCAGATAACCTGTGGGTGATACGTTGGCTCCGACATATATGCCGTGTCCATCTCAACATTAGGGGAAAGCCTTCAAGCGCTCTTGTAATCCTTGACAAATTTCTTGACTCCTCAGCACAATCACACGCCAGTACCATCCTCTCAAAGTTTACCTCTTCTTTTCAACATGGAGATCGAACAAGCAGCCAGCTTCGTCTTTGACGGCTTGACACTCCAGGAGAAATCCTTGGCCCGAGAGATCGTTCGATTCCAATACTACGATGCCAAGAAACTCAATGTACGTTGACATCAATTTTTGACATGGCGTAATCTTTGAGGTTCAACCTGTCTATTTTGCAAACTAACCTATGTTTAGGGGTATTATAGAGCACCAGTGCTCTACATGGACCAGGTTCTGAAGCATCTCGCTGCCGGTGGCCAAGAGTCCAAGACGACCCCACGCCGCATGTCCCTGTACTGTGATACTCTCGTTATTGCAGAGACAGTTCCTCTCATGGGAGCAGAGACCTTCTTCTGCAACATCACCGCACGCCAGATTTTGTTCTCAGCGGCTGCATCTGGCCCTGCCATACAGATGCGCACGAACCGCAACTCGAGGCTTTTGATCAATTCCCAAACTTTGCCCGAGGCCTTTCGAGTGGAGTTCATTAGCTCCCGGGGCGACAATGAACAGAAGGCAGTCTCCATCCCAGATGGGGCGTTCGGCATTTCATACACTTCAACTGGAACTGGAACAGTTGTAAAGGAAGAAGTCCTCCCTACTGGCCCGGATATGGAGTTGCAGGCAGAGAACTGGATGAGTCTCATCAATGAAGATGGTACACTGAAGACTGTCCCGTTCACCACCGAGTAAGTCTTCTCCCTTGACTCAAACATTGCCATCTTGCCTAGTTCTGGGACACGACTGACCATGATGTTTACTTTTCAGCAATTTCCCCCGCATCTTGAACTTCGAGCACCTCATGGCAGCTGCAATGGCCTATGAGAATCCCAAGCTCGCCTTATCCATCCTGAACTGGATCTGCGCAGCCACCAAGACGGTCGGCGGTTCTCTACTGGGAGCCCAAGCCCAATCCCTCCGAAACAGCATCGCAGCCGACAACTCCGGCATGATCTCCAGCGTACCCTCCCTGAACATATACTCCTGCAAGCAGATCCTCAAATCTCGCCTTTTGGCCGCCAGAGCGTTTGAGGACAGCTTCAGAGAGTACACGTCAGAGGAGAGAAGCGCCAGCAAATGGACATACCTGGCTGCCGACCTCTTGCGAAAGAGTGACCAAGCCCTTGAGGAATACGGCTTCCTCTCAAAGCTGGCGCGGGTGCGCTACGACGAAGCTATCCAGGCGTACTCTTACGCGGAGGACCAGTTCAAGAAGACCCAGAATCTCGTCAATGAGGCTAGCGAAGAGTTCAAGAAGAACGTGGCCGCTTGGGAAAAGAAGCAAAAGATCGCAGCAGCCAAGGAAATCCTGATGGGTCTCGTCGCTGTAGGTGTCGCCATCGCGGCCACCGTTGCTACCGCCGGCGTCGCGGCACCAGCAGTGGCAATCTCCGCGGCTAATGTGGCTTCTACTGCGTCCAAGGTCGCGCAAGCTATCGCCAAAGTCAAGGAGATTATTGAGAAGATCAAAGAGATCTACGATAAACTTAAGCCAATCATTGAAAAGCTGGGCGAACTCTTCAAGGCCATCCAAGCCATGGTCGCCGCTATCGAGGCAGCCCGGGCTGCTTTGGATCTCCCCAACTCCCTCAAGGAAGGTGATATGAAGCTTGATGCTCTAAACGCATCGGCGCAATGGGATATCTTCGACATTCAAGTTGGTCTACTTGAGAAGCAGTTTGCAGATCTTGGTATTCCCGACCAGGACAAGTATCTTTTTGCGCTGCGTTCGCTGGTTATTCATGGCAAGACGTACTTGCAGTCGCAGGTCAATGCCGTGGTTCGCGGTGACGAGCTGGCTACGGTGCAGTTGAGGCTCAGGCAACAAGAGGCCAGCCGTCCGGCTATTGAAGCCATGATGACACGTTTTTCAGAAAGCGAGGAGTTGGTGAGCGTGCTCAAGACGGCAATGTTCGATCGCCTGCTTGCCGTCCGAGCACTCATCTATGTCGACTTCAACTCATACGTCAATGCCTACAACTACCATACCCTCGACACCAATTCCCCTATCAAGATGTCTGCCGTGAAGCCCGTCGTGGATTATCTTGCGGATGCTGCGCGCTTGCAGAGTGCTATTGCGTCTTTTGGCTCCAAAACAGCCATTCAACGCAAGACATTCACACTCGACGACGCGGCCCTGGGCATCGACGTGGCGCAGGTGGCAAGTGACTTGAAAGAAGACGGCCGATTCAGATTTTCTGTTCATTCCACGAACCCAAGCTTCGAAGGCTTCTACCGTGTTCGTGTTACATGCGCGCGCGTCCATCTTCGCGGGATTCGCTCAACAACCGACAAGGCCCTTCGGCTTGCCCTACAAACTACTGGGCGCTTTGTGGATATCGCACCTCCACGTAAAGTTCCTACCGCATCGGCTACGTACTCTTTTACAGGAGATTCGCGTACCGTCATTTTTGAGATTGATCCGGCTCGTAATGATTTGGTACTTTGCGACGGAAGCACTGGGCTGGCTCAGGATTACACGGCTCAAACGCCCTTCACTGAGTGGACCATAGAACTTGCCAGAGGAGGTTTGACTTCTGATGAACTGGAGACGGATGGCTTAAGCGGGGTAGAAGTTGAGCTGGTTTGCGACGTGTGTTATAGTGATGACTTGTGATCCCTCAGGAGTTTTTAACCCGAGTTTAAATATTCAGACACAGATCTGGATCGTAACCTTCCTTAAGAATTGAGAGACTGTCCTTATCTTTAAGACCTTGTAGTGATCATTGAGAGGGCACGCTAGTTTTCGACCCTTGTTAATCTGGTGAGTCCGACACGACTTCTGAAAGGCAGTACAAACGAGCACATCTTCGACTAGAAGATCGACCATTGAGCTAGTATCCCGATCTGTACGCCTTGTCTCAAATCCGAGTCATAGTGGCTGGCTGTACCTGATCCCATAAATCAACATTTGCCAATCAATCTTATATGAGTTACCAGGTTACATGTGTGGCCCAGCCAATACATGACGTGATGGGAGAGAACGTTCCAGTCCAAGCCGAATCGTTTCGGGTCTAGATCTCCCTGCCGAGACCTGATTTGAAGTATAAAATGCGGACGTCCAGCCCAACTCGCATCAAACCACCATACCGTTACATCCCATCATTGTAAACCGAGGACACATTTACCGATATCTTTTCTTATTGGCTTTCGAGCGAGAATATATTCAATGGCTACAGAACTTCAAGTCCCGAACACTGGCTCATTCCTTCTCCGAGACAAGGAAAATACAGTGACGAAAATACAGCTTAATCCTAGGTCATTTTCCGTTCTGAGAGAGGCTATTGCAGATGGCATGCAGCTTCCAGCAAGTTCAGCCGAATTCGAACGTCGATATGAAAGGCGTCCCATTCAAGCGTTTCTTGAACGTGATCCAGGTGTATATGATGTAAGACCACTCTCGATAAGCAATAGAAATGATTTCATCAGTCTAATCATACATTCAAACTAGTATGTACTTGAAGTGTTCGTCACGATTCATGGGACCTGTGAGCGCTTCAAAGGCTCAGCTGGTCAAGACATGCCTGCTGTTGGTGAGTTCACTGAACCTGTTACTAATAAGTTCGGCCTGTTAATCTGTATAACCTTTAGGCCAACTTCTTGTCCGTGTTGCGGACTCGGCGATGGAATTGCTTGGAGTCCGTCTCAACGCGCTTGTACAAGAGCAGACGGACCGCGATATTAGATCGCTGGTCGAAGAACTTTCCAAGAGGCTTGAAGAATTAAGTCAAGCGGCATCAGACCTTGCGAAGAAAAGCACAAGCATGGGGCAGCAAATTATCGAGGTGAGTCGAATGCCACGACCCCGACAACTAGACGACGGATTCGTGGTTGGTCCTGAGATTTCATCACGAAATACACAAGATTGGTAAACTAACAGAAAGTCCCATCCAAAGTTCAAGGTCAAGTCTAGGAAGAATTATGAAGACGTTTCCAAGGTTAGTGAGCGCTGGGATAAGGCTCGCATATCCGACGAGGAATGGCAGAGAAAGATGGAACAAGATGTTCAAGCCCGTCGAGAGGAAGCTGCACGCCTTGAAAAACAAGCGGAAAAGATCCGCCAGGTAGATCGATTTGCGCCTCCGAAAAACCCTTGGGTTTGGGATAGTGAGTCTGCTGCTACCCCCCATGTTGGTGTATGAGAATAGCCAAGGGGCACGATGCTTTACTCGTTCGGATTGAAAGACTGACATGGATATGATCTTAGTGTTCCGAGCTGCTGAAACCAAATTGCCCATTACGCAGCTACTACAAGCTGCTGGTCTTCCTTTCCGGAGTCTAGAGGAGCTTGAGGAGGCATTTAAAATGTTGAGTCGAGAAGCAGATGAGATCGAACGGAAAATTGCGCATGGGTTGCGAACCTTTCGAGATGCATCGGGTAAGTAGACGTTCATACCCACCGGGGAAAACTTATTGCGCATTCTCAGATAGTCTAACACATGTCTTGCCAATGCTAGGGAGTATCGAAGCGTTATACAAGAACATGCATCACCTATCTGGAGAGGCTGAAGAGGTTGCTACAGCCATCTCGGATATTAATTGTGAGCACCCCTACCTTCTACTACTACCTCGATAGCTTGTTTACTAAAAATGAAATCAAGTTGCGGCTTCGAGATTGATCACAGACAACGAAGACCTGGCACGCAGATTGGAGTACCTGCAAACCGACCTGGAGATGGATGCCGAGGTGGAAACGAGACTCGAAAATATGTTGAACTCTAGGGTGGATGAGATATCCGAATGCTGTGCTATGTGGAAAGAGGTTAAAATTGCCGGAGAAAAGTTCAGCAACAGCTAATCTTATCAATCATGAGATATTGGATCGATCAAGGGATTTTATAGTATGATCCTAATTTCCTTTTCTTATCATTATGTTACGATTAATATTATTGTTTGTTGCTAAACGTTTCACAACCATAATGCCCCTCCAATCCCTAGTTCATCATCACACTCTACTTGGGCATTTTCGAGGGAGCCCTACTACTTGGCACTATCTAGATCTAGAGTGTCGCTCCAAGACTAAAAATCATAGATTGGTGTCTCGGGCGACAGAAGTAGCCAGGCGTAATGAGCGTGTTTTGCTGTGACCTCATTCTAGCGTCGACAGACAAGACGGGATTGAGATTGTCCGTCTGTCACTCCAGTATAGATAGCACCTTCCATCACAAATATGTTCAAGATCCAAACCTAGAACATCAACTGGGAGCATGTTGAGTTTCATGGCGGTGAAGATATTGTCGCTGTATCCTTACAGGGCTGGTGCCTGCCGGGTTAGTAATGAGTTAATTTCGACTTCTCCCGAAGAAGTGGGTCCCATGATAGGGCATCAATTTCCTAAAACGGCAATCTATTTCCAGAGCTCTTACGGACTGCTCTGTTCGGCGTAGCATTGTGTAAGTAGGCATGCCATGAGTTAACGTTAAAGCAATTCGGATTGGCTCGATCCGCGGATCAAACCGACGGGCCGAATGGACCTTAATTCCTCCGTGCAGATTTCCTCTCGCTACTGGTGCAAGGTAGCATTCAAGAATCCTTCGGCTACATCGGCTGGCGGGAACGAGTTAAACGAGCGGGGGTCATACTCACCAAGTGTCGTACATGTCCAGATTAGGTTGCTAGACCTATCGAGAGGCCCATTCACCTTTAGCCTATAACCATCTTAGTCTCGGAGATATTGCCTTGGGCATGCTGGATAGTAGCGTTGCATAACTAGGCACGCTTTAAAAATGATTGGACCCGAATGATATGACAACGTAAAAGGAAGGCGTTGAACTCTATTTGAGAGAACGAGGCATGAATTTCCAAGGCCCCCTTGTGTTGTGGATGCTTCGTGTGATCAGTTGTGGGCAGATACGCTCGATTGACTTTTCCTAATAGTGGGTGCATGTGTTAAGACGATAGGTATAAAATGGACGTGAAGCAAAGCAGTTAATTCACGACGGCAAGTTCACACTCACAGCCACTTCACCTCTTCTCTTTCATTATGCCTAGCCAACGTCGAGGGCTTAGGCACCTCACCAAGACGCTCCTCGGGGCGCTCTTGTTGACCCCCAATGGCACACTAGCGTCGCCCTCGTCCACGGGCAAGAAGGTCTTCGCCCATTACATGGTTGGAGACTCGACTGCCCAGCACCGTCAACAGGACATCAAGGATGCCAAAGCCATGGGCCTTGACGGCTTCTCACTCAACATCGCCAAGCCCGACAGGTCCTTTGTGCGGTCTACTATGAACGACATGTTCGACTTTGCAGCTGGTCAAGATTTTGGCCTGCACATCAGCATGGACCTTTGGGCCGCTGGCGACAAGCCAGACCCGAAGGGTATTCCTGATTATAAGTCACTGTTCGTCGATTTCTTCGGGCACCCTGCGTACGAGCGAGGTGCCAATGGCTTCCCCATGGTCACGACCTTCTCTTCCGGAGGCTCGGATAATCTGACTTGGGAGGATTGGCGTGACCAGTTTGCCCAGAAAGTCTTTGTGATTCCCAACCTCGATGCCATTCCGGGATACTGGGAGTTCCATCCCGGCTTTTGGGAGCATTGGGGACAAGTTGTTGATGGTCTCTTCTCCTGGGAGTCTGCTTGGCCTCTTCGCGAGGGTAAGGGTGGTGCTTTTCCGGGAGACATTGGGCCTGATATGCCTCTCATCAATGGTATGAAGGAGTACAAGAAGAAGTACATGATCGGCCTCAGCCCGCTGCAGTACAAGGATGCCTACGACACCAACATCTACCGAGCCGGTGATCTGAACCTGCCTACGCGCATGCAGAACATTCTGAAAAACCGAGACGACATTTACTACGTCAATGTTTTGACGTGGAACGACGGCCCCGAGTCTCACTACATTGGCACCATCTGGCCCGAACAGAACACCGACCCTGAACCCGCCCACTACATGAAGTTGCCGCACAAGGGTTGGCAGCGTGTCATCGGCTCCTTCGCCGCAGCGTTCAAGGGAGACGGAGTCATGAGACCTCTTGGCGGCGACACGGTCACTGGCGCGTTTTGGTACAAGAGTATCCTGTCCAACACCAAATGCAGTGCTACTCCCGAGGACGTTGGCATTGAGCAACAGTATCTGAACAAGCCCGAATCATACGAGACCGCCACGGACAAGGGTGCATATGCCATTGTACTACCCCAAGGTGCATCGGGATGGTCCATGAGGGTGAACAGCGGAGGCAAGACGGACACCATCACTGGTCTCAAGGGCGGCTTGAACTCTGGCAACACTCAGCTCAATGCGGGAGCCCAGAGTGTCGAGATCCTCAACTCGGCCGGTCAAGTTGTCGCTGTTGCTGGAGGAGGTCGTTGTGTCTATGGAGGCGATGCATGCCCCGATTGCACTTACAACGTCAACCCCAACGTCGTCGAGTTCACCAGCGGTAGTAACGTCCCTGCTTCTTCCAAGTGTGACGAGAAGTGCACAGCCAGTGCAGGCGGCGACTGGGGTGACATCTCCAAGGATGGAAAATGTGGCCCTGACCATGGTAACGCCAACTGCATTGGCTCCACGTTTGGATCTTGCTGTTCTGCCAACGGCGAATGTGGCATGTCAACTGCCCATTGCGGTACAGGTTGCCACAAGTCTGCTGGTATCTGCTATGGCGGCAAGAAGACGGTTGACAACGATGCCGACGACAAGGAAATCGACAAGAACTGGCCCCCGGCCCTCGTCAAGGCGATCTGCAACATAGATATGGATACGGAGGATACCAAAACCTTGACGAGTCGATGGATCCAGACCGGTGCTGCCACTTGGTTCCTCAACTTCCTGAGGGAGCGTGGCGCCGAAAGGTGGACCGACAACTTCTTCAAGAAGGTCATGGACCAGAAAACCCTGAATTTCGACTGCCTTGAACTTCTTACGGGGCACTGCAGCGGACCTGGGGACAAACATTGCCAAGACTACATTCCTCCGCCGTCATACTACGTGCATCTTCAGATCGGCAACCTATACGCCGCCATGGATCAGTTATGGGCGAAGATGGTCACCAACGCCATCGAAGAACTGTCTACTGATATCAAAGATGTCGTCGCCACTTACGGTACTCCCCCAGAGTCCAAGAATTCCCTCATCCTCAACATGTTTGTCGGTGTCTTGACCTCCCTGGCGGGTATCTCGGGACACATCAGCGACGTGTCCCCAGGCACCGCACTGGGAAAGTTTGCCAACCCGCTGACAGTCTTCTCGGGTATCTTTGCGCAAGCTTCGGCAGCTGACGGCTCCGTCAAGGGCATAACACCTTCTGAGCTGAACGATAATCTGGAAAAGGTCTACGGAAAAATGTTCAAGGCCGTCATGGGACAGATCAACGCCACTCTTACTACCGTCTTTGGCGGAGTGCTTCCGGACGGCTGGTCAGAGGATGATATCAGTCCCGAAGACTACGTATGGATCCATTTTGCCAAAGGTGAATGGTTGAACCCTCACCTGAAGGATGAGGCTGTCAATGTGTACGTTGAAAACACAAAGAAGAGATTTGTAAGCCAGCCCCATGTTTCTGATATATATCGATACCCTGCATACTGTACTAATCTGGAATGATGGGAAATAGACCGAGTTTGCGACTGTCACGGCTATGAAGGCAGGTAGTAAAGCGCGCTACCGCTTATTGGCATCTCCTTCAAAGTGCATGAGCAAGGAGAAATGCGCCGACATCGACGGAGCCTATTTCTACAAGGACGTAAGTAACAATCCCTCCCACAACCCCCTAGTTTCCCCGTTCTCTAACCATTTCTCAGTTTTGTCTTGCCTTTGGCTATTTGCTAGGAGGAGGACTAGCTCCCACGATACCTGTCCAAATAGAGGGTAAAGAGCTCGCTACCCTGCGCAGGTTCCTCCCCGACTTGAACGGAGCTCTGGTCAACAATTTTGACTGCGCTCCATACGCGGCTTTGAACCGTGATGAGTGCCCAGCCTTCTCCCAGACGCCGCTTCCTAAGAAGTGCACCGACATCCCGGAGCCGACTATCCCGACAGGCAAGGACTTGAGCTTCACTAACCCCATGAGTTATCCCAAGTGCTATGTGAACTTTATCACTGTTCCGTGGGATGATTGTAGACTTGACTAGTTATTAATCTTGTCTCGTCGTGGTGTGGAGGAAATGCAGAATATCATGTAGTCGTATATGGTTCAAGCTAGTATCACTTGATGATTTGGGAACTGTTCATACAGGTGCTGAGTCCAGAATATTACTGGCAAGTTTAACGTTGAAATAGACCTATTGCGTCTACTTTGAGGCCCCCCTGGTGACATATTAAAGGGTTCAGTGAGCAGAAAAGCCAGAAAAAGGAAATGATAGGGACGGACAACATGGAGTAAGACCTTTTTCCCTTGGCAGAAGGATTATAGACAACATATCATTTGTAGTGCAGTCATTGAGAGTTATCGAATCACAGGCTTACCATTCATATTATTAAGAACGATCTCCACCAGGTGCGCTACCATTTGATAATGTTTGAAACTATTTAATTACGCGGTCGTAAAAAAACACGAGATACTAAACCAACAACGACTAGATTTAAGGCCTAAGAATTCTAAGAAAAGAATTAAAAGTAATTTAATAGTATTAGCGGATAATCATCCTCTTATTTCTCTTTTTTATCCCTTGGTTATTAATAACTAGACTATAAAAATAGGCCCTTCTGCCACCTTAGCTGGGGCCAGGCGGCGTCTTGGAGTCTGAAGTTTTTCTACGACGTATGACAATGCGGAGCACCTTGCTACAACTACATAGGTACTGAAATGAATCACCTATCCTCACTTCACAACATGGCATGATTTCGGTATTCGGTTGCCAACAGTCAGTCGCCAATATTACATAAGTCGATATATTCGAATGAACCTTATAACCTTTAAGCGGGAGTTATAAAACAAGCGAGAGTCCCCGACCAACAGTCACTTTCTCCTTTTCCTTCCAACACTCACACACTTGACTACCTAGCCTTCAGAACTTTCTTTGCTACACACCCCCTCGGATATAGAGATGTCAACGGTTGGAGACATGATTGAGCTCATGTGGAAGCCTCCTCGCAAGGAGCGAGGGGTAAAAAGGCAACATGTCGACAGAACGCTCCCAGAGAATTTCAAATACTACGGCCACTGGGGATATACCCTCTACCGCACACACTACAGCCCCGAATCTGACGAACACTGGGACACGCTACTCGACGCTTTAAAGCGACAAACCTATCTTGCACTTGGATACCTCGACAGTGATGAAATATACCGCTATGATGCGAAAGAGCGAAGATGTGGAGAATTTTCCCACAGCAATCGAGAAGAATACACGAGTGATTTGGAGCGAGTCAAAAAGCTGTTTCGTCTTGATCTCCGCGAGGATTCATCGCTACTCAGCGGTCTGAATGTCCGACAACTTCGAAAGGTGTGCCTTGATGAGCATCCCAAAGCAGAAAAGACCATGGCAGGGATGTTTCGTTGCGCACTTTTCGCCGATGAGGCAGTGCTTAAAGACATTGCCAGAGGTGTGTTTATCGTGAAGGTGGTTGCTTACGACTGGGAAGAGGGTAACGAATATTGGGGTTGGATGAGAGTCCCAACGGGCTATTTACTGGAACTTTGGCATATCCTCATGATGTCACCGTTTAACTACCATAGGGTCCTATGCTTTGAAGGCCCGGAGGAGGACCTCGAGAAATATATTTGGGCTGGAGATGTGGCGGCGAACCTAACCAGTTGCGCCTCGGAAATACGACCATTGTTCGTTCACTATAGCGCCCAGAGGCCCGAGTTTGGAGTTGACCCGAATGGTCGTCGCTATGTCCCACCAAAGGCCGGGCTTCCACAATAATAAATAAAAGCTCTGTAGCACATTACAGTATTATAATTTAGACTAGCTGTAGACTATCAAGTGGAGAAAATGCCAGACTAGAAAAGTCTACATCGTCGCCCTGATCCGAATCCTCGTTCATTGGATCGCCATCTCTCTCGTCATTACTGCTGTCATCGTCAAGAATAGGGAGGTCCCATGCAGTGTTGAGCCAGATGCGGTCGAGCTAGCGGTCCAAAACCTTAGTCGTTACCATAACTTGTTCGGCATCCATACCCTCGATCTCTCCCCAGTGATTCTCCGCCTTAGTTATCAAGATCATCGAAATTCTTAGGCTGTAGTAGTCCCATGGAGGTAAAAGTCTTTTCATAGACTCCTTAAAGAACTAGGCTATCATGATCTTTGGCTCAACAGGGTGTGCCTCCTTATGTATGAGCTCCGCGCATATGAGTTGCAGCAGAACGCCGTCCATGACGATCTTCTAGGTCGTTTATCCTGGCTTCAACCATGACAAAGAACACATTCCCAATACATTACAGGATCATATCCCAATGCCAACAAAGCGGCGTTAAGGGAGGTTACATTATCTATTTACTGCCTTATAGCGTTCCTCTAAGCATCTAGCTTTTGATTCTTAACTTAAAACTTATCGCCAAGGCTGGCCTCGCCCCTAATCCTACGAGCACATGGTGTGAAGTAGAGCCTTTGACCCATTACATCCCTAAGCCCCTGATTAAAATTGAAAAGGAGGAGTTGTTGCGGGATGAATGAGATCAATTACAACGGTAGATATAATCCCTATATAATACGACGATACAAAATCAACTACTCATCATCACTCGCGAACGCCTCAATCTCCCAGTCAACATCGATGGCGAGGGTATCGATCCGTCCCTCCAACATTACAACCGCTTCCATCACCTGACGCGCCTCTCTGCCCGTCTCATTTTCCCAGACCTTCCTTATCTCTGCGATTGCGCCTCGAAGAAACTCTTGGGCCTTGGGTGTAACCACATATGTGTACCAGTCTTTGAGCCACTCTACAAAGAAGTTGGCAAAGCCGGGGGAAATATTGGTCCCGACGTGTCTCTCCCAGAGATTCTCGGCGTATGAAATCTGAAGCACAACATTGTTCACGATATTCAACAGCTTCATCGAGACGTAGGGGCCGTCACTTCCAGAGTTCATGTAGTCAAACATGGAGACAGTCGCCCGCAGAGCCGCCAAGAGTTTGTTCACATTGTCCTTTGCTAAACCTTCCCATCGGTTGTCTGCAATCGGGAGTTGGTTTTGCATCAACTACCAAGAAACATTAGTTCCCTTCCCCGTCACGGTGGGGGGGGGGGGGGTTTCCATGATGCACTTACGTAGGTTTTGACATAGTTGATGTCTCTGATCGTGACGACAAGGGTCGCCTCATTCTGCGTGCTGCCCAAACACTCCATGATTCGGTTGAAGAGGTTTCCGCTGGCGTAGAGTTCGCTGCTAGGGATCGGCGGCCATTCCCAACCGTCCTCTCGAGCTATCTGCATCATATACTCAAAGAGGCTGATGGGTATGGGTCCATATTGAGATCGACGGCCACTGCCCAGTCTGTCGAGCCCGATTTAGCGAATGACTCGTCATGTCATGGAAGGACAAGGCTCTAATCTTACCTTCCCATAGCGGCGTCCTCCAACATGCTCTGGATCAACTGTTTGTCGACGGGATGTTCCACTGGCCAACATTGTTAGAGAAAGTACATGCATCGACGACATAGGAAGGACGTACTGTGAAATTCAAACCACAAGCTGCTCTCAGCCCAATCCGCACTAGGGTCCAGCTCCATGTCGCCGCAATCATCGGGATTACGGAAATGGGCTATTTTCTTGAGGTTCGGATGCGTAGATGGAAGTTGGTTTGCGGCGGTGTGCTAGTAATGGTGTCAGTCGATGGCGCAGTCGAAAGTGCGTAGGGAGGGGGGGTACTCACATCGGGCTCTGTATATTCGACCTCTGCCTCCTCACCGTCGGGACTCGTCACCATAAATCTTCTCTCCTTGGTTTGGCGAGCATGTAGCTGGTGATGGCGGTGTGAAGACAAGTGCGTTGACCGACCGGTCAGTAGGGCACGGCGTCTTTCAGTAACCTCACCCTTCTCGCCATCCTCGCCGCAATAACCGTCCTTGTCGCATAGAGCGTACGTACAGTTAACCCACAAGGCCTTACCACCGCCGTTCATGCCTTGGATGGCAGCGACCCGAGCGTTGTATGTGTGAGGGGAGCATATGATGCGTCGGGCCGTCTCCTCAGGCCCGTCCGTCTCCCACTCGGGAGCTATGCCCAAGAAGGCCTTGATGTACGGCGTTGTCAGGTAGGGGAAGTTTTCCTCGACGTAACTGTCCCATATTGCGCCCATCTGCTCCAACATGACCTCACTGCCTACCCTGAAAAGGTAATAGGTGAGGAGAGCCTGTGCTGTGATCTGATTTTTGAGCTTGGGGTCGAGGTCTCTCAAAGCCAGCCCCATGGGTAACGAGGCATTGGCCGCCATGTCTTCGAGTAGATCTGCCCGTCGAGAGAGAATAGATGCTGGGTTAGGGCAGGTAGGATTGTCTATCCACTCCTTCATGGCGCTCCGGTAGGCATCTAGCTTGGAGTTCTCGACCTCAAACTCGTCGTTGAAGCTGGTCTTGCAGCAACGCGCCATGCCACCAATACCGGCGATGGCACAGGTCTCGATCTCGGTGTCAATGGCCACGCGGACACGATCGGGTGGGCAGCCACTGCGGCAGAAGCCTTCCGGGCGAGCGTCAGGGGCCGGACCGACATCCCTGAAATACTGACAATCCGTGAAGCGCAGGTTGGGGTCGTTGGCATTGCAGCAGTATTTGCGGAACTGAGTGGTAGGAATCAAGAGACCATGCGGGTTTTTCTTGGGGTCGCATTTTCCACCACCAGAGCCTGAGGCTGACTGGGCTATCAGGTAGTTCTTTTTCAGGTCCCCTTCCGGGTTCCGACACTCCTCCTGGTCGTCGCAGTTTGGGTACAAGCCCCATTCACAAGTGCCATACACCTTCATGCTCTTGACATCCGTCTTGCAACAGGCCGATTGGTAGGCCTGGGATTTGTCGCAGTACATCTGGTTAGATGCAATCTCAACCATGTCACTTGGACACGAGTTGCCCTTGGTGCACTTGCCCCCCTTGAAGCCATACCATCCGCATGTTGGCAGCTTCTCGGTGGCTGGACAGCAGAAAGTATGGGCACCGTCTCCACCACAGCCTGTCTCATCCACCATCTTCTCGTTCTTCCTAGCACCCCCGTCAGAGCGAGGAACACTGACCCAACCCTTGGGGCAACCCTCCATGCAGTTGGACCAGCGACATTGCTCATTGGGCATCTTCACAATAGTCGAAGCCTCTTCGTTGTCACCGATAGTGCCGCTCGTGACTGTCCGATCGACTGCCTTTGCCAGTGCCTTGTTGTACTTGGCGTCCTTGGTGTCTTGGCTAATGGCCCACACCATGACACCCCCAAGGCATCGTGATTGTGCATACTCGCTCTTTATCTTCAACGTCTCCTCGTCGTCATACGAGAGCCACTGATTGCCGAAAGTGATGACCTTGACAGCCTCCTCTTTGAAGAATTGGGGCTTCAGGTTACGCTTCTTGACTATCGCGTCGATTTCCGAGTTCAGCAAGACGCCTTTCTCTTGGCTACACTCGCCTGCATTGCCCGGGTCCTTGAATAGGCAGCCTGGTTTCATGCATGTCCCAGTTTGAGCTGTGAAGACGCGCCCGTAGAAACCCAAACCCATGACGACCTTGCTAGGCTCAATTTCATTGCGCCATAGAAGATCCATGGCGAGCTCAATCTCGGTGAGGTTGGTGTGGGCGTTAAGGTAGGGCTTGGTCCAGGTGGCGTTCTTGTCCCACGCACCGTGCAAGTCGTAAGACCTGTATTTGTTAGCCTCACCATCAGACTAATGGGCCATGGTGGTACTCACATAATGTTGAAGAAATCGACTGTTTTTTCCTGGACGCGACTCTTAGCCTTCCGTGCTCACAAATCAGGGGTAGACTCACTAGTTTCTTGATATCAAAATGTTGCAGGTACCAATAGGACGCAGGGAGCGTAATCGTAAGTCCTTTTTTGCCTCCTTCCATCATTTCCTTCAGCCTGGCCATAAACTTTGGAAAGTTGGCAAAGTCTTCTTTCTTCCCAGACCTATCAATGGCTTCCGGGTATTCCCAGTCTAGGTCAAGTCCGTCGAAGTCATGAGTGGCCATGAAGGACATAAGAGAGTTCATAAAGGCCTTTTGACGTGGGACAGAAGCTGCGAGGTCGGAAAAGGTAGTGGCCGTCGGGCCCGGGTCATTGAAGGTCCAACCGCCGACGGCGAGGTAAATCTTGAGATTCCGGTCCTTTTTCTTTAGTGTCATGAGCCGCTTGTACATTTCGAGGTCATGTTTGTTGTCCGCCTTAACCACGAAGGTTTTGGGATCGATGGTTCCAAAGGCAAAGTTGATGTGGGTATACAGTCCGATGGGGATTTGCTCAGGCCAAAAGACCTCGCAGGGACGACTTCGCGCCCATCCCTCAAAGTAACCTACGACACGGGGGATTCCGCTGTCTTTGTCGCAGCTCGGCCGCTTGACCTTCTTTGAGCCGCAGTAGTCCTTGGTGGTCTACTTCGGGTCAGCCTCTTGTTCATCAGGAGTCGAGGGACTCAAGAGTTATACTTACACCACAGTACCCGTGCTTGGAGCAGCAGACGTTGAGAGGGCACTTCTCTCTTTGTGCCCATTTTGCCTCAAAGCCAGGGTTGCACTCTGACTTTCTTCCACAGTCGGAGATACAGTTTTTTCCACAATCTAAATAGTACCCATGTCAGCTCCGATTCTACCATGGAACCGTAATGAACTTACAGTCAGGGCCGAAGCCACAGCTTCCAGACTTGTTACAGCATCCATCTTTACAGCGCTTGGTTGCACTGCAGGTCGCATCGTCTTCGGCGGCTGCTACGCAAAGGCATAGCAGCAGCAGGCAGAAGAGCCAAGCGCGTAAATGCATATTAGCTGAGGCCTACGGCCTTAGGGAGAGAAATGAATGTGCCTGATAGAGATACAAGTACAGAGAAAGTGGATTAAGGAACAAGAGACATGAGGGAAAAGGATGAGGACTGGCAAGTTGGGAAGGAAAGAGAAGCTCAACTGAACGAGTGCACTTTGACAGGTGTCCAGAAGCAAGGCGGTACTTTGGAGGTGAATATTTTGCCTCTCTGGCATAATAATTGTATGTTGAGCAAAACAGATATTGTTGGCTATCATGCAGATCTACCGGAGCCTGGGTCTACTCCACTCAGCTCTCGCATTCGGGCTCCCGGAGAAGACTGAGAAATATCTGACCGACTCCCTCGGCCCTCTATCTGTAAACGGCAGTTGCAATCCAGCTTTGCCACGAGTAATTTGGGGTCCGGTACTACTGTAGACTCCTTTCAATTAACTACTGTAGCAAGGCAGGGTGGATATGCATTAGTAGGGTCTCAACCATCCACTACCAAACTCAGCAACGATCTGTTCCTCTTAGAATTGAACCCGGAGTCCTCCACTTTGCTGTGCCACTGAGCCAAAAGTTGCGGTAGGCAAAAAAAAATGGCCGAGTGGTCGACCCCTGCTAGACTTGTGGAGTTGCTGGGTTCAAAGACTAACAACCAACACAGCATTCCATCGAGTTAAACCTTGGGAGACAGGGGAGGCAAAAAAAGCATACCTGCCCCTTGCAGCTATTTCCCAGCCGGCTTGGCATCTACTACGTTACCATGTGCATGCAAAATCCCTCTTCGCATGTTCTGTGGTTTCCAGCATGACAAGGATTCCAACCGTTGGATCACAGCGGCAAGCACATGAACCGAAGGAAAATCTTTGTCAAGGGACATCAGATCAGAAACATGCCCCCAGCCACACAGGTAAGTCCGAAGCTACCTACCGGTCCATCGGCCAAGATTGGTATGTGAACTTTGGTTCCGGAGGCCCTCCCCATAGCGGGAGCCCCGGCCGAGACCTATCGCACCTAGCAGAGTATCATTCGTTCATCTAATTACCTGAGCTGCATGCAGTGGCCTCGTCCATATCACATTGTCGTCGATCGTTACGCCCTGACCATCTACACAAGTATTAACCTTGGCGTAGGATCGGCATCACACGAAATTTGTCCGAAGGTCTACAGGTACTCAATTGCAGGTTTATTCAGGGTTTATCTTGATCGCCACCTTCTGCGGTCTCAAGCTTGCTCCGTTCAGCCAACAAGCCATCACCAAACACCATGGTTATCCTCAAGCACCTTGTGGCCTTTGGCCTCTATCTCAGTGCAGACGCTTTTCAGATCTGGAAAGCCTCTGACTTTGACAACCTCGATGTTGGTGCCGCCTGCATCAGCGCCTTGTCGTCAGACATTACCTGCAACTCGTACATCCGCTCCTTCATGCAGTTGCGTTATCGAGGGTCGCTTCAAAATGTCACTCTGACCGACGAGATTTGCACTGGCACCTGCTCAGCTTCGTTGCGCAAATGGTTTGATACGGTTTCCAAGGACTGCGCGGGCAAAACGCTTGGGTCCAGTGGCATGGTTCCGACTCTGTACGGTGGGAACATTTGGGCTGGTTGGAATGAAACCTGTGTCAAAGATCCCAAGACGAAGAAGTATTGCAACGGTAAGTTATCATCTGTTAGACACCGAAAAGGATGTGATGCTGACCGCGATTACTAGATATCATTGCTGAGTTCACTGAAGTTGATGATGGCGAGGAAATGCCGAGGGCAGAGCTCTGTCACACTTGCTACCTTCGACGTCTTGCCTTGATGCAGTCTTCGCAGTACTCCATCTACAATCAGTACTACAAGGAGCAACTGGAGCTTGTCTATAAGACTTGTGGAGGCTCAGGGCCTACCGACTTCCCGCCGCCTCTTAAAGAAGAGGAGAAAGAGGAACCCTTCTGTCTCACGGGCAAATACTACACGACCAAGGAGGGAGATACATGCGACTCCATCTCTAAGGCCTCGGACGTCTCTGGCTCTATGCTGTACATGGGCAACCAGGAAGCCATTGGCGACTGTCGCGATGTCCCTGCCGGCCTCAAGCTCTGTCTCCCAATGACATGCAAGACGTACTACGTGAAGCCTGACGATACTTGCTTCGGCATTGAGACTTCTCTGGACCTTGCCTGGGACGACGTCCAGAAGTACAACTCATGGATCAGAGCTGATTGCGCCGACCTCCAGACGGGCACAGATTTCTACGGCAAGACCATCTGCATTGGTCCTCTAGGCGACACCAGCTCTGCCATGCAGGTCTCGAGCATCAAGCGCAAGACTAGCAGCGGCAACGGACCAGCCTTTGTTCTAATTTCACCACCACAAGAGGCAGAAGTGGCTGAGGACACGGCGTTGAACTGTGGCAAGTGGCACGTCGTGGAGAAGGGGGACACTTGTGAGAGTATTTGCAAGGAGAGCGATATCTGCGAGGGCACCATTTTTTACGACATCAACCCTTCACTGGCGACGGACAAGACAAAATGTGACGACAGCCTGGTTCTTGGTGAGGCCTTGTGCGTGACACCTATTACAGGATGGAATATCACAGCCACTGGAGATGCTTAGAATGTAGCTGTTTCGGGTTGATTGGGCTATGGCTTGTAGATTCTGTAGTTTAGCTTCTTCCAAGTTGCACGACATGTATAATCAGATTACCCGGTACTTTAATTGACTAAGTCACTCATACTGCTATTCGTTTCTCGTTCCCCACATTCTTTACAGGCTGCAATGTCAAAAGCCATCAGCCACAACAACAAAAAAACACAGCTATCAATGCATGACGGTATCAAAACCCAATACCGTAGTTCCCCACATTCTCCTCGCGTAGGGTTTATCGCTTGCGGGTAGGGCAGCTTGCTTAATCCAGTTCCAGTGTAATGGTAGACTTAATCCAGCTTGTAAGCGACATCACGTGAAAAATGATGACGGCCCTGTGGGTCAATACCGAGATGTGGATCAATATCGCAGGTGGGTCATTACCGAGATGTGGGTCATTACCGAGACTGCCCCTGGCCTGGATGCAACCAAGATCATCGCTAACTACATCTGCCGAGATACCTAGGTCTTGAAGACGTCTTGGCATTTGGATCTAACAACGGCTAGTAGTAATTAGCGCAAAGTAAACAGCTGACCGTTTTCTTAATCCTCGCCTGGTCGCCTCGGGCCGTTGGAAGTGCCGTTATAGAGCCAATGGGACTCAACGGTTTCCGGCGGGGATGTCGGCCGAGACAAGGTAGTGATCTGCCCTGCGTTAATTACACTCCAGAGTTGTAGGGATTAAACGTCGTGTTGAGAAGGGCTCCATGGAGTTTTCCCCGGCGATGATACCTCAAGAGTGGGTATAAGCTTTAGTTGTGTTCCGACTATGTTATTTCTGTTGAGTTGCTCCAAGGCCCCCCCTCCTAGCCCTGTGCAGCCTTTTGACTAAGATAGTGGCACCAAGTGAGCGAAGGATCGAGGTGAGAACTCTATTCCCCTGCCCACCCGTGGCCCTGATGCAGGGGAAATTTCCCCGCCGAATGCCCTACTGCAGGGACAGGGATATAGCCGCGGAGGCTGGCTAGCAGGCGGACACATCCTCCGGCTCACGCCGACAGAACCCTTGGAGCACATGCAGGAACCTTTGGCTGACATGCAATACGATAGATTGCCCTTACATGGTCCGAGGCTCGCAAAGAATCTGCCGTGTCTTTCCAAAACAGGCAGTTGGGAGCCTGAGGCTGGAGATGGGTACCATATGGGGACAACTTAGATCAAACCTCGCGGTTCTGTTGAGCCAATAGGACTAGGTGGGTGTTTGTCGGAAAGAAAGCTCCCTTATTCTTTCGCTTAGAAATTTAACGTTACTTGGAGTTTCATCTGCTCTTAACGCTATTCGGCAAGTGATCTTCCCTTTAGCTGTCTCTTCAGCCCGCTTTGCCCCCTCCAAATCTTCCACACGATGCTGAATCCGAGGTCCGTGTACGGAGTACTCCGCGGGATCATTGTGCATGTTTTTGCAGAGCGGCTTAGACGGCAAATGTTCCTATCCCAGGTGTCTTGGCTCACTCGATCATCAAGGTTTTCATCCTACGACCAAGGGACGGCCCGTCAGCCCGAAAGAGGCAAGTGGGTAAATCCATGGGATGAGCATGGCAGGGCACCATCATGAGGTTGACTTGCTGCGCTTTAGAGTGGTCAATGAAACCGAAAAGCTGTACTTAAGCATCTGTCAGTCTTGCTCCCACCATACGTCGGTGTGTCGTCGCCCCTGCCGATCTCTTCCAGTCACTGGTGCAGCCAAACGATCTGTTCTACTGGTCTTCCCTCTCCACCATGCGCTTCTCCTCTGTCTTTACCCAGGGCCTTTTGGCCGCGGGCGTAACTGCGTCGAAGCCGAGGGGCCGGTGGTTCCGTCGACAAGACGGCCCAACCGACCCAGGAACTCCTTCTGACTGCACTTACTGGGAAACGGCCTTAGACGAGGACTATAACTGTGATTACTTCATGGATAGTTGGGGTCTTGAACGAAAGCAGTTTATTGAATACGTAAGTAAACCGACGTGCTTCCCAAGTGTGCCTGAAGATGAAATTAACATGATGTAGAACCCCAGCGTCAAGTCTGACTGCAGCGGCATTCAGGTTGGCCATTCATACTGCGTCGAGGTCAATTTTGGATTCCCTCGCGATGAAGAACCTCCCAAGGAGACGGCAACTGAGGACAATGAGCCTCAGCCTACCGAGGACTCCAAGCCCAGTCCCACCCAGGATGGTCTCATCGACACCTGCACGTCTTTCTATCAGGCTGTCAAGGGAGACACTTGCCCCAAGATCATTGCAAAGTACAAGACTTTTGACTTTGATGACTTCTTCAAGTGGAACCCCGCTGTTGAGGACGATTGCAGTGGCCTCTGGGCCAATACCTGGTACTGTGTAGGCGTCCCTGGAACTCCCACGAGTCCACCCTCTCAGACTGCCGCGACCCAGACGGCTGTGGAAACAGGTCCTTCAAAGCCCAGCCCAACACAGGAAGGTCTCATTGAGAGCTGCACCACTTACTACTTTGCTGGCAAGGGTGATACTTGCGCCAAGATCGTGGCCAAGTACGGTACCTTTGACTTTGACGATTTCTACAAGTGGAACCCTGCCGTGCATAAGGACTGTAGCGGTATCTGGGCGAATACCTGGTACTGCGTTGGTGTCCCCGGCACACCCACCACCAAGCCTGCCTCGACTACCCCTAAGGCTACGGCGACAGGCGGCGTCCAGACTCCCTCGCCGATCCAAGAAGGCATCCCCAAGAACTGTGAAAAGTTCCACTTGATCAAGTCCACCACTACTTGCGCTTCGATCGAGTCCTACTACAAGTTGCCGCTCGCAACTTTTCTCTCATGGAACCCTGCTGTTGGCAAGGACTGCAGCTCTTTGTGGGCTGGCTACTGGGTTTGTGTGGGTGTTGAAGGCTACAAGCCAAGCACGACGACAACTAGGGCTACCACCACGACCAAGGCTCCCACCAACGGTATCCAGACCCCTTCTCCCATTCAAAACAACATGGTTAAGAACTGTGAGAAGTTTCACATGATCAAGTCCACCACCACCTGCACGTCCATTGAGGACTACTACAACCTCCCCCTCGCAACCTTCCTTTCATGGAACCCCGCTGTTGGCAAAGATTGCACATCCTTGCTGGCCAACTACTGGGTCTGTGTCGGCACTGTTGGCTGGAAGCCTCCCACGACCACCACCAAGGCAGCTACAACCACCAAGAAGCCCTCGAATGGAATCACAACGCCTACCCCTATCCAAGCAGGCATGGTCACCAACTGCAACAAGTTCCACATGATCAAGTCCACTACCACTTGTGCATCCATCCAAGATTATTACGGAATCACAATGGCAGACATTGCCAAGTGGAACCCCGCCGTCGGCTCCAAGTGCACCGCATTGTTGGTTAACTATAACGTTTGTGTGGGTGTTATCGGCGGAACCCCTACCAATCCAGGTAACGGCATTGAGACGCCCTCGCCGATTCAGTCAGGCATGGTTAGCAACTGCAAAAAGTTTCACCTTGTCAAATCCACCACCACATGCGCTTCGATTCAGGACTATTACAAGATCACCATGGCCCAGCTAGCCAAGTGGAATCCGGCAGTTGGGTCCAAGTGCACTGCCCTATGGGCTCAATATTGGGTGTGTGTTGGTGTTTAGATAGTTAGTTTGCTTACTATGAGCTATGTAGTACTCATATTTGAGATTAATAATTGATCTAATTATGCGTATCATCTCGGTTGAGGTCTGTTTAAATGTCTGACGCCATTTGCGCCACTCCCGTAGCCGAAAGGCCCTAAGTGGGTCCGCGGCTACGGTCCGCTCCGTGCTAACGGTGTCACGTGAGTCCTTTCACCCTGATATCCCTGAAGCAGGCAGCTGGCAAGAGAACCCTCTCCTTTAGAACATAGTGTCCATGTCCGACAGTAGTGCTTCACAGTTACCACATGGCTTGGAGTTGTTAATATTGTGTTGGTTGGCTTTGTGTTAATATCTTTGAGCACTGTGTTATTTATTAGAAATATTTGCATATGTCTATCTTATTAATTCCCTTTAGGCTTCTCTCATAGCAAAAGGGAGAGTTCAGACTTAATGGTCTCGTCTATAATGCTTATAATAGTCTGGGAAAATACTACACTAATCTCACCTGCCTAAGATTAAACACTTGCGTGACTAAGTTATTAAGACCAGCCTTTGTTAGAGAACTGCATACCCTATACCTAAAGGGACGAGAAGCGGATTTTAGAGATATAAAGAAAGAAGGATTTCCGGACCTACTTAACCCAGAGGATACAATACTAAGAAAACTAGACTTAAGGAGAGAGTAAAAATGAGTTGCAGGTCTTGCAAGACGATCGCTGAAATGGGGATAACCTAAAAGCCTAATACTTATTGCTATAGATTTGCAGGCGGAATAGTTATAAACATTAGCTGTTTAGCGTAATTTTCCCGCTCAACTCACATATTTCCTGTCCAGCGCACTGTTATGTAGATACCGATGTCTTATTTTCTTTCCATACTCGCTCCTGAATCTTATTCTTCAAGGGTCACAAACTATACACTTGCCAAGTCTGTTTCCCTTTAAAGATAAGAAGGAGGGTGTATTTATCCTAATAGACTCATTTAAATTGTTTAGCAACCTATCGCAGCCAGAATGAGTCGCTTGTTGGCTTAAAGTCTTTCAATTTCACCAAATTGTCAGCCAAAGGCAGCGTGTTGAGTTCCTTGCGCAAACCGTCCTCAAGTAACCTCCGACCACTGACCAACACCTCAGTAGGCTGGACATAGCCAATCCGGATGTAACCCTTAAATTGATCACCAAAGGTTGTATCACCAGGCAGGAGCATGATAGGAGAGATCGTTGCGAAGGGCCTCCGATCCACGTACAAGGCCGTAGACGAGCTGACGGGATTGGTCGAGGATCTTCTTGGACTTGTCGTCGCAGAACTCGGCCAGCTGCTCCAGATAGATGGAGGCACAGCAGGCCTCGGAGATGTCGTATTTGCACGCGGCCTGGTCCACGGCCATCCACTTCGTACCAACTAAGCAAAAGTGTAAGCCAAGGGTGTCTCAAGCCATGGGTATGGGTGCCCTACAACCAACGCGAGGGCAACAGCGGATTAATACTAATCCGCAGAGCTTCGGCTATTGTTATATAAATCCTTAGCCCTCGCCAGTGAAGCAAAAGTAAACCTTTTCGCCTCTTAAACTTCTTTTTCACCCCTGTTCCACCACACTTACAATCAGCCCATCTTCTCACACCCAAGCTCTCCGAACATGGCGGCTCACCCCGTCAACAAAATGATTGACTTGCTCTGGTCCCCCCCGCGTGGGGTCCAGCGGCAACATAGAAGCAGGAAGCATCCCGATAACTTCCAATACTACCACCAATGGGGATTTCCTATCTATTGCATATACTATGGCTTGGAATTTGATAAGTACTGGAACATGCTTTTGGGCGCTTTGAAATACCAAACTAGGCTGGCATTCGGATTTTTCGAGGATGAAGAGGATGTAGAGGAGGAGGTGGACCAAGGCGATGTGCAGCGACTCAAGGAATTATTCCATCTTGATACCCGTGAGGATGCATCACTACTAGATGGACTTGATGTTCGCGATATTTGGGTACTGTGCCAAAATGAGGAATTTGATAAAAAGCGAGCTATGGCAGATAGGATATTTCGCTTTGTCCTACTCGCAGATAAATCGGTATTCAAGGATATTGAAAGGGGCGAATTCATTGTCAAGGCAATCTCATTGGACTGGTGTGAAGGGTTTCTGGGGTGGGGTTGGATGCGGATCCCAACAGGCTATCTACTGGACCTATGGCAAACACTAATGCTGTCGTCATACCATACTGAACGGGTTCTTAGCTTCAATGGACCTGAGCAAGATCTGGAGGGTTACGTCTGGCCCGGAGAGCTGTCGATCGGGCCCACAGGAGTGTGTTCCGAAGTTCGTCGATTGTGTTTCCACTATAGTGGGCAAAGTCCAGATCGTACAAATTAAGGAGACGAGTGAAAAAAAGAAGACAGTAGTTGTAGATCTTCATGATCTAATGAGGGGATTAATGTAGAATTATAGGCATCATGATAGGTGAGATGCGTAGCGAAAATTTAGTATAGATCATCTGCCTCTATCTTTAATAACAAACAGAAAGTACACGTGGTAATATAGCTATATCCAAGCTTTGGCGGCCGTCTTGCCAGACTTGGCATTGTCGGTGGTTGTGCCACCATTCGATTGTACCGCTCCAGGAGACTTCAAACCACATGTCCACGCTATCTTGCTGGCCGTTGACAGGAGCGTCCGTCTTCGGGGCCAACATTTCAACTCTAGCTATATAAGGACATCCTTCAGTGCCTCTTGTAAAGCCAAGGCACAGCTTTACGTCGTCGACCCTCTCAAGCGGTGCATCAAGGTGACCAAGACGGACCTGACCGACGGCTGCTGACCTGCCATCCAGGTAAGAGAACAAAAGTCCTACAATTTTACCCTTCAGACGACATGGTCTCACTCCCGCAACATTCTCAACAGAAGCACTGGACCAGAAAAAGCCACCAGCCGATTGAAAGCTCGGATGAGGCGAAGAAGGTTCAGGGACGCCCGGGAGGTCGAAAACTGGGACTTCTGTTCTTGGCTTTTGGGTGTTGAAGCAAAGGGAGCGAGTGCATGTGGGATGGGTATCAAAGAAGAAGTGACTAGGTTTCCCATCTGGGGCATCAACAAGGGCCCATTCACAGCGGGGTAGATTCTCACTCCACTGCCCTCCAAACAATAGCATGCGTCCTTGGTTTGTCTGGAAGACTATGGCATACTGTCTTCTCACAAAGTCCTCGTTGGAGAGTACACTCAATGCAGTAGTAGTCGCCCTTGCAAGCGAACGTATCCACTGTTGATTCTTTGTTCTCGCCCTCATCCAGATACACATGATGCGTTCGTTCTCATTGAGCGGGGTATAGACCCAGGTTGAATCGTAAGGAGTCGAATCGTAAAACGACAAGTCGTCGTTCGAAGTGTGAGCATGGAACCTGAGTGGTGCAGGGTTGCAACAGACAGAGATGCCCGTGATCTCGGGACGGTTGTATTGGAAAAGTGACAGCCGCCAAATTGATAAACTTTTGGATACGCAGAACACGACATGCCGATGCTCGATAGTAGGGGATTGTGGGGTTGAAAACACCCGACGATATGGCTGAGTATCTCTCCCAGACTCGTCTAGATGAGACAGCGCCATCAATTTTAGGCCCTTTAAACTCAGGTTAGCTGGGCTTTGTCCGAAAATGACGCTTGTGGAAAATATTCATACGTCGTGGTGACATCTTAAAGTCCCGTTTTGCCCTGGGAGTGGTAGCGTTTGCCACCACAAGTCGGGAACGAAGTTGACCTTGGGGCTCTCATCAGATGAGCAAAATATCAGTTTTCGGATTCCACGGTGGTCGCTGGCGATGTATAGGACTTTAGGAGGAACCCAATCATTGGGCGCCTCCGTCTTGTTAGTTAGATTGTCGACGTATGTCACTCCTTCAAACGTGACGTAACTCATCTCAATGGGTGTCGAGACTTTTACCAACTTAGTAGAATCTGACAGATGGCTAAGCTGCACGTTTCTCGCCGCAGCATACTCTGACAGCAGATTCTGAGCAATATTGGCTCGCACCTCTGGTGGCAAACACATGGATGCTTCCAGTGTCTGCGCCAATTGGTTTGCGAGCCAACGGCAACGACGTCTCTCCTCAGCAGGTGAAGGCTCAAATTCGTAGTCAAGTATCTTGGTCGAGCGATTGATTGGCTCGGGAGTAAAGATTCGTTGACAAGAAACATGATAACCTTGAAGCCTCTTCAGCTTGTAGCAGGCGCCACGACACGGGAAGAATTGACGACGGTCACTGATCTTGAATTCCTCTCGGGAGCGGTATTGAACCTGTCCGATTGGTGAGTTCCTGTAAGCTGCTGGAGATCAGCTTTTCAAGTTATGCATTGATCGGCAAAAGTGTTGTGCTGACTAGGAACAATAATATCCCCATCTTGAAAACGAAAATTGCAAAGGCTGCATCTCCTTTCTACACATGTATGCATAGTTTTGAAGGGTGATTAGACGAGGGATGTCTAGGCTTGAAACATGAGAACGACCAGGCTGCTCAAGTGGGGTGGTGGTTGGATGTATTTATAGACCTTGGACGGACAGGGACAGGCTCTGGACGGAGATACGGATTATTATGCCTCCGTCTCTGTGATAAAAATAGAACCATAATTATTGTCGTCCCTCTTTTACACAACCTGACTGCCTGCCTAGATACTTAAGTATTCCACTGGACCTTTGGTTTGAAACCATTTTGGACGAAGAAATATCGCAAAACTCCAAACTTGCACTAGACCAATGGCAAGAGAAGGCAAGGATCAGGATGCCCGAAAAGAGGACAACAAGCTCCACAGTTGTCTCGCTACAGACTGGATTGGTGGGAACCTAATAATCCCTACCTGAGAAATCAATGCACAAAGCTCCATCAGGCCTCGAGTGGTACCGCTTTGGGAATTTTTATTCGTATCAATAACATCTCTAGGAGGAATGATCGGGCATAATGTCAAACTTGGTACCAAAGGAGGCGTCGTCACAGTAAACCATACAGATAGAGGTTATGAATCGCGGAATGCTCAACTGATCAGATGCAAGATAACTAAATACGTATCTAACAATGATGTGCAACTGAACTAGTCCCTCGAAGTGGCAGACGTTTGCCCACCCCTATAGTGTTCTGGAACACTATCAATGTAGGTAGGAAGACTATACCACCCGCAGAGTTTACTTGTGGAGAGCGGTTGTAAAGCCGACTTGTTTTTGCCCTCCTCGGATATTAATATGGGGTAGAAACTTAAGGTTCAATGCTAAAGGTAGATCATTTCTACTCCAAGGCCGTTGGTCGGAATTCGGCATGATAGCGTTGACACAATACGCGCAAAAAGTGATGTTTGTCGCACCCGTCCCTGATACAGTAGAAGAGCCACATAACCTTCTCCAGTGAGCGATGAGGAGATCTCTCAAAGAGGAAAAATTACGTAGCCGCTTGCCTGTCATCTCTCCACCCCAACCTCCACACACACTGGGGTCGCCGCGATGGTGACAGGAACTTTTTCGGCGACAGCTCGGTCGTCTTGCCATTATTATCAAAGGTCATATGCTGTTGGTTCTTTCTGATGGAGACTGTTCTGTATAAACCCTGTCTGTGTTGGCTCAAGGCCCATGATGTATATCCAGAGGGTATGGCGACATCGGCCGAAAGAGAGGGCCCCTTGCCACTGTAATGATAATAAATGGGGAGGGAGGACTTGTAAATAAAGGTCTCAAGAGTGACATTGGGTTACTGTAGTCAACGGGATTCGGAAACACGCAAAGAACCAATGGGTAGGCTTCAATCAATGATCTTGCGTTCCCATACTGACCGATCCTTTAGCCCTAGCTGTACAGTCCCAAGAGGGTAATGACCCATCGCTCTCGCCCGACCGAACCCACGACTCGGCCGAAAGTCACCCAAAATCACCCTCAATCAACTATGAAGCCAAGCCCGTACCCGTCGGGGATACAGACCCAGAATATCCGGTGCCTAGCCCCGAAGAACAACGCACTCTGCGAAAGGTGGCAGGCCGTATTCCCTGGGCCTCTTACCTGCTCTGCATCGTAGAATTGGCGGAGCGAGCCTCATTCTACGGGGTCAAGACGGTATTCAACAACTTTATGCAGTTTCCGCTACCAAAGGGTGGTAACGGTGCTGGTGCTGTGGCCAAGAATGACCCGAACGGTCACGCTGGTGCCCTGTAACACAACCCCGAACGTCCATTCGGCTCTGGGCTGACCTGATATCTAGGGACCGAGGCCTCCAGTTCGCTTCAGCCATGGTACTCCTCTTCAATTTTCTTGCATACATCATTCCTATCTTTGGCGCATGGCTAGGTGACACGAAAACGGGCCGTTTCAGAGCCATCATGTACGGCGTCATTATCGGCGGCGTCGCCCACGTTATCCTTGTCGGTGGTGCAGCCCCCTCTGTTCTCAAAGCAGGAAATGGTCTGGCCCCTTTCATGATCAGCTTCTTCCTACTCGCCATCGGCGCTGGCTTGTTTAAGCCTAATGTCGTTCCTCTCATCGTGGATCAGTACACGCACCAGAAAGAGTATGTCAAGACGCTCAAGTCGGGCGAGCGCGTCATCGTTGACCCCGAAACAACTGTCCAGAGGATCATGTTGATATTTTACATGTGCATCAACATCGGCGCCTTCTTCATGATTGCCACGACATACATCGAGAAGTACGTCGGCTTTTGGCTCGCCTTTTTACTACCAGGCATCGTTTACATCCTCCTTCCTGTCCTCTTACTGTGGCGATACAAGACCCTGCGCCGGACACCGCCCCAGGGATCCGACTTGAACAACTTCTTCAAGATCATCGCCATCGCTACCAAAGAGAACAAGGGAAAGCTTTGGGCCAAGGACTTTTTCCACTCTGCCAAGGCCTCGACTCTCGCTGCAAAGGGCACCAAAGTGGCATGGAATGACAAAGCCGTCGATGACGCTCGTCGCTCTCTCTCCGCTTGCCAGATCTTCCTCTACCTACCAATCTTCTTTCTCAATGATGGCGGTGTTGGTGCTGTGGCTTCCAACCAAGGTGCTTCCATGACGAGCAAGGGCGCACCTAATGATCTTCTTCACAACTTTAACCCTTTGACACTCATGGTGGTTGCGCCTATCATGACATACATCTTGTATCCTTTCCTCCACCGACGCCGCATCAAGTTTGGACCTATCAGCCGAATGACATTTGGATTCACATTGGCCACCATCTCGGGTGTCATCGGCACGATAGTTCAGTACCGAGTCTACGAGACTTCACCTTGTGGTTATCATGCGTCCACTTGCGATGAGGTTTCCCCAATCTCGATTTGGTGGCAACTGCCCAATGTCATGCTCGGTGCCATCGCTGAGTTGTTCTGCACCGTCACGGCATACGAGCTTGCCTACGCTCGAGCACCTCCTGGCATGAAGTCTATTGTCGTCGCTGTTTCTCTAGCCATGCAGGCTTTGTCGGCGGCACTCGCGCAGATCTTGATCCCCGCCATCGTAGATCCGCATTTGATTGTAAGTTCTAGTCTGTGGTCAATTGGTAGTTGTGCTAATAATTCCTTGTAGTGGGCTTGGGCCGCTCCGGCTATTGTCCTCTTTGTCCAAACGGTCGTCTTCTGGTTCCGCCATCACCATATCAATGATGAAGAATTCATGACATATGCGGAAGACAGTGATTCTTCGACAGGAGAAAACAGAAAGGAAGGAATCAAGGATTCAAAAACTGATATGGTATAAAGGGTTTTGATCAGGTCTCGAGCTTCATTAAGCCATCTGTGCCGGGCAGTGGTTTGAGGAACTAAGAGTTCCGGTAGTATAGGTAGTCTCAAGGTGTGATCATTCTTCAATGGTTGCTTTCAAAATAAACCTCTATGTCTTAGACTAGCCTAAGGTGTCGACATGTTAGACAGGTTCAATCATGATGCTTCATTTCCCTGTGACATCTAATATTCTTCCCTCGGAGCGCTAACTGTTATCGAATCCTCCATAAGCATCTCACTGACTCTAGCTCAGCCTGACTCTAGCTCAGCCTGACTCTCTTGGCCACCACGGCCACTCCTGCTCCCACAGCAACCGCACCAACAACCCAAGGCATAGCGACCTTAAGCCCCTCAACAATGTGCGACTTGATCTTTGCCGATAGCCTCGCTCTAAACTCTGCCCCCTCATTCACTTGAGGAAACTCCGCATCAGGAATAGGCTTGTCCAAAAATTCGCAAATTGGACCCCATCCTTCTCCCATATGATAAACCAGCAAATTCTCCGGTGGCACAATCTCCTGCAGCTCCCGATAGTGTCGATCATATACCATCCGCACATTCTTTCGCGCCTCGTCCACATTCTTGGCCTCAAAGAATCCCAAAATGAATTTCCTTGCGGCCTGACCCGTCTCGGATCCGATCAGTGGCTCGGCGTAGTTGACAGCCAGATCAGCGGGAAAGCTCCACACCTGGTCGAAGATGCCGCTGTAGCTTGCATACCACTTGTCAAAGTCCCGGACCACTAGGATCACCTTTGCCTCGGGATAGACCTTGACGAGCTGCGTTGCAAACATAGCTGCCATGTCTGTGCCGGCCTCGCAGGTACCATAAAGCTCATCCCACTCTTCGCGGGTAAATGGCTTTCCAGTGTACGTCGGTAGAACGGGGAATGTTGCGTCTGCGGCTCGGTTGAGGACCTTCCAGTCGTCGAGCTTGTCGAGAGCCTTCATTCCATGGTGGACATTTTGGTAGCCCAGCATTTCCAGTGCTTCAGCGATGGAGGCAGATCCAGTGCGCGGAAGACCCAGCGCAAGCACCTTCATCTCCCGCTTCGGTTCTATCGATGTCTTCTCGTCGGCCATATTGAACTCGGTCGTGGTTTTTAGTCTCGTGCGTCGTTGCGGTGACTCCTCTTTTTACAGGGAGCGGGGGTGACGGTTTGTGACTCCGGGACATTTGACAGATTGTGGGTTTTTGGGGCGAGAACAACTTTTGTCCTGCTCGAAGCGAGTGGTCTTGCATGATCATGTTATCGACAGACTTGATCTGAGTGGCTGGATGTTGGTTCCTGGAGCAGGGTGGTGCCATGGGATGCAGGGGTTGGTTGGTTTGTTCGGCCTGTTGGTGACTTTTCGGCTGAAGTCTGTTGGGGCCATCGCATCTTGATAACAGGTGAGCAATACGAGAAGGTTCAATATCTCTGCCAGAACTATTTGGTGATTGCGGGGTGCGGATCTTGTCGAATAAGGGCCTAAGTGCATGATCAAGGCACACACACAACTAGGGATCTGTTAGGCTGTTGGTTGTGCGTGGGCTGCAAGCGTGCAATTGTTAGCACAGCAACTCGAAGGTTGCGTTAAAACACCTCATGAGGTGAAGAGCAGGGGATCACAGCCGGCAAAACACTCACTGGTTTCTTGATGACAAATGGAGACTTAGTAAACATCGTAGCCAAGACATTCAAGTCTCGCTTTGGGGCCCAAAAAGGCAATTAATTCTCTTGCATCAAGTGGGCCGTGGTTTCATCCAGCTTATAAACCCTACACATCTTCCTCACCAGTCAATTCTTATAAAGTAGCTGTTCAACCCTACCGCTAAGAGTCCTTGCAAGATACTCTAGGGTTTAATCCAAGATGACAAAACTGTCTGCAGTGGCCGTTACTGGGTCGGGCGATATCGCTCGTTACCTGGCCGAGGAATTCGTTCGTGATGGCCAGCATGAATTTCATGTCATCACTCGCACTGAGCGACCTTGGTTTTCGGAACTTGGCATTCAGTACCATCTGGTTCCGAGCTATTCTAAGGAGAATCTAGTGGAGCTGTTTGAGAAGTTCGAGATTAGCACCATCATCTCGACTCTCTCCACAGACGATGCCCCAACATTCATCACCCTGCATCAGGCGATCTTGGATGCGTGTCGGCAGTCATCAACTTGCAAGCGCCTAATTCCTAGCGATTTTGTCGGAAATGTCGAGCGCTTCCCCGATCTCCCTCGAAGCTATAGCAACACCCGCCACGCATTTCGAAAAATTCTTGCTGAGCAGTCCGAAATTGAGTGGACTTCAGTAAATCAAGGCTGGTTGATGGACTATTTTGTTCACTTTCCCTCTGACCAGAAAACCTACATCAGACCTTATTCGGCCTGGCCACTCGATCTTGAAAAAGCAACATGTCGACTGCCGGGGACCGGCGATGACAGAGTTACGTGGACGTCAGCCAGGGATGTCTGCAAAGCGACTGTGCAGCTTGTCAAGCATCCCAAGTGGGATCGCTACACTTACGTCTATGGCGAATCTGGAACATGGCTTGAAGTGATTCCCAAGATCGAAAAGCTGCTCAACCTAAAAATCGAGGTAAGGATAGCACTTCCATCATAAAATCTTCGGCCACTAACTATCGCAGCGCATTCCGTTTTCCCGTGAGGAGATCAAGAAGGCAGTTCAGGATGCGTCGGATCCTGAAAAGCAGTACATTGCGAGCATCGATGAATGGACAGTTACTGGGGCAGGATTGGTCCCGATGGATGTTGCTGAGAAACAACGAGCCGAGTTTTTCGGCGACGTCAAGTTCCGAACCATTGAGGAGTTGGTACGAGAGGCGCAAGTTACCGATATTGTCTAATTAGTAGTCTACATGCCAATGATGACAGCCGTGGGCCTAATCATCTGACCCAACAAATCGAAAAGCACACACTGACAGTTAACCTCACCAGGGCAAGAGAAGATCAGATGCTTAACTAGGTGAGGTAGATCAAATAGTTATATAAACATTTATTAAAATCATAAAATAGGTTTCAAATTACTTTATAATTTAATCATATAATTCACTTTGTATTAGACCAAGTTTATCTCTTTTTTATTGCCTTTCCTCCGGTGAGTCCATCTCAAATTCATAGAAACAAACCCCTCGAGCGCAAAGAGCCTCTCTGGGATACTTCATTTGATAGGTGGGCAAAGATCCGGACTTGACTAAATCCGGATGGCGCCGCTTAGATAGTGGCAAGAATTGTCTCACCATCGGTGAAACCCCCGCTCGTCGTCTCATTCTCTGGTTCACCTCGTCAAAACCACTTCTTCCGCTCGACTGCTCCATCAAGGACTTCCCCTTTTTAAAACCTTGATTGAACATGTTTTCTATCCAGGAAGGTATCTCCTTTTACCTTCCACCTGGCCCACGGCTTGACTCCTCAGAACAATAGCTTGACTGGTTCTTCGCCCTACGCACTCAAGCGCTCAGCATTGGGATATGGGATAAGATCGATCCGTATGAACCCGATAAAGATGATGACAAACTGGTTTTTCCGGAATTGGAAAATTATGACCAGTTCAGGGATCGACTGATGGGGGAAGCCCGCGAAGCCAACAAACCCGCCCCAACAACAACAGATATCATGATCGCGGTCGGCGTCCAATCGACAAATGCCGAAATACAACTATCAATCTGTGAACACAGAGCAGCAAAGGAACGAGCAATCCGAGTCCTGATCATGGAAACTGTCCGCCGCAGTATATACGAAGCCGCCATACTCTCGCACCCTGGGAGCCAGACATTGCGCCAACATGTCAGATCCATTCAAAACATGTATGTCTCAAACCTGGAATTCTTCAAAATGCGAATCGACGAAGCCTATCGGGCTGTATTGGCAGAAACGCAAGTTAAGGGCTGCGAGCCAGAGGCATGGCTACATAGATGGAGACAAGCCTTTACGCGTGCTGAAGCATTCGGCTCCTTATACGTCCAAGGTGATCGTGGGGTTTTCGACTTCTTGGCGGCTATATCAGTTTTTGTTGAACCGGAATGGATGGTTGGGGAATACCTTTTGCCCTCCAACAGCGACAAGAAACCAAACCTACACACCGTTAGCCAACGTTTTTACCATCATATCACATCCCCTTTGCCACCATATAGCAAACCTGGTAGCTCCTCAACAAAAAGGACCAAAGCAAAGGAAAACAGGTCCAAAAAGTCCTGTCCTTGTGGACCGAGGAAGCATCCTTGGGACCCTGAGGACTGCTGTGTACTCGAATTTGCAATTAGAGGTTCCACAGATCGCAAGATCAAACGCCCAACGATCAAAAGACGAAAAGATATTTTGGATGAGATTTGGAAGGAAAAATGGGGAGAACTACGCCAGACACTAGAACAAAAGGGCTGGGATATCCCAACACCAGAGGCTACATCTAACTGGTAAAGTCAGTCAGGGACTAGAGGGCTGAAGATTAAAGACATTTAACGCCGGCGTACATCAGGCACTGTTTTTCTTTTTATCTTCTCCTGTGTGAGCACTGAGATTTGATGCGTTATTCTCGTTTACTACGGTAACTGAGCCAAGCACAGCTCCGGCGAATACTTTGACATGTCCAAGAAACTGCGATAAAATCCCCGAGGCTCTGGAAGTCGGCACTTATCAACACCAGGCAAGGCACCGATACTCTCCAGTGGAAACAGCCAGAAACCAATTGCTGGCCGTGGCGCCTCGGCCAGCTCCTCTGGTGTGTCTTCCCTCGCCCGCTCTTTGTAGATTTCGCGCTTCTTCTTCAGAATCTCTTTCCATTTCTTCTCCTCTTCTTGAACCCACTTCTGAGCATCAACCCTGTTGAATATTCTTGGCATCAATTTCCGTTCGTGGCTGAGTAAAAAGCGGTAGTCAATCTTGAGTTGGTTCTCCTCTAGACGAAGCCTCCTGAGCAGCTTGAACCAAGCACGGACTCCGCGATGCGGAAGGTAATTCCCGATGTGCATCATTTCTAACTCTTCTTTGATCGGTCTTGGGTCGGTGGGTAACCTGTCGAACCTGGTGATAGAAGCTGCGATTGGGACAGAACGATTCATTTTGAAACATCGCTCTCCAGGGTGCATAGAGGTGATGGGGTAGCACATCCGCCAAACATAGCGCCTCTGAGAAAAGATGACTCGTTCCAGCCTGCGAATGACTTGTCTCAGTAGTGAAGACTGCGTTGTCTCGGCAAGATGCAGTTTGCGCCATTCTCTGAAGGGGTTCGTGAAGGATCTTGTAGGTATCGAGAGGTTGACAAGGCCAATGCGTCGCGGATCATGAGCCCATACGTCTTGTGCGAAATTCACAAAGAGGGTTGAAGTCTTTGCACGATATTGCTCGATTTCAATTTCCACAATATCCAACTCGGGGCACAAGTAAAGAGTCCCAGTGCTTTCGGAATCTTCAAACCACTCATATCGGCATGGTAGGTGGACTCGATAGAATGATAAGGCGGCTCTTCTCGACTCAGAGGTGACATGGAAGAGCTTGCTTATGGCCTGTCGCTCCTTCAAGACAATATGATATTCTTCGCCAGGCTTGTATAGACGATCTTGGGTCTTTTTTTGCTTGACTGGCTTGTTCTCGTCTATGGCGACTAGCTCCAGGGCGATTCGTAGAAGACGCTCATGGCTAAGTGCCTGCTCCCAAATGAGATAGCGAACATCAGCGGGAAGGCGGGGAAATCGTGAGAAGGTTGCTGTTGGTTGAAGGGGAGGAGTGAAGATTTGCAAGTGCTGGTTCGAGCTGTCTGCCATGCTGATAGGCTCTATTTTGATGTACTCGGAGAGGGGTAGGGCAGCGAACCATGAATTCTCGAGGGTCGAAGGCTGTCTTATATAGGCACACGAGGACGTTCAGGCTGTGACTCAGAAAGTCTATGTCTACGTGCGGCTGAACCTTCAGACGACGTCGCTTGATTACCTGCAGGAGACTTTCGTCAAACAAGGTTTGGGTGACAGCCATTCGGCATCATCACCAAACAGTCAAAAGAGGAGGCCCGGGTATTTATGTGATTAGCAGATATTTGACACATATTTATAGATAGGTGTATCATTAAACAGGAATTTGATAAACATTAAAAGAAACTCTATAAACTATTGACCATGCCTTTAACCGCTCTATTATAATTCCAGATTCCAGTGAACGATGTAGAAACAAACAGTAACCATAACTGGGGAAGGTAACCTCAACGGAATACTAAATATCCACGCCCCTCAAATATTGTGGTAGGTCAGACAAGATGTCTAGTCGCTTACGCCTTCGGCTTGACGGACTGAGGGTTCCGAAAGATATTCTTCGGATCATATGCAGCCTTGATCTTTTGAAGCTTCGGCAGATTAGATCCCCAGTACATCTCAGCAGCCCTGTCCGCCTTCAACTGGGAATCGGGGTAGTTGGCGTACATGCCCCAGGTGCCCGCACGAAGAGACTTGGAGATGCTCTGGCGAAGAGTTGTAAGCAGAGAGAAGCCGTCGCTGGGGTACGTCTGTCCCTGAGTGACACTGTCGTAGAACTGGAAAAGCAGCAGCGCGTCGCGGTGGACGTAGGCCATATCGGTGGGCTTGGGCTTCGCCACGGCTGAGTACTTGCCACCTTGGATATCCATCTGGATCCACCAAGAGTGACTACTGCTTCTTCCGGTCGTAGAGACAGAGTTGACAAAAGATTTGAACTGCTCCAGCGAGAGTTCTCGAGTAGTCAGACTGGTGGCGTAAAAGGTATCGTGCTGGTTCTTGTCAGCTTCAGATCAAAGGCGAGTAAGAGTCGACTTACAGCATTGTACGCGGCGCTGGTAGGGTTAATTTCCGCAGTTCCAGCAAAGTGCGTAACCAAGCCCATCCATCCAACAGTCGAAGCGCTAACCTGAACGTTAAGCTTGCTAAGCAGAGGCTGAAGAGCCTTTCGCAGACCAGCCTCATCACCAATGTAGGCACCATCGATGCTATACCCATCCTTTCGAATGGCAATCTGCATCGTAATCTCGCTCGGCATAGTCTTTCCAAACTCCTGAAACTCCCAAAGACCTTGAGCGGCAGTGTTTTGATCCCAGTTTAGGCCAATGTCGAAGTAAGTCATCTGCGCTGGGGCGGGGAATGTCTTGAATTCGAGCTCGGCGACAATTCCGAAGGAGGCTCCAGCACCTCGGATGGCCCAGAAGAGATCTGATCGCTCCGTCTTGGAACAGTGGACGACTTTGCCATCATAGAGGACGACTGTAGCGCCAATGATCGAGTCAAGGGTCAAGCCATGCTTTCGCGAGACCATACCGTAGCCGCCGTGTAAAGCATGTCCGCCAAGGCCAACCCTGTTGTTGATTAGTAAATTCCTCAAAGATCTAGGTTCATAGTCACAGCAACGTACCCGGTGCATGTGCCATGAGAAAGGGCCCTATTTCCCTGGTTGTACAGCTCAGTGGCTACATGTCCAAGTCTAGCTCCGGGCTGGATCTTGGCTGTTCCATCTTTGGCTAGCTTCACGCTATACAAGCGATCCAACTCAATCACAAGATGTCCGTCTTCTCCACCAAGGCCAAGCGAAGTGTAGCTGTGGCCGCCACTTTTACCGCTCACAGAAACACCATGCTTGGAGCCGCAGGCGACCGCAGCAGATATCTGAGCGACAGTGGTCGGGACTGCGATGGCAATTGGTTCAAACTGAAGTCGTAGGTTGTATGCTGTACCGTCCTGGGTCCAGGTTTGGCTGCCCTTGGTGTCGATGGGGACTTTGGCGTTGGTGAGACAGCTAGTGACGGCCTCTCGCTTGGTAGGAACGGCTAACGATGGAGAAACCAGGGCAACAAGGCCAATTAGCCCACGGAGAAGTTGGGAACGCATAGTGATTGTCTGAGATAGCTGGTGAGATGATGAGTGAATGGAATGCAAAACGGCTGAGGTCCAGACTTATTTATCATGGAGATGGCGATAAACATTGACAACGGGGCTCTGCCCCGCAGATCGGCGCCATACGAGAGCTTCCGTCTGCCGAAACCCGAACGGACGAGTCCGAAGATGGAGAATACGAGACGAGCTAGAAGTGAGGCGCCCCTTGATGACGAGAGACGGTGTTGAACTCGGCCGTATACAGAGCTGCTACCATTTCCCAAGCCGATGACCCGTGAATAGGAGAAAACGGCGATTTTCTCCTTCGAAAACAGACCTCAATGACGAAAATCGAAGCCTCATCTCACCCTCACAGAAAGATTCTGATCAACGGGTCCTCCCAGCTAGCGTCGATTAGTGGCAACTCTGCTCGTACCCGACAGACCCGGCATGACGGATGCCAATCCACAAAGAGCTAGATCATCTAAAATTAGTAAATCTTCTGGAATGTTGTTTACGCCATGATGTCATTGTTCCCACTTTCGGAATAAAACTGTTCGGGGTAGACGATCTCGTGGACGGATGGGAGTGCTACGTTGCGATCTGTTCAGCCACGCGAGACGCAAGCAGGGTATCGCCAGATCCGAGGCATGGCGATCTTGTTTAGCTAATGCAGGAATTGGCTTGTGGCAGGTCGCCTATGCTCAGGGTAGGGAGCAGAGAGCCAGACATACATGTGCAGGGTAAACTATAGTTATTCTATATCCATCCACGTTGCCCAAAATAGGGAATCGCCAGAGTCTTGACGTTGTTGAAACTCCTAACGCTGGGAGGGCACCTGCCTCCATCTATTACCTCCCTAAAAAAGTCTATTCACAGTAATGATGATGATAATGAGCAAGGGGCGGGCTCAAGTTTTTGCGACCACCTTGATCCTACTCTCCCACTGCATTCAAGTCATTTAACCTCATGGCATATGGAAAAAGAAGTGGAATCATCACCTAGAATGCGTATTTCACATGTCTTTGATAACAAATAATGTCTACACGATTTCGTAGCATGAGATAGCCTTGCTACTGGCAATCACCGTTCTGTTTTCAGCATAGAATCACAATGCGGATCATATATTGACTGTATAAAAGCAACACAACTCTGAGACATCTTATGCAGGGCCTTGATGGAGACCCCTGCGTTCTGTGCACAGCCTGCCTTAGAGGAAATCACGTTAATCTTGGTCTGCATTCATGCCCAACGTTAGTTGTGGCGCTCGCTTTGAGCCAATACCCGATCAACACCCATCTGTCAGACTCTGAATTGTGGCTGCATCAGCCGTGTTTGCTATTGGCGAACGGCTAAGCGAGTTTGCGGTGTACACGTTTCATTTGGCGCCGCTGTGGCAGACATACTCAATAAGATACAAGCAGCGAGAAAATCTTTTCAACGTGTCCGTCGGTCCTGAGGAATATCCTACAAACACTTTCCCTTCAGCCCCAAAAACCCTTGCCCCCGTAAGTATCACCAACATGAACGCCTGAATCACCCTTGACCTCCATATCCTCGACCCGGTTGGTGGTGCTATAAGGGAAGCCCACTGGTTGGCCGAATGCTTCACTGGTAAAGATGTTACCGACTTCGAACTTTCCAGACTCAGACGTCTTGACGCGGGTTGCAAAGTTGTGGACCTCGACTCCCGCGAGCTTCTGTTTCGCCAAGTCCTTCAAGACAGGGTCAAGTCCTTCGGCAGCGTCTTGGATCAGCTTTAGGCTCTGGTGGTCGTCTATTTCTCCAATTTCGGCTCCCGCCAGCTGGATAGAAGTTTGGGCGACGGAAGGGAAAACAAGTTCCAGGTCGTCTATGGACGAGACGATATTGTCGATTAGACTCCCAAGCCTCTTCTTGTCGTAGAGTGCCCATCCCGTCTTCTTAATCAGACTGGTTCGGCCTTGTCGTTTCTTGGTAATGGCTTGGAATTGATTTCGAAGCCGTTGCGAAGCTGGATCCAAATCTGCATGTGTCAAGGCCACCCCATCCTGCTCTGGCGTCGTTGGTCCATAGCGGCGAGAGACCTTGTACGCCCACTCGATTCTGCCCACTATATCTTGCAAGATCTCTTGAGCGTGTGCCACCGACTCATCCGCTGGCGCGCCGGACCTGAACCGAGGGTCGTTGTTGATATCGATAGCGGCGCCCCATCGATCTAGGCGCCACTTGGCCACGTCAAGCCTCAGTTGACATCTCCCGTAGTCTTTACCAAAGTGCCGGGCGAGTTGAATGTACTCGAAGCAGTCGACGCAGTCGTTGAAGAGAGCAGCGATGCTGATGGCGCCAGAGACAGCGCTGAAAATTTCCGCCATGTTTGGGGATGTTAACAGCCCGAAATTATCACGCAGAATAGGCCCAGGTGAGCTTCTTTAAAGAAAAACGCTATTGGAGAAGACCTTGACGCCATCTGCCTTGGCGAGAGCCTGATTTGGACATGCATTGGTCGGTGTGACGACCTGCATATTGCACTTTCGCCCTGTTTATTACCAAAATGTTTCTATTTTCAGCCCCCTTGTTATTTCCCCCTCTCCCATCTCACAAATTTCCTCAACCTTTGCCTCTCACTGTTGTTCTGCCCCGTCTGTAGCTTTCTCGCAGCATATCCAACTACACTCTCTCTATATTCTTTTCAGTGACACGCGGTCGTACACGAGATCAAAGAACATACCTATATCCAGCTCCACCTGGGCGAGGTTGTAGACCGTCGGTCGTCTGCCTCGCCACGATTGCCAATCGCCGCTATCCGTCATGGAATCCAGCAACTCGAACTATGTGGGTTCTATCTCTGCAGCAGGCTCGGCGCGGATACAAATCGGCAATAACACCACAAACAACTACTACCAAGATGATGACAAGAAGTACCTGGCGGCGCTGTGTTCAACTGATCCTCGCCATGACAAGAGTCGGATCGAACAAACAAATGGTGGCCTGTTGAAGGAGTCATATCAGTGGATTCTGCACAATACAGAATTTCAGCGCTGGTGCGACCCAAAAGAAGACTGCCCGCTCCTTTGGATCAGGGGCGATCCCGGCAAGGGCAAGACAATGTTGCTTTCGGGCACCATCAATGAACTACAACCTTATACCAGGTTGGGAAACTCGGGGACTGACACATCGCTGTCCTACTTCTTTTGCCAAGCAACTAACGCTGGCCTCAACAACGCGACGGCAGTTTTGCGGGGCCTTGCCTACCTGCTTGTTGAGCAACAGCCGTCCCTACTCTCTCATGTACGCGACAAAGTATCACTAAGTCCTGGGCATTGGAACTCCAGAATTGCCATCAGCGATCTTCTTTCTGAGATGTTAGGAGATCCAGCTCTCCAAAATGTCATCTTTGTCGTCGACGCGTTGGATGAGTGCATCACGGATCTTAAGTTTCTTCTCGACTTTATCAGCTCAACTACATCTACGCAGGTTAGATGGATTGTTAGCAGTCGCAACATTAACGAGATTGAGCGACGCCTAAACAAGCCTCAGATGAATCTCGCTCTATCTCTGGAGCTCAACGCAGAATCGGTTTCCCAGGCTGTCAACTCCTATATCCAGCACCGAATACACAAGTTGCGTGTTGATCAAGAGTTTGGAAGCAACTACCTGAAGCTTATAGAAGACCACTTGTCCCAGAATGCGCATGGCACCTTTTTGTGGGTGGCATTGGTCTGTCGACAGCTTGAGAGCAGCGAGGAATGGGAAGTAAGGAAGGTTCTCCAAGATTCCCCCCGAGACCTCAAAGAGCTTTACGGGAGAATGATGAAGACAATCAGCGACTCACTCAGCAAGGACCTCTACATGGAGATCCTTGATATCGTTTCCACTGTTTATCGCCCGATTTCGCTTTCCGAGCTGATGGTCATCCGGAACAAACCCGGAGATGTGAACAGGGTCCGGAAAATTGTAATGAAGTGCGGCTGTTTCTTGACCATCAAAGACGAGGTCGTCTATTTCGTTCATCAGTCGGCAAAGGAGTTTTTACTCAAGCCAGAGAATGAACCTCCCCCTTCTCTCACCCAACATCATCTCGGCCTCTTCGAAAAGTCTCTCGAAGGCCTCGAAACGCTCAAGATGGACATCTATGACCTAGCCTATCCTGCCGTTTCGATCGACGAAGTCCACCTCTACTCCCCGGAACACGATCCTTTGTCTGGTTTAGCCTACTTCTGCGAATTCTGGGCCGACCATCTACGCGATTCACAGGCCATCTACGCCAAAGGCCCATCCTCCCAAGACCAATTCTACAACAAAGTATATCGGTTCATGGCCACCAAGTTCCTGTTCTGGCTAGAAGCACTCAGCCTGCTCCAGAGCTTACCAGCAGCGATGAAAACCCTGCAAATTCTCGAAGACCTACCACTTGTATGTTTCTAACCACCAACGAACTATCCTAGCTATATTTGATTCTAATCTGTGGAAAGGGTGACGAGACATTGGAACTTGTTGAGGATGCCCAACGGTTTTTCCTCTTTTTTCGGTCAATTATTGAAACGCATCCCCTTCAGACATACGTGTCAGGCCTCCTATTCAGCCCGGGGGAAAGCTTGATACGTCACCGCTTTGAAGACTACAGCCCCAAGTTTGTAGTCAAGAAACCTGAGGTTGACGCCCAGTGGCCCCCCTATTTGAGCATCAGTGCAAAGCCGGAGGGGGTCACCTTTTCGGCAGACAACAACTCATTGGTTATAACTAGCTTTCGGACCGACAATAGAGATCCCAGTCAACTGACCAAATGGAATGTCGGCGATGGCATGCGGAGAAAGAGGACTGACTACGAGGGCCTCTACACCATAACACCGTCGCCGGACCTGAATTGGTTGGCTGCTCTGGCCACCGGCCGCCAATGGGAAGTGCCTAATCTTCAAGTCCGTGACTTGGAGTCGGACATTGTACAATGGAGCATACCTCTGCAGCCTGATAAGGGCGGATTCAAAGCTATGAAATTTTCGCCCGACAGCCAATGGCTGGCAGTGCTCTTCAGCAACGAATTATTGTATTGGGGGTTTCAAAAGAACGACTTTACATGGTGGCCCCTCGAGGTTCCACATGAAGACCATTTGCAACACATCGAATTTTCCTCGGACGGCTACCTGGTTGCTATTTTTGGCTTTCTGGGCAGACATTCGGGGAGTATCGTGGTCCTTGATGTCCGAAATGGTGAGCAGCACAACCACCCCAGTGCAGCAGAGCTTGAGTCCATCCGCTCTGCAGTATTTTCACCCAATACCCATGAGATTATGATGTGCTCCGGGGGCAAAGTGTGGTCTTGGGATGTTTTGGGGAAGCAATGCAAACAATGGCGTCGGCTTGATGGCTTTGCCAACCATATTGCTATTTCGCACAACTCATCATGGATAGCCGTGGAATCCGATTCAACAGTCTCCTTATACGAAAAGCAGAGCAAGGAACTGCTGCAACAGTTTGAAAGGCCGTCGCCCGAAGGCGTTTCCTCAATCACGGTGTCTTTTGATGATCAGCGACTTGCAGTTAACTGCGTGGATCATGTCTACCTCTGGGATATTTTATCCTCGACGTCCAAGCAAACTCACTGCCATGGCGCTGCCCCCAAGAATGTGGTTGTCTCTGACAACGGAAGTTTGATGGCCTGGGTCGTTGAAGGGAAGATCCAATCCCTGGATGCAATGACAGGCAATCTTCTACCCGAGTTCGATATATCTTCGTGCTGGCGAGATTCCTTGAGCAAAGACAATTTGGCGGCGGTCTCATCTCAAGGCCATCTGCTTGTCACAAGTACCTCGTCGCGACTCTTTGTTTGGGACCTTAACAGCAAAAAGGCGCTCGGTGAAACCGAGGTGCCTGGCCCAATCGATTGCCTAGCTGTCTCTCGTGACGAGGACGACGGTGGAGGGTGGCAGCTATAGCAGCGAAAAAGATTCTTGTCTGGGATTCCACGGCAATGGAGGCACCACGATGGTTCGTGGAACACTCCACTGTCAAGGACGAACCCTCCTCTCAACTACAATTCTCCAATGGTAAACTAGCTGTGTTATGGTCCCAGGGGGGTTGTCCTCATTTGACCTACTACGACGTCACAAGCGGGGCGCAGACCACTTCTCTTGAACTCCCAAGTTCCGGAGACGAAGAAGAGTATTTTCACGGATTCTCAGTGTCGCCTAGTGGGCGAAGGGCGGCATGGAGGTCAAGCGGCATCTGCGAGCGTCGGGACATATTCATCTCGCAAGGAGAGGGGGGCATACAAAGCGTGTCAGTGGACGTGTCCATGGATGCGTGGTATGATCCTCGCCTCTCATTCCTCGACGATTCAACGGTCTTGACGGACCGAGGAATGCTCGACATCGACGCCTTTCTTGCCGAAGCTCCCATTGAGCCAAATGCGCTACACAAATTTGTCGAAGACATACCGACCCCTCATCCCGAATTTACTGGGTATGGTTGCAGTGATGATCGCGACTGGATTACATTAGACGGTGATAATTTAATCTGGTTGCCTGTGCAGTACCGCCCAAAATCTTTGGGTACCAGATTCGCAGCGGGGGAACGTCACTTTGCCACGCATTGCTCCTCTGGTATCCTTTGCATGAACTTCTCTGAGGACGCGAGAGACTTATTCTAGTAAGGTCGATGCAATGCAGATATCTAAGAGAAGTTGAATAGCTTAACTCTCTGGGTTAAGGGGAAGTTGCTGCTAAGTGTTCTCTTTTCTCTTTCTTTGTATTAGGAACTCGGGCTACAATTAGTTGAACAAGGGTTTATATAAGGTTTCTTTCCAGCCCAAAGTCTGTGTGCGTAATCTCCGTAGTCCTAGGTAAGGATTAAGAGTACTCCTCTTGTTAGTATCTCGCTTGTCCTACACGGCCGAGAGGTGGATAAAAACCGTTATCCAACACACGCCCATACAACTGCTTACGCCGGTGGGGCCTTACGTGGTTCGAATTCACACCGTCAGATCAGCATCAGTTCCTGAATCTCTCAATCTCCCCGTCCCCAGCACAAGCAAGCCACAGCATCGACCATGTCCAACTTGCTAGACCTGCCAGACGAGGCGCTCGAGGCCGTGTTGCTGTGCAACATTGACGGTCGCACGCTTCACCAACTTACTCGTGTCAACAAACGCCTCCGCAGGATCGCAAATCCCATACTCGTTCAGCGCTGGCCATATTCCCACGAGCGCCTACTCCTGTATCTCTTGCACCACCCTGAGCTGAGAACAGAGGTCAAGGAGCTCAAATTCGAAAATCTCGTTACCTTCCGCTGCCACACCTACGGACGCGATATTAGCGATGAGAGCCTAGAAGCCCTCGCCGCAACCGTGGACGAGGCGTGGCCAGCTCTAGCCAAATCAACCAAATGGGCTGAGTTTGTACGCAAAGGCAACACAGACGCCTTGTGCACGCTCTTATTATGCTGGGCGACCAAGCTTTCCAGTCTCGACATCGCAGTGCCATACTTCCTTGCCGAGAGGCGCGAAGACTTCCTGACCCTGCAGTTGGCAGGCCAGGTAGTCCAGATGTGGAAGGAGACGGGATCCACCGACTTGCCGCTTCTTGAGCTGCGGTCCGTGACTTACCGTCACGGTGAAGACTCTGACTATGGTTGTGATGGGCGATACGCAGCGCCATTTTTCCACCTCCCCAACATGAAGTCCTTCACTGGATGGAAGTTTGGTATGATGGAATGGGATGACAACTACAACAGAAACTACACCGACTCAATTCTTGGCCGGGTACGCATGGTGAATCCGCATGACAAGTACCTCATGCATTTCCCCGTTGGCACTTCACCAACAGAGGAGATCATTCTAGACGATGTTGATCTTTCTGCAAGGACTCTGTCCAGAGTCGTCAGTGCCTGCAAAGGACTCAAGATGCTGGTGTACCGAGCAGCCCCAGTGTGTGACAATCTCCGGTTGAGCTGGAGGGGATTCGCAAACGTCATGCTACACCATAAAAAGTCGCTGGAGGGACTTTTGATTGATTTCGAACGACCCGGAGATTCACTTGTTTTCAGTGACAATGAGGGACCGCAGGGCGACGAGTTGTCTACTGATAACCACGGGCATGATTTCGACCCTGAAGTTGGGACCATATATCTGCGCGACTGTTATCAGCATCTCAAGTGCCTCAAGAGCTTGTCACTTGACGCCAGATCCCTGGAATATGGTCATGGCGACGACTATATCATAGCTAGTCGTCTGCCGGGTTCTCTGGTGCATCTACGACTGCAGGGCTATTGTTTTGGCACGTTATGGAAGCGATCTACCCAGCAGGCTGAGGAACAAATTCAAGACCTTGAGACCCTGGTACGAGAATGCTACCCATATGGAAAGCTACCCAACCTCTGTCAGATAACTGTCGCTGAGAGGTTGCCCAAGGATCCCGTCCTTGAGGCGTTTGAAAGACTGGTGGAGTTGGCAGAGGTTCGAGGGGTCAAGGTCATTTGGATAAAACCCTGGGAGGAGGACTGGGAAGGAATTCAATGGCATTAAGGAACACTGATGCAGCAAGATCGTGGGAAGACTCAGCGGGCGTGGAAATCTCCCAAAAGAATGGGAACGGGGATATAAGCTACACCCGTGCCAACTTGGTTACTTGGTGGGTGCTTATTCCAATATGTTAGGGTAGAGATGATGTAAATGCGAACAGTATTTATACAAAACTTGAAAGGTGCCTCAACTCCAATCAACCCCTCCTCGACTACCCTCTAACCCCTGTGCTTGTGCCCACAAACACGACTAACACAGCCGAATAAGTCGCAGTAGATACCAATGTTTCAATATTTGAAACCCGCACGCCGAAGGAGACAATCAGCGCAAAGACAACAACAGCCACCGACACCGTAACCAAGCTCTTGACTTGTGATTCATCGATACTCATGATGATCATTGGCACGACAATGAAGAGTCCACCTGTGATAGCGATGGTGAAACGCACGAGCCTGTCGACAAATTCCGAGACATATTTTGGCGGCTCCCCGTCGAGGTATTCCTTCTTCCTTTCTCGCTTCTCATGATGGGAAAAGCTTAGGTGAGAGGGAAGATATCTCATAAGTACGCATCTTAAGGGATCCAGCTTTTCAGGCCTCTCGTTGAAAGCCGAATAGTGAGACTGAAATGGATCATTAAAGTCGCTGCGTGACTGGAAGTACCTCTGAAGGAGCAGTTTTCGCCGTGTCGTCTCGGCCTGATCAAGGCTTTGGTGGTTCCGGAGATATTCATAGTCGCGCACAGCCGTTGCTATATGAATTTTCTTTAGAATCTGCATACACAGTCCAGGTCGAGTTCTCTCACCGTAATCCCTCAACATGGTCGTCAAGCTCTCTGATTGATCAGACGTTGCGTGACTCTGTCGTTGAATGTCACTCTTCAGCCGCACCAGATTGACTCCCAATCGTGTAATATTGAGTCTTTGGAGAAACTCAAACCGGAGGAAATGGAATTGTTCTTCATCCTCGAGAGATCTGTTGACGTATGAGACGAGACCCAAAGGGTCGTCATCCTCGATAAAGGCTGTTTCATTCATCTTGCTGGCCTGGTGAGAGCTCATTTCTGGACATTTCCCCGGAAACATCGAGTGGTGTCAGAACTAAATAATATTTAAGATGAATACAGCATTCCAGAAGATCTTAGGGGGGGTTGAGGCTTGGTTTGAGAATTGCGTAGGGGGCGCTGCTCTACATCGGTGGCGTCCAAGTTGGCGTCTAACTATTGCACTTATTACGTTCAGAGCTTGCACGGCCTGGTGGCTCAGCGGCTGCGCCAGGTTGCCTTATTCCTCGATTGTCGTGCCTACACATGCCCTTAGACGGACTACGTCAGGCCTTATATCTCAGTTTGGGGACATGAGCATTTGGTATCATCATGATCTTTACAATGGCAGACCGGGGCCTCATATACCAGTGGTATCACCCTCTCGACCCATGGAATCCGTGCGTCATTCTGGGCGTTTCGCTGAACCCGACACTCTCGGAAATTGAAGACGCTTTTGCGTTTACGGCATCAGATCAGAACCTAGTTGTCGATAAGGATACTCAAACACCCGAAGAATTCGAAAGAGCGTACGAGCGCCGGAAAAAGAAGGATGCGTATGTGTTTTTGAAGTACGTTGTTCGATCCGCAGCATCGATAACACCTGAGACGGGGCCTTCCACCAACGAAAAAGATGACCATACCTCCAACCAATTATCCTCCAAGCTTTTGCATAAAGTCACCACACAAGTGACTTCCCCTTCAACTTGTATACCGCCGGATTTCACTGCCCCAAGCCGCGTTTCCATGAACTCTATTGTAACAACGGCGGCGGCGGATGCCAGCGACACGACGAGAAATAGTTCGACTCAGACATGTAATTACCAATCAGCGCCAGAGACTTCCGGCCGCAAGTCAAGATTCCACATTGGGAAGCGGAGACGGAGGGGGAAACCTCCCCGTGTAGCGCAGAGCTCCACTGGATCCTCATCCTCAATCGGCTCGCAGTTTTCTGACGCTTCCACGGACGGAGCGCAAGAGACGCTTGCGGCGATCAGCGACATGATCCAGGAGCACGAAAAAACACTGGCAGGTTTTAACAGCGTTAGTAAATCTGAACAGCTTGCTCAAAGGCTATTCCCATGTCTCCGCCCATCGCACTCTAGTTCTGGGACATTAGAAGAAAATGTTTCGCAACCGTTGGCAGATTTGCTGTTCAAGTTTCAACAGGTTGAGTCCTTCTTACACCGATCTGATGCTGACCCCTGTGAGTATTGCCGTCCCTTAACGTAAGCTTTCGATTTAGGGTGATTCCTAACGCCGAGTCAAGATGGCCTGCATCACGAATTAGTTATTCTCTACGACAATCTAAACATGGACCTCAAGAAGGAGATCAAGCAATGCCAACCAGAGGGGGTAGAGTGCATCAACCCCAGTTTGAGCAGATGATTAAGGGATATGAAAAGCGCGTCGCCGCTCTTGTGAAGCGGCCATATCCGCCCAGCGCAGAGGCAACCCGACTAAGAGCCCGCATACCCAAGGTCAAAGCCCGAACTAAAAATTTTATGACTTAATGAGCTTGAGGGGAAGGAAAAGTGAAGTGGCAGATGAAAGATAGGTATCTAACTTAGTAAAAAGATAAAAGAAATAAAGTCAACGTTAGGGGATAGTAAGAACTCGCACAAAAAGTTTAATAAACTCCTACCTCTTTATAAAACCTTAAACGCCTTTATAGACCACGCTTGCGTATCTTTCCCTGCCTTTAATTCAGGTAAGAGGATTTTTAAGGCATAGGCGCCGCAGGTCTAAAAAAGTCCATGTTATCTGGTTTATGCTAAATCCAAGAATTAGTCCCTCGATAAACAGGCTCCTAAAAGCAAGCAGCCAGAAGGAACATGTTACCGGACTCTTCTGTTTGGTTTGGGATCAGAACTAAGAGTTCAATACGTTAGTGCAGGGTAGGTAGGTAGAGAGACCATTCCCAAGTTGCGTGATGGACCAATCAGCATTAAGCACTGATGGCGGCAGCGTCTGACGTCATAGTCTTCCGCGGAACGGATGTCTCCTGATTCCGAAAGAATTCATACGCGCGCGGCAGACCCGCACTGATTGATAAGGTCCCGCCTGCCGTGTGGGATGTTTCACGCTGAGTAATTCCTTCCGTCTAATCATGATGACAAATTTGTGACTCTGGTCACGCAACACCGCAGTCTTCTCCGCATTTCACGTCATATATATATCGCTCTGGACCTCCATTGAACACTTTTACTTTACTCATCCTTGTATCTTACCCCTGCATCTTTTCCCTAGTTCCATACCTCAACCACCATCGATACTACAACATGGGTGACGCTTCAGTTTACTCCTACCCTGCCCCTCTGACAGGATATGAAGATGCCCCACCTTTGCCCGAAGAGAAGGCTGAGGATGGAAAGAGTTATGTGAATCCTCCGGCAGAGAAGCGCAGCGAGGCATATGACAAGTTTATCGCTCCTCTCGACCAAGGTATTAGAGGAGGCTTGTGAGTGGAAAGCAAAGCTCTGATTGGTGGATTTTACTGACCACAGTTGATAGCGATCTGCACATCTACTATCTTCAGACCAACCCGGAACAGTCCAAGTATGCCCACGAGCTTTGGCAACGCATCCGAAGAGAATGTGAGTAAATATCTAAGAAAACCATCCCATGGCTGCGAGCTGACAAGATGCAGTTCCTGAACTGCGAATCTATCGCTTCTGGGATCGACCAATCGGTCCTCACCCAATCGCCATGTTCGAAGTCAACGTCTTTACCCCCGCACAGTTCGGCGCCTTCGTCTCATGGCTCGCCATCTGGCGCGGACCGTTGTCGGTTCTCATCCACCCCAATGTCATCCCAGAAGAGGGTGTGAATCCCAATGCGTCAGCCAAGCGGGATCACTTGGAGAGGGCAATCTGGATGGGCGAGAGACTGCCACTGGATGTTAGCCTCTTTAACAAGAATTGAGGGATACATCTAACGATGAATGAAAGGGGAATTGGCGCGTAAAGGAAATTGTTATTCACTGGAGCTAAGGATGAGCTTCTAGTACTCCTATTAATAAGACTCGAACAATATTCAACAGCAAAGTGCATGCAAGAGTCAGATCTCGACGACTTAATCGGATTGTGCTCCATCCGGAATGTTTACTCTCAGTACAGAGTCTCATTTGGCTGGTCAACGGTATGATTGCACTTAAGCGAGGAAGAAAGCTGCAGCCGTAGCAGCCAAGCCAACCAGCGCGTATTTCCCAACATCCACAGACCAGGCGTCGTTGGTCTCAACCGCTGGAGATGACGCAGCTGGCGTCTCATGTGCCGAACTAGAACCCTCTTCAGATACAGAAGTCTGCTCCACCTTTTCGCTGCTTGCCGTCGAAGAAATCGTCACATCAGTTGCGGATGCCGGAGAGGCAGTGCTCTGGTTCTCAAGCTTGTCAACACCCTTAGTAATGACAGCAGGAATTATGAGAGATGGCAGTTCTGTGTTGGTCGTGACGAGGGAAGTCGACACAGTCTTGCCCTCGCTGGCTTCCGAGGCAATGTCGATGTGGCACGTGGCAGCACCCTTCTCCCTGTCAAGTTTGCAAGCAAGATCCTCAGAGCTATAGACGCATGAATATCAGATTGAAAATTCATACAAAAACGGTAGAATTCCGCTTGGGACTTACAAATCGCCAACTTCCTTATCACCAGCAAAAGAGTACTGAATGGAGAGTGGATGGACCCTGGACAACAGTCTGGGTGCCAAGAATGTGACACTGCACATTTTCCACATTCTCACCGCAATGAAGAGCGAATGTTGTAACCTCGGGATTGGCATCAACGACGGCGCCGTACATGGTCTTGATGCCTTCAACTGGAAAGATGATGTCTAAGGTGGTAGTCTGCGCAACGGCCATCACGGCTGACGCGAGAAGAATAGAGAGTGAAGGTGACATTTTGTGCTTATCGGGCAAGACAAATTCGAAAGGTGTAGGCTGCAATGAAGCTCGTAATTAATGGTCGGGGCACCGCCAAGTTATAAGGACTCGCTTCCCCGTCACTACCTTGTTGGTTACCATCCGAACCAAAGCGAGCAAGGGTAAACGCACCACGTTCAGGTGTTTCTCGCCTAATTGGTGTGCTCACACAATAGTTCAATCCCTCTTAGCTGAAGCACCTTGATGACTAGAGCTGAAAGCTGGACAGCCTGGGCCGGGGAGCCGATCTATCTGTCCTGGCGCCACAACCATGTCAAGAGGTTTTTCAGCCAATATGCAGTGAGTCACGTCTGGAATATATGCACATGGTAATAGGAAATCTGTCGAGTCCAACTGCTAAATATGTATCCGTGTCTTTCTTTGCAATGAAACATGCGTTTCTGTCTATATCCGAACCAACGCTCAATGAAGTTGAAGCAGAGACTCATGATAAAGGTGAGCTTCTTGTTATACTTGACCTTACCCTCTAATATATCACTCGTAGACTTAATCTCACACTGGAATAAACTGCCTATTCTCCTTGTTTCCAAACCTGCCGAAAGCCGCCTTGAGAACCTCATGCTCGGCAATCTTGTCCACGTCTCCTGACTTGACAAGTTCGGATCCAGAGACGTGGTCCTTCCCTTGCTGGGTCCTAGTTAAGATAATGCCCAAACACTCGTCTTGAAGTAATACGTTATCATGGCAGCTAGACCCGCTGCCAAGGCCGTGGTAATACTAGAGCCGGTTGATTTCTTGGTTGAAAAAGCCTTATCGGCCAAGTACAGAGGCAGACTACTGCCCCCGCCGGCGTTAGCGCTCGGAATTCTTCAACGCTTTTCTGTACCCAGCTCCTCGAGTTTGACGAGATCATCCTCCTCCATCTGTCTCTTCTTCATCATCATCAGAGTCTCTCCGTGGACCTCTATCCTCTGCGTCCAACATGGTACCTTGCGGGCGAGGGCTGTCGGCGGTGTCATGCTAAATCTTTTGCTTCTTTGGTTCAAAGTCAAAGATAGAGATTGCCCAATCCCCTTGAACTGGGCGGAATTACCTGTCCTTGCGACGTGACAAGCGGAAGAGGCATTTTGGCCCCCAAATTCAAGCACGTACCGCAATCAATTTGAAAGTACACAAATGTCCATGTCTTTCCCCCGCTCTTGTGACTGACAATCCCTGCCTTTTAGAGAGCTGGAAAATCCTTTGCGCATCTTCACGACGGCTATTTGGCGCTCTGGGGAATGATTGGGAAGACGTGCTTTCAAGCCCCTGCTAGGGTCACTGTCTCCCCACTGAAAAGCAGGCAGGCAGGTTGCCGCCCGTGTACATGCGTCACACGCCGATGGGCGGGTAGCTGATCGTCACTGAGGTTGATTGTAGCTGCGGGGGATTGTGCCTCTCCTCTCTAATGGAGGGAACCAAGCCTCGGGCTATCGCACTAGTTCAATGCTGTTTAGATGTGAGTATCTTTAGGTTAGGTACATAGGTGTGAACCTTTCTCTTAAACTCTTCACCATACCTGCGTTTGGCCTTTGCTCAGCCTTAGCTAAAAGCAAAAGCTGTTCTTTCTTTCATCGAAATGTCTGCCCACCAAACCGAAGACCCGAACCTCAAAGACGTTGAGGAGGAAGATGGCGTCAAGTCGCTTGACATTGCCATGTTCGAGTGTGACATCCAAGGGGGTCGGTTTCACACCGAAAACAACCCCGAGATCCCCCGTCAGCGTCGTGAAATCATCCAGGAGGCTCGTCATGGTGTCGATATCAGATGCACTCTGATCGATGTTATTCACGGTGCCATGTCTAAGGATAGTGACTACTGGGCAACGATATTAGTTCTACAGTTTCACTTCGATCCTCAGAAAAGGGCACGTCGAATCTCGGAAGCAACCATCGAGCTGATCTTTGACGTCTCGGACCCAGATGGCATCCTTCCCGAGGTCGAGGCAGTTTCCTTCAATGGGAAGTATAGCTTCATTCCGAGCAAGCAATCCGAGACTATTAGGAGAAGTGGTGAAGGGACGGTTGGCGACGGCTACGGGGCACATCTGGTCGCCTCAGCAAAGTGGGAGAAGGTTGTGTCTCGCGAGACTAAAGACGCTACCAAGATCATGGGAAGCAAGGTTATCGTTGGCAGCATGCTTCCTGAACGCGAGGCAGAGTGGACTCTGCTGGAGAATCAGACTCTCAAGACGGGCATCCCGGCTTCTGTACAAGTTGCTGTTAGGATCAAGAGGATGGATGAAAAGATGTTTACTTGCCTCCCAAAGCTTCAGTGCAAGGCCGACAGATGGAGTTCGTTGCAGTCGTTCTTTGGGCGAGTGCCTGTGGACGATCCAGTGCTGTTGAAGCCGGATATGAAACCGATCAACAAACTGATGGTCTATGATACTGAAGAGCTGGGTAGTATTGACCTACAGAAGCTCAGCGATGTTACGTTCACCACGATGATACTGGATGGTCAGAAGTAGTTTGGACAAGGTAGGTAGAATAGAGTTAGTGAATTAATTACGGCTTTCTATGTTGGAAAAATAGCATCGTAACTACACATTCCAACTCTTGAGAAATCTATTGTCTCCCCTGTGCCTTCACCAACCTCACATATTTCTACCTACTCTGTATTACTACCCCTCCGATACAATTCCGCCTGCGTTCTCGTGTGTGCGCGATTTCCCGGCCACTCCATGCAACCAGTTCCACTGTATCCTTGCATTGCTGCACTGCAACGGGCTAAAGACCTTGGCCTGAACAACAACTAACAGCCTTTTCAAAGCCTGCAATCAGGTGACCTTGCCTATGAAAATTCATTGGCTTAGTACCTTGGGCTTATGGCTTGTACCTTGGAGGTACCACCCCCAAATGTACACACGTAGTAAGCGCTGCCTGCGGTGGACCTCTTGTTTCTTCAGGCAGCAAGCACACACCAAAACTTGAGCAACTTAACGCGTCCTCGATCCAGTATCACTAATGCCCTTCAGTACTGGGAGACAATATGGCTGAGCCCGAGGAGAGTAGTTCCAACTCTACGATCCACGATATAGTCGCTGGTGAAAGTTCAAATGAAAGACATGCAGACCCCGACGCTCCCCATCTCGACGGGGACAAGGACGACGACAATGAATCCGCCCTCTCGGACTTGTCTGACCCGGACACTGACGAGCTACTCTCCATCTCTGCAACCGACGATGACGACAAAATTCGGCCTCTGGGATTGAGTAGACCTTGGGGGGTTTCAGAGAATGACGATTATGAGTGCGTATCTCATTACTGTCCGTCCTCGGCACTCAGCTCATGTTTTCCTTAGTGTAATCACCGTCCACGGCCTCCGCGATGATCATAACACGGTATGGACAATACGCAAGGGAGATCAGTTGGTCGGCCAGCGACTATTTGAGCATCTTTCAGTTCGACAATTGGATTACCTCTATGCTACCGATGAATCAGCAAGAGTGTTCCAGGAAGATGGGATCAAAGCCGAGGCTCGAAATTTGCTGCGTCTGTATTCACTATACAGACGAAAGCTCTCAGATGTGGGATATCTCTCCTACGGTGGTTACATCAGCTGGCTAATATTGTTATAGACAGAAGTGGATAGGCCTATTATATGGGTTTGTCACGATATTGGAGGTACCATTGTCAAGCAAGTTGGTTGTTCTTTTCTTCTTCTTTTTTTTATACATATAGCTCACGCTTTTCAAGGTTCTCATTGAAGCTACTCAAGCTACTCTCGCTGAAGACTACGAAGATGAAGCAACCTGGGAGTACATGAAAGAAGCTCATAGGCGAATTGCGACCCTTTCCACGACAATCGTACGATATTCGCCTTGAAATTCTATCACTTGAGGCTAATCCACCCCCTCACAGATCTTTCTCGGGTGTCCTCATCAAGCAGAGTCCATCGAGACTCTCGAGGATGAGCTACACAACTTGATATGCCTTCCAAGCCCAGGCATCAAAAATAGGGTCATGAGAAAGATTAGAAATCTTACCCGGCAAGTGGACAAGATCAACCTCCAGTTCCTCGATACCAAATTATTCTCCCGCTTGGTCAGCATCAACGTCTTTCACCTTGACGCTCTCGACAATACAGACAGCACCACAACCTCCTCTTTAACACTTATGGAGCTCCCAACTGCATCGGCATCACCATTCAGTCGATACACAGTAACCATGCACACCACGTTTGCTGCACTCGGTGTCTTTCCTCAACAGGCCCTAAGCCACGCCGATCTCGTTAGAAGCGACTGGGGCAGGGATGAGGATGAGAGCTGGGTTTATGTTCTTAAAGAACGCTTTTCTTCCGACATGTACCGTATGTGAAACCCTTTTGACAGCGTTTGATCAGGTACTGACAAGGTTTCTAGCTCTCAAGGTGAATCCTAGTCTAATTCACTTGCAAACCGTTCTCCTATCTATGGCCCCTCCAACGAGGCTACCAAAGGTACACATGGATCCAACTGTCCCCGAGGACCGACAACTCCCCTTCCTCAACTGGCTCACCAGCCAAGAGGCATACAAAGCCTTTAACGGCATGATGGGACCATGTACACTGTATCTCGAAGGTATTCCTGGAGATCCAAAACGGACCGCGATGCTCACCCAGCACATATACACCAAGTACGAGTACGAATACCTAGATCACTGGGGAAAGAATTACGGAGCCTCTGCCTTTTACTTCGAGTTCAACAAACATGACAACCGCTACAACAACATCAGATCCATGCTAATCTCCTTCATCAACGACATGGCGTGGCACAATTGGCAGAAGAACCACGACAGTCCAGTCATCGGCACCGTCCTCGAAAATCTGGGGTACCATCACTGCTGGTCATTACCTGACCTTTTTCAACTATTCACTTTGATCAGACATTCTCCGTCCATCACCACCTGTGCCATCTTCTTGAGCTGTTTCGATGAGTGTGTTGAAGAGGAGAGGACGTGGTTCCTAACCAAAGTCAAGGAGCAGTTTGGCCACAATGAGTGGAACTACCGTATCGTCATCACGACGAGTGGTCCCGACAGTTCGATCAAGAAGTTCATCCCTGAATCTCAAGTCTTGTCCATGCAAGACTGTCCCATGGGGCCAAAGGGATACGCAGCTGACGAGAGGGGCCTCGAGCAGCCTGAGCTTGAATTGGCCCTTGAAGATTTGCTAAAGAAGCGACCAGTTCTAAAGCAAATTGAATCACAGCTCAAGGATATCGTTGATGAGTGTTCTAATGCGCCTCATCTTGGCCATAGAATCGTCCAATGGCTCAGTCACCACAAGCGAGGGGCACCCATCGAATCCATCAGCGAGGATATCAGAAGGCTTCGCCCAGTGACGCCCGAGAATGTCGTTCGCGTTTTCATCGAAAGCCACTCCCATGAAAAGCAAGAACTAGCAAACGAGGCCTGTCTATGGGTCAAGTATGCCATACAACCATTGACAATCGAGGCTCTGAGTCACGCAATTGTTGCGACGACGCTGTCACCCGAGGATACACTGCAGGACTTAGATCACAAACAACTTTCCCAAGATCTTTCAAGAATCCTCTGTGGAGTCATCATCATAGAGAACCGAGAAGTCAAGTTCTCACACCCCTCTTTTTACTCTGCAGCTCTACCACTGGGCGATGAAACCGAGGATGAAGAACCACCAGCCAGCCACTGCCATATCACAAATGCATGCTTGAAATACCTCTGGAACTATGAAGTGCAAAAGAAGTTTTCCAACTTCCGAGTTGAAAACCATGACACAAGCTTCCTGAGTTGTCCCCTCATAATCCCTCGAGACGATCTCTTATACTATGCCGTTCAATTCTGGCCTGAGCACTATCGACTCGGGAACGATCCTCAACGCAGTGAGAGCTCGCCACTTACCGAATTGGCATGTAGCTACCTCAGCGGCATAGAAACGGGTCGGGATTGGTGCGAGGCTTCTTACCTCCTTTCAAACCCTTTCACTCGCATCCAGCGAAGTTACCTCAATACGTTGCCCATCGCTGCCGCGCTAGGATGGCAAGACCTTGTTTGTAAACTAATCGCCGCCAACAAGGACTCGAAGTGGTTTCAGGAAGATGTTTGGTTGGCAATCACAGAAGCAGCGCGGAACGGCCATGCAGATGTCGTTGGTAGACTCTTGAACGAAGTTGATGAGGTTCAAGAGTCGGAGCTAAGAGATGCTATCTTTTGGGCTGCATCCCCCGGGAACGAGCAGACAATGATCCAGCTTCTTAGCAAGGTTGAATCACCCCGGGTCTTTCCCTGGCCCGAGAATATCCTTTTCCGCGCTGCATCTGCTGGACTTGAACCACTGGTCTCGGTTTTGTGCAAGGCTGGTTACGACTTGAACGAAAGAAACGACCAATTTCGCTACACAGCTCTGCAAGCAGCCATTTTCTGGGGCCGTTATGATGTGGCCAAGATCTTGGTAACCTCAGGAGCCGACCTGACTGTGCAGGACACCAACGGCAGGACCCCCTTGCTCCTAGCTACTCAGTTAGGTCAACTAGAGATGGTGCAATTCCTCCTCGATCATGGCGCCGACATCAACGACAAAGACAATGACAACTACTCAGCTGTACACACTGCTATTCATTCAGGGGAATATCAAGTGCTCAACCTGCTTCTCAAAGCCGGGGCCGACGTCAAGTCTAGTGAAACCGAGGGAGATCTACTTCCCCCCATCATTTTTGCAGCGAATCTCAACGGTAGAGAGTGCATCCGTGTACTTTTGGAACATGGCGCAGATGCACGTACTCCCTCAAGCAACGGCTCCCCTCTCTACATTTGCTGCGACAAAGTTCAGATGATTGAGACGTGTCGTTTGCTTCTCGAGCACGGGGCAGATCCGAACGAGTCTTCCACGAAAAGGGCCATGCTTCTCATTCGCGCCTTGGGTTCCAAGAGCAAAGAGATGATCAATCTCTTGATTGACCACGGCGCCAAGCTCGACTCTTTCGATCCGCGCGAACGCCTCGAGCTCAGGACACCCTTGTCAAACGCCGTCCGGGACTGTCCCATCGACATGATAGAGTTTCTCATTGAGAAAGGAGCTTCAGTCAACTATGCCCCTGAGGGGACTCAATCTCCTCTCATCGCCGCAGCTTATCTGGGGACAGACATTGAAAAGGCAAAGTTCCTCCTCAGTAAGGGCGCAGATATCAACTGCAGATGTGACAACGATTGGACTGCTCTTCACGCTTCGTACGACTCTCCCGAATTTGTTTCACTTTTTCTTGAGAACGGCGCAGATATCAACGCAATGACTCACGACTTTGGCACTGTCTTGATGATGGCCGCCTTGTGGGGACACGCCGACACCATCAAGGTCTTATTATCCCATGAGAATCCCAAAGCAGATCTCGACGTCCAAGTCACACCATGGCGTCGACCCCGTTCCTTTTCTGCCCTGTTTTTCGCCGTCGAGAACCGCCACTTTGACTGTGCGAGGCTCATTCTTGAAGCTGGAGCTAGCCTAGGCGAGTTTCGTGACCCAAAGCACATTTTATGGCAGTTTTCAGAACCATTTCCTGAAAGAAAGGTTCCAAGACTGCTCAGTTTCATGAAGCTCTGTCTCGAACATGGGACATGTGTCAATTACTCTGATGAAAACAAGAACACTGCACTGCACTGGTTGAAGCAATATACCCCAGTACAACTCGTCAAGCTACTTATCGACTCAGGTTCCAAAGTCGATTCTCTAAATTCTCAAGGTCTGACGCCGCTGGCTGTTGCCACCAAGGAAGGGAACGTCGCTGTGATGAGATACCTCATCACCAGAGGAGCCAGGGCAGATATTCACATCCCACACCTTGGAAGCCTTTTGCACATAGCCTGCCACCAAGAAAATGTTGTCGATGGCAAAGTCTACCTCGAGATGGTGCAGATGCTCGCAGATGCTGGAGCAGATCTGAATGCTCCTGGTCCTTTGCCTGCTGCAGAAACTCTCTTATACAGCATCATTTCCGAAAAGAACAACATGACCTCCCACCGCTCTGTTTTCAGGTATCTTGTTGGCCACCCTCGTGTGGACATCGACCTGTCCTCCGAGTTCAGCGACGCTCCCATCATCGCTTTAGCTAGACGCCATGATATGAAGAGGGTGCGGTATCTCCTCCGTCACGGAGCAGTCGTCAACGCGGCGGATAACGAGGGTCGGCGCGTCATCCACTACTTTGCTGCTGATGGAGATCCTGACCTTGGACACAAGAAGATTCGGTACCTTGTCAAAGCTGGCGCTGATCTATATACCCCAGACAACTACGGGCGAACTCCTTTACACCTTGTAGCAGGCGCCCAAAATTCTGCAAGGTTTGCCAGGGAAATTCTCAAGGCAGCTCCAAAAGACTTCGATATAAACCTCAGGGATAGAGATGGATGGACGCCCCTTATGTACGCATGCAGGTTCCAATATGCTGACGTCGAGATGCTCAACCTTCTCGTGAAAGAATACGGAGCTGATGTCTGGCCCGTGAGCTATGACGGCCAGTGGTCAGCCCGGAAACTAGCTAATCTGGTCGACCCGCTACTCTATGGAAATTCACTCGAGATTTTGGAGCCTCCTGAGGACAAGAGGGAGCGCATCGGCGCAGATGGGGTCAAACAAGTCTGGGACCATGCATTCCATACGACAACGCCAGTGGATTATATCAACACAACATGTGAAAGCTGCCTCCTAGTAAGTCGTCGAGTTTGATTTCCTCATATGGTTACTAAAAGGTCTCGTATCCATAGCCGAGTTCCGGGCAGTGGCATATATGTCGAGACTGTCCAGACAGAATCTTGTTCTGCTTCAAGTGCTTCCCCCATCGAAACGAGGTGCACGAAGCAGGCCACAATTTCAGACTATGCACCTTTTTTATTGATTCAGAGGATGAGGAGAGCGAACACGGTGGCCAGGACGATGATGAGTCGGATCGTGATGACGAGGCGCTTATAGGGGAGTCTGGATTGTCTGACAATGAGGAGACTGAGACCGAGACCGACGATGATGATGACTAGATTGACAGCGGTCGTTGTAGGTAATTCCAAGGCACCTCAGGTTGGGTTCTTTCTTACAACTCTTGGTGAACTTGACGCTTGAACTGGATTGATGCAGCATGAACTGACTGTATGTACAACCATGTTTATGTACAAAATCTCATGAGAAAAAAATCCATTCCCTCTCCTTTTCCAGCTTCCTTAAATCTTCTTAAAAACAGAAAGACTAGAAAGCGCCGTACCAGGCCACGAAAACAGGGTATTCGAGCTGCACGACGATCCAAGAGCCTGGTTATTCATCCACGCAGGCTCCCAATAGTACAATCCCCTTCCACGGTTAACATTGCTGACAATGCTAGCCACCTTTTCAATAAACTGAGTCTGACCATCGGCGGAGAATGGAATGTTCCGCATATCGCTAGGGAAAGCCTGGGCAGGCGAGGGACAAGAGGTGGGCCAGTTGAGTTCGGCGACGACGATTTCCTTGCTCCACTTGCTAGCCATGTTCTTCAACGATGTCTCGAGAGCAGAGAAAGTAGCGCCAGCTCCGTAGAAAGGGTAGTAAGAGACACCCATCATGTCAAAGTCGGCAAGCTTGAGGGCTCCAGCGTTAAGGACGTTGGTGTAAAAGTACTCTTGGGTACCCCAGTCCCAGCCCTTATCGAGGTGAATCATGATCTTTGGCTTGGGGCTGAGAGAAGAATCCTTGATGCCGTAGGCGGCAGAGTTGAGGAGGCGACCAACGTTGTAGAAGGACTTGGTCGATCCGGTGGAGAAGAGAAGACCAGCAGTAATCTCATTGCCGATGGAGATAATGGAGGGCTGAACGCCAGCAGATTGAAAAGCGTTAGAGACTTGAAGAGTATAGTTATAAAGTCTCCAAGCAAGATCATCAATACCAGTAGGCCACCCAGAAGGAATCTTCTGATTAGCAGGATCAGCCCAAGTATCGCTAAAATGCAACGTAAGGTAAACACTCAAGCCAGCAGCCTTGGCACGCTTGGCAAGCTTGAGGTTATAGTCGAGGTTATAGTCGCCGTTGGATGGGTTCACCCAGACGCGCTGTCGGACCGAGTTGACGCCATTAGCGGAGAGGATCTTTTCGAGGGACTGCGATGAGCCGCCGCTGGTGTACTTTATTCCCTTTGCTTCTTCGAGGAGGAGGGAAGACCAGTCGACACCTCGATAGGTCAAGGCCGATAGGGCCAGGGAGCAGAAAGAAAGAAATGCCAAGAACCGAAAAGCCACCATCTTGTCGTTCCGTATCGATTCGGTTTCTATCAATCCAAAAAGACCATCCGTTTCAACGAGAAACCACGTCCTTTTAAATACTCTAACCCACGGACCTAAAACCCCGTGGTCCGATTTTGGCATGTAACATTGAGACCAGGATGTTTGTTTCTCCTCCAATCAAGTGGTCCATAATGTCTCGCGCTATAGGTGTTTCATTCGTTTTTTTCCGTGAAACTCAAAGTCCTTAATAATTACCTCGTATCAAATGTTAGCTTCGGATATAGCACAAAGAGGAGTAGGTGGCCAATCGGAGGTTGTGAGTCCGTTGCAGGACTGGCTCCTCTTGCGTACACCGCCACGCGGTATGGTGTGTTTGTCACGGCAAGTTCGGCTTTCATCATGAAACTTTTAAATGCATATATTTTATTCGGGGCTTCTTGAGAGTCAGGCTAAAGTTATAGTATCATGCAATCGAAATGGACAGACGACTGTCGTATCTCTAATCTAATGCCATCGTGTTCAAGCCGTGCTTCATGAGGGCGACAGAATTCATTCACACAGCATCTTGAACTTGCGCAATTGAACTATTCCTGAACAGTCTAGTCCTTAACGTTAACAGTCTAGCGAGTCTGTCACCCGCACTCGTGATCGATGAATGCAGATCTTTGAGGTTGCATCCGCGATCCGCACCAATGACTGCCGACACCCGAACGGCAAATTCGGCCAGATTCATTCGTCTCTCCAGATTCCCAAACTCTATCGGTCTTATTTCTTTTAAAAGAAAAGATCATCCTTTCCTTTCTAGTCTTCTCTCGAGCTTACCCAGATGCTCGGTGAAGGGCTCGAAGGGACGGTCGGGGGAGGCCTCTGAGCAACCCAGCGGTGCGACAGCTAAGATCGAGGCGCTTGATTACCCTGTCTCCAGAGGTAGACGATGAGCGTGTTTCATAAGGTGAATTCTTTTATTAACAAGCTGATTGACTCTCTTGAATCTCGCATCATTAAGGCACCCAGTCTTTTCGAGGATAGGATTTCTTATAAGGGAGAAGCCGACAGTTTGTTGATTAACCAAGCGCTTTTTAACTCCCTACCTTTTGAGGCACGTAGGCAAGTTTACTCATCATTAACGCACGAAAACTATCCGCAACCATTATTAGCCCTTCTTATAATTATATTAGTTTTTAAACTTTCTATCTCCTCCAAAGAATTCGCTCATTACTACAATTTACTTAATAATATACTTATAATCCATCATATGAATAGCTAAAAGCCGCTTTCAACGAAGACAGGGGTTAAAAAAGTAACACCCAGATCGGACTTTTTATTTTCTTTATAATGATTTAACGTGACCCGACCGAAACAATCAAAGAAGACTTCTTGGCGTCTTAAAGGCGGGGCTATGTTCACGATGGTGTCGCCTTACCCTATAATTTCAGTGGACTCATGCCGTCCCGTCGGAAACACGATATAGTATTAAAAAATCCGGGGATGAAGAGTATTTCAGTAATGCAATTTTCTGGATATAGTTCTCACAGCCGCATGTTTCAAGTTTAACCCGGAAAACGTAATGCGGTTATCAGGGCAAAGTCTGAGGACTCAAGGGGGATTGTTCAATCCCTGTTTCAACCAAAGGCTCTACAGATTGAAGGACGACATCATAATTAAAAAAAAGTTGCCATTAATTAGGGAATTATTCGTCTAGATTAGTCCATTTTTAGACTCCGTGATATGCTTTTGTAACAACACCCAGCTCAATCTCACTCGCAGGCTTATCCCCATTCGTGCTACTCGCCTGACCATGCTCCTCCCCAAACGCCGCCCTATCGAGTCCAGCCTGCGTTTCCGTCGGTGAAGAAACACGTCGACCAGTTTCCACTTCATTCGTCGTAACGATAACCTCGTTCTTCTGATAAATCTTGAGCGGAATGCTGTCTCCACTATTGATCTGTTCCTGACTCTCCGAGATGCTGAGACCTGGCTCGTGGGTTGTTCCAACTCTCGTTCTTCGTTCCTCGCGTGTGACGCTTGTGAGGTTTCCGTATGTCGATCTAAAGCGGGAAGTAGCCTCGCCAGTGCGCTGGCCTGATGATTTTCCATATCTGGATGCCCAAGAGCCCAGTCTGAAAACGCGTTGAAGAAGTGTCCATGTGAGGGGGAGGTTGGCGGTGATGATGGCTGTAGAAACTTCTCGGATGTACCAATAAGTCCACTCCGTGCCGTATGGATCTCCGAGACTGTAATACTTGCTAAGAGCAGCTGCCAGGATCTAAACAATAAAGTTAGAATAGTCAACTTTAGACTTCGAATTGCCGAAACACTTGCCGTGAAAATTCCGAGCGCAAACACGGCACACAAAACAACCTTTCTCTTAATGGCAAGCTGCGACTGCAAAAACACCGGCATCGGAAGGGCGATAATCATTATGTCGGAAGAAATGTTCATGACGGCGTTTGTAATCATGTGATTTGTCTCCGCTGAGCAGTTTACTAGATCCAAAGTTAATGAGTTGAAACATGCAATAGTGGCAAACATCGGATGATGTTTTTTTTCTTACAATCTTCTGGCGGAACTTGCCAGTAGTGGCTGAAAGGTCGACACCATGCGGCAAACCATAGGATTTGCATCACGACGAATCCTAAGACGACGTATCCTGCAACGATCTTGACCAAGAAGTTTTGTCGTAAACTCATTCTATCACAACATTAGTATTGTATCAACTATCAGAAAGGGGAGATACTCACGTTAGTCGGCCGTACATGAACAAGAGACAGCCCTTGACACCCCAAAGCGTAAACATCTGCATCTGCTCCGTGACCAAGACAAGCTTGGATCCATATTGCCTGTCTGCAATGTTCTCTTTGTCATTGAGATCAACCTTTTCTCCGGGCTGGATGAGGTTGGTTGGCGTATATGTCAATACTTTGACAATAACCAACAATATTGTATACGTGACCTAAAAAACTGTTAGCCTGATAACAAAAATGGATCATCTTTGTTGGTGGTTACCATCGTGAAAACCATGAGGTAATCATCAGCCAACATATTCTTCCATGATCCCAGTAGCATTCTCCTCGAGATCCTAGATACGCGTTAGATCCAGAAGCGAACTGTCAAAAAAAGCAAAAAACAACTCACATTCTCGAGAGAACCACCACCAGGGTCAAGGCGTACCACGCCCACATCTCAGTGTCGAGGTTCGACATCTTGACTGACGATAGAATGCAACCTCACAAGCTGCACCAACTTTTGAAAAACGGGACGCAAAACCTTGGGGCATGGGAGCAAGGGGGGAAGCTGGGGATTTTGAGACCCAGATTTTCTTACACAACACGCGTCAGTCAAAGGTCATCCCAACTGGGGCCACGGGTTAAGAATAGCAAGGTATGACTTGAAAAGACCCAATTTTCAATAACCCTCAGACCTCGAAAAAAGTCATCCCATCCAAGACCAACGCCCGGACATTATCGGCGTCTCCTGCGCACGGTTTGGTTTCCGTCCCCTTGCTAGCGTTGTCGACCACCTGCCAATGCGAGTCAGAGGCAGTTCGATACCCGCCCACTAGAGGCGCTTCCACAGGCGTCGAGAACAATTTTAGCGTCTTGTGAGACGCGCTATTACACAATTCCGGGTCTAATCCCGACTTATCGAACGCCACGAACTGGTGGGTTTTTCGGCCGGTTCGGATCATGTTTGAGGCAATTTTGTTGGTTCGTTCACGTACGCCAGACTCTTAACCCCTGGATGTCATCGTGGAGCCTCACAAAAAGCAATAACTGTCGTTGCGCAATCGGAGACAAGGTCCAAGATTCGACACGTGGCGAGGGGGGAGGGACCTGTTAGAGTTAAGATGCTCCTGGCAACCGGATCCGTAAGACCCAGATAAGAACCTTTCCATCGGATTCAGGGGCCCCAGGAACAGGGTCGCATCGGAGGGCTGTTGCTCAGATCAGGCTGTTCGTAATTGCATGATGTACAGGGGGTTTTCGTCAGAGTGGATGAGCCTTTCATTTTTTTGGGGGGAGAGTGGCATGTCGCTTGGATCTCTCATGTCCAAGCGAGGCAGACGAAATCTTGATGGAGTCTTCCAAGTTGAACAGGCCACAATACGACCTTGTCACGGGCTGTCACGGCCAGGGCTGAAAAAAACTCTGATTGCCGAAGTTATTCCTAAAGCCCAGTAGGGTAAGTTCGGTCTATAACTACCCGACCGAAAACGCCATGCCGGTACTGCTGACGCCACCCGTTCCTGGTCAACATTCCAATTCTTGGCTTTTTCATCAAGCCTCAAAGAAGAATGTCTCCTTCATTCTGATTCTTTGAACTAAGCGAAATTAATCATGTACATTTGCTGCAAGTGTGTTGGTCCCTCCATGTTTGAAAGCATTGATCACCCCCATTCCTCGCCACATCTTTTCAACAGACAACATTGGCATTTACTTCCATTCCCACCAATCATCGGGGAGCAAGTAATCTTGGCCGTCGTACTCTTCATAACCTTTCCTCTTACTCACCCTGTACTACTCACGTGACCATGCAATCTATAACCTCACCGCTGGTGACGGTGTGGGTGAGACATTCGATGCCCTTGTCAAAATTCTTGGCGAGAAACATCTTGGCATAGGTAGGTACCCTTTTTTTGAAAGCGCACGTGATGGGGAAAAAGATGTCTTCATTGGGGTCCACAGCGAGGTATCCATACTCGTTGTTGAACAAGTCACACTCCATCTGTGTAAGCATGCATGGGGAAGCCGCTGGCAAGTTCGTAGTCGGCTGTATCGGAGCCGGTGATCCATTGGGCTAGGTCCACGACGTCTTCGTATTCAGCTTCGGATTGCCGGCATAGCTGGCGTTTCTTAATCTTGGACTGTCAGGTTCCCTTTACCGGTCAATGCAGGTCAGGCTGTTTGTGAGAGAGACAGGCCAAAGAAACGATAGGGGTTACGAGATTGAGGAGCCGTTCACACACAGCGAGACAAGGGGAGCGACTATTGCCAACCAGGAGAGTTTTATTAAGAGTAAGAGAGGTAGAGTATGTTGAACCGAAAGAATATGTTTAGTTTTTTTTTTTTCAGTGACGCGAGGTCATACACCGGATCAAAGAACGTACGTACTTAATAAAGGAATGTGTCTGGAAAGGGGTGGGTGAAAAGAGTGGTGGTGGGAGGCATCACTATTTGATACCCCCAAGAGTGGAGGAAAGACAAAATGGACAAATTCCAGCCCAACGGAGGGGAAATGAAAACTAGTGACTACCGAAAAGAAACAACATGGACTTCGGCGTCAGGATTGACACAAGATGGGCGCAAACAGCTACGCACAGAAGAAACGCGCAGCTAGAGACCTTCACGCGTTCCCAAACTTGGCCAATGTCTGCATCGCTTCCAGCAATGACTTGCAATAGCTGAGAAGGGCCGCTTCCAAGGTTTCGGCTCGATCATGCTGTAGTGCGGAGAGACCTTTGCGCACAGCGTCGACGCTGACCAGATGCTACGCAACGTCAGTTTCCGCTGAGAGATGACGAGACTGGGCAATACATACATCCTTCAGAGCATCGAATACCACGTCCAATTTCTTCTTGGAGTGCCTGGCGGAGTTGCACATGACTTTGACTTCGGCTCGAATGTCCTTGGTTTCCTTTGTCCATCTAGAAACAAACTTGAGTGTCCGGGAGCGGAGTCCGCATATGGCTCCGTGATGCTCGTCAAGAGTTTTAAATTTAGCCAGTTTTTTGAGATGGCGTTTTAGTAGTCTCATCTCAGACTCGCTGGCCTTGATCATGTCATTGGTGATCGATAAAAGGGTGCTGTGGTGGCGCCTGGCTCTGGTATAGGGTTGACCTGTCGTGAACAATCTATCCCAAAAAGATGTCTTTGTGTCGTTGCGATCGGCAATGTCGATAACGGCCCTTTCGATATCGACGTGAATTTGAGCCAGCTGATCATGGTGCCCAGCGAATCTCAACTCGATGTCAGTCATCAAACCATCGTTGATTTCCTTGAAGAGCTCGGCCTCGTCCATGGCTCGTCGAAATGAGTCTTCTAAGGCCAGAGATAGTCGGGAGTTTTCATCCATGATATTCAACCGGGTTATGGATGACTGGACCTTCGTGAGATATTCTGGGATAACAAATGCCTCCTCGGTAGAGATGGGCGAAAGGAGCCGGACTTGAGGGACTGTAGATGTTGTCTGGTTCTTTTCGTCGGCAGTCCACCAATTCAAAATCGCTGGGACAGATTGGATAAACGCGATGATGGCCATGGGCCATGCCACTACTGGCTGAGCCATGCCTACCGCCATAATATTATTCAAAAAGCAGCTTCCTGGGGCGGGCGACTCAACCAATTTGGAGACCTGAAGGCTAGCATATGCAACAAGTACCCACGGTATCATGTAGCATACCCATGGATTCGAGAGGAATTGATTGAGGAAGATTCCAACATCTCGGAATCCGTTGGCCAGGCCCTGGAAAGGACCATCAGTTTGGCGCTCAGTGGGGATTGTGCCTTCATCGTCAGAGTTGGAGTGGCTATGGCTGCTTGATCCGTGTTTGGCCCGAGGTGTGTTAAAGTTCTTGGCCTTCTTGTCGCGCTTCGTTTTACGCTTCGGCTTTTGGGGCTTGGAAGATGCTGGGGATCTTCCACCCCTAGGCCAAAGACGGCCGAAACACATGTTGAATTATTAACAAGGTGCTGAGAAGTAACTGGTGAGGATGGGTTGCAAGAGAATGGTTGCAGAAATGTTGGCCAAAGGGAGATGCAGAGCTAATAAGAAGCCCCTGAGAGGAGCTGGCCCTCCGTACGGCAACGGGGAGTCTCAGTCCCTAAACACGGTTGGTGCTAAGCAGAGCCAAGAGGGTAGAACACTTGGCTCATTACAGGGCGGCGCCACTCAACTGTACGTACGTACGTATGCCCTGGGCTACTTGCCATCAATTCGGCGCTTACCTTATGGAGATAACGCTCCGGCGATCTTTTCGTGCAACCATGGCTGAGTACAGTAGGATGCGGGTTGACGAGCGCACATAACTCAACTCTTGATCTGGGCGGCAGCCATGTCCGCCCTTATTGGACATCGCTAAGCGACTGGGTCTACAAGCGCCAGACGCGGCTGAAAATGACCCTGGTTCAGCTGCCAAGTGTCTTCCAATACTTCAGGTTGCGAGCCTATCAGAGAGAAGAAGGAAAATGACAAGTCCCAAAAAGTGGGACTATGATGTTGTGAATAGAGGAACAATAGGAAGATGCACACCAAACAGGAATACGGAGAATACGAACGTAATGTGAGCCTCTATTTCACCGCCCCACGCCGGTCTCTAAATCAGGGACAATAGGAAGCCCCTTTCGTGAGGCGGAAACGGCATGATGAAATTGGCAATCTGGGTGCGCAAGAAGACAGGCTAACAAGGGGTATTGGTCATGAGGGATTGAACCAAGACCGAGCCTGGACACGTCAGGTCAGGGATATTTCATTGCATGTTGGTTCTGAACTAAACGTGCATTTCCGTCTCCCACACTCCTTTCTGACGTTTCAGTCTCCGACACCCATATCCTAGCTTCCCACTTCTGAGAGGCAGATTAAGTTAACTCGGCCACCGCGGATCAAGTGGCGGGCTGAGCTGAGACGAACTCCTGCCTGCCCCCATGTAGTAAATGTCACTAGTTCTCCTCCTTCCAATCCTTTCCGCAAGTCTTCTTCAGCCACTTGAATCCCCCCTGACTCTTGACCAACTCGGGCATGAACTGATCCATGTACACCGCCATGAGTTGGTGGTCCTGCATCGCCTCCGCCACTCTGCTATACAGGGCCTGTTCTTCCTCTGATTCGCGCGCGCTGTTGAGGAGCCGCTGCTCCCGCTCTGCCCACTTCTTGTTGATCGCATCGTGCGCCTTGTCGTAGGCAGCCTCTCCGGGCATGAGCCAGCGCGGGTCAGTGAACGGCGCCTCGCTGTGGTCTAGACCGAGATGTTGGAAGAAGGTGGTAGGTTTCTGGGTCGGATATGCTGCGAGGAGACGGTGGTGGAGTTGGCAAATGTTGACAATGTGCTCGCTGGGCACCTATGTAGATAGGCAGTCTATGAGTCTTCGACTCCTGCGGGCTGCAGGTGGCCGAAAGGCTTAAAAAAGGCCACTGTGTTAGCATTGGGATATGATGCTATGATGTGTTGGAAATGTGTTCTTTATTATAGTTGAAGTCGGGATAACCGATAGATAAGATCGTGCTCGCTGGGCTTCTCTGTAGGCTTGATGCCCTGCTTGCCGTAGACTGAGCGCCAACCAGTCATGGCAAGGGCACCGAGAAGAGCAGATGCTGCCATGGCCAGGATGAGTTTAAGGTTGATCATGTTGGTGGACGGGTGTACACAAGAGGGGAACGTGGTGCGATGTGTGGTACTGAAGGTGTATTGAACAGTGTCGATGAAAGATCCAAGCAAGGTAGGGCCCTGGTGTCTGATATTTAATGTGGAAATTGTAACAAGATGGCTCCCAGAGGCCTCTGACATCTAGATTGTGGGTGGCATGGTGACTGGGCAGGTATCCCGGGGGCTGGCAAGACCTGGCGGGGCCCAAGCCAAGGTTTCAGGGCATCTGACCAGAGACTTGGCGTTCATAGGTAGGCATGGAGGGAGAGTCAATGACACAAAGTTCCTAATCAAAAGAAATTCATCTCTTCTAGCCTCAAGGCATATTTCTTAGGCCGCAAGGCGTTGGTCTCCTGGCGGTACTCCCACTCCCACTCCCACTCCCACTCCCTCTGAAAAATGATCGTTCAGCCACTTATCCACAGCTGAGCTGCGGATGTGATGTTGCCGGACGGGCTACCTTGGAATTGGGTTGAGAGAGAAGGAAGGAATCCAGCCAAGGCAAACACCCCAAGACGATTGAAATTGTGACATTATCTATTAGAAGGGTTATTGATGCATATCTTGACTTTTACTGACACTTTGTTATCGTGGTTCTGTCCTCAACACCAACCAACCAACCAACCGCCGCTGGTTGTTCATGTGACACTCCCAGATTGGCACGTGACACGCCTCAACACTGTTTCGTTTCTTTGTTCGCAACTGCTCGTACTGGGAGTCAGTCCGCCTCCTTTCTTCATGTCCCGTCAGGCAGATTTTTTTACCTTGTAATTTGCTCATTGCGTTCCGTCTGCACTCCCCGTATCCTTGTGTGTCCCCTCTTGCTCATTTCCCCGACTCGTCTCCGTGTCCATACCTAGGTACCTGGTTTTTGGTGCTCGCTATACTTGCGTCGCTCAATAGGTAGGTAGCAGCACCCTTCATCAGTGGAAGGTTTGGATCTTTCCATTTCAGGTTGTGATTGCTATCAACAGCTGACCATCTGGAGAGTCGATATTTTTATCGCCTATCGTTGCTGAAGGCACACAAGTGTTGATACTCTCCATGTGTGTTTAACGCCTTGTTAGGTAGGTAGGAGTCTTTTATTCCCTCCCCATTTACCTTGGATCTACAGCGTGCTGACCATGACTACTGTCACTTTAGCAATCTACCATTACTCTACCATTCCGCCTTCAGGTTGCAGTCATGGCCCCGACCTCGCCGGACAAGCCAAACGCTCGCCGTTCCCAGTCTCGACCACCACCTCTTTACTCCTTCTCAGGCTCGACCCACCGCCAGTTGCCTGTCATGCCCAGACCCTCACAAAGGTCCTCTCGTTGTTGCCTTCCGCAAACTGAGGCCCTGGCTGACAACCCCCCTACCGGCCGCTTCGATCGCACTCATCAATTGAGTCGCTCTTCTCGTCCCATTCGCAAAACCAGGAGGTCGATTATTCCACCGTCTCAACGTCCCAGTGCCACTATCATCACAGAGATTGACCGCTCTCTTCGATCCCACATTGACCAGTCCCGAGAGCCCCCTGCATCGGTCGGCTCCAAACACCATCAGAGCCCGTATACACCTTCGTCTTCTATCCCATCCAAGAGGCCACATCCTGTTGACGCGAATAGCGACAGCCGCGGCTCCCCACGGAAGCGACATTGCCTTGTTCACCAAGGTGTATCTGAACTCTGCCACACGGTTACACCCGCCGCAGATCTGCTTCCTCAGTTTCCAGCTATCGATGATGTCGTTACCCGGCCCAGCGACACTAAGTTTGAGGGCGAGTCCCCACAAGACGGTCAATGCCACTCAAGGTGGTCTTTGACTTCAACAACATCCGGTACGACCATCTCACCTGGAATACAGGAAAATGGCACGAGTGGACAACGGAGCACATCAGCAAGGACCACCGAGGAACACAACCAGTTGGATCAGCCTACTCGATCCATCAACCATCAAGCCAAGCCCGTCTCCAAGAGGCCTAGCTATGACAAGATGCCCAGCGAAACGTTTGACACAAAGGCATACCAGAAACTTGAGTCTCCTCATCGCACAACCGTCGGAAATACGGAAAGCAGTCCCTATGAAGAACTTCCAAACCCCAACAAACCCTCGGAGTCCAAGAACCCATCTCGCGACAAGAGTAACATCTCCAAGAGTCCTGCTCCGACCACAGCTTCAGTCCTGGATGGCTGGCCGCTCATTTTCGCTTGTATTGCTGCACTCATCGGTGGAATGTTCTTCCCCGACTTGCGAATCCCCGAGTTTCGTGTTGTAGACTGGAACGAGAGGGCCATCGAACTCGAGATTGCGCTGGCAACGATACCAAGAGTCGTTCTTTTTGGCGAGGCTAGTCTCTCGCAACAGAGACTCCAGCCTGGCATGCTCCCCGTCGATGGTTTCGCCCATGATCACAATCCCTCGTTTGGGCCCAACTTGAAGATACCACTACGATCCAAGTGGTTTTCCAACTCAACCGAGTTTCCGGACTACGAACCTTGGCTGACTACGTCAGCTGGGGTATTTGTACCCGAGAGGATATTCTTGGATGACCTCGAGGTGGTTACCGTAAAGACTTGCTTCGACCTTGGTTCGATTCCCATTTCAGACGGGCCATCTCCGTCCGACGACTTTTGTAGGCTCCTTTCCCGCGCCTTGGCTAAGTTTGACTCCTTCTACTTTTGGGAAGATCGTCGACTCGGCGTCGAGTACAATTATGACATCGTTGCCATGAATCTGGTCATGCTGAGAAACATGATATACGTGCAAGAGATGCAGAGGAATGGTTCTGAGGAGCTGGGCTCTGATCGGCTTCGCGCCCACGCACTGCATGCTCCAACTACGACAACAATTTCCCTGCCGACCGTTAAACCACCGTCTCCTCGCCGGCTTCTAGCTGACACAAGCATCCCTGAAGACATACCAGAGAGCTTTATCAAAGGTTGGCGCGATGCAATGGCAGCCCGCAGCTCTCGACTTGAACAAGAGCACACATCAACGAGCACTCCAACCACTGAAACGACCGCGTCGAGTAAGGTTCATGCCAATCAATCGTGTCGGGCGAAGAGCTAACATAACCACCAGAGATACCAAGGCCTTCAGACTACGCCGAGGCTCAACTAAACAATGGGACCGCCAATATCTTGGTCCAGTATGTTATCGACGTCATCGTTGGCCGACGCCTGAACGAAACGAACGAGGCTGAGGGTCCTCCTTATGGCAACATCATAGAGCATTCAGCCAAGCTAGACAAGCTTTGCCATCTTTTTAAACAACTAAATGATTACGTACCGACAATTATTCGATATGCAAATAGGACCGCGTTGAGCGCCGACCTGTCAAGCAGACTTCAACGTATCCAGGACACGGCACCCTTTTTGCGGGACATTGCCACACCTAGATTAGCCGGCATGCAAGCCAGAGCCAAGCGAGGAGTCCAACTACTCAGGGAGATTGAGAAGCGACAAGCTGAGCTTCAGAATGAAATTGAAAGGACCCTGCAAAACGGCTGGCTCGCACCAGGTCCAGGAGTCGGGTGGCTGAGCTTCCGCGTCATCTATTACCACTTGCCCGACCTGAAGAGCATGGCCCTTCAATGGAGCTATGCTCGCCGATGGCTGGCAGTCGAGTCGGAACAAGTATTTGAAGTCTATAGAGGTCGGATGGCAGAGTTCTACTCACGCTACGAATACCTGCCCAGAAATCTTCCCAAGAGGCAACTGGATGAGTGGTTGGCATGGAGCAGTCAGATGATTTGGTCGCGATGGTCTTTGGAGGACAGACGGGAAGATCCAGTGGGCAAGGAGGCATTTTGCTGGGCCTTGAGGGAGTGGCAACCCAGCGTATCGACATGGCAGAGGATGGTTGGGTGGATGACAGGTCAAGGCGATGATGATGATGTTCCGTCCAAATGTGGCGACGCGTCAAGGAGACACGGATGACTTGAGCAAGGGTTCTAGACACATACATCAGATTGCATGCACTTGATTAGCACTTCTCTATTTCCTAGGTCTCGAGCGAGGCTCTATAAATACAGGAATAAAATACTATCCCGTGCCCTTTTCCATGGGCTATCTAGGCCTACGTTCTTCCACTGTCTTCTGACTCAGCTATCCAATCAGGGGTCGGGTTTCAACTTGACGAGATTCCCGAATAAATATGAGGGAGATGTGGATGTTGGAGAAGGTTACGAGCTACGATATGTCCTGTGATTGTTTAATACTACAAATCTGAGATTCGGTCACGCAGGCGAAACTCTGACATGGTCAACGGATGATTCCTCTTGTACTGGCATCATTTCCAAGAGTGATATCTGAACCATTCTTCGTCTTTGACGGCATATTTGGTGCATGCATCTGGCACAGGGGTATGAGTCTTTAAACTTCTTATCACCAACTCTCAGAATCTGATACAATCATCCTCTAATATTATGCCCTCGTGTACTGCATGTCTCATCATAACTTTGACCTTTCCCCCCAGAAAGGTGCAAGAGATTCTTCCAGCGGGCTTGACTTGGCTTCATTTCTCTCCTTGGTCGTCTTGAAGATACTAGGCAAGCCCGTCTCCTCAAAGGTGGCACCATCACGCACCATGGCAGCTATACCCTTGCTCGAGAGGAGGATCTTGGGCATACCGTAACCTGTAAAGCCTGCCATGATGAATTGCCCAGGTTTTTCTGGGACTTGGCCGATGTGAGGCATAAAGTCTGAGCTGTAACCAAGAACTAAGTGACGGTCAGTGATACTGTCATCACGAGCGGGATATGCATTTAATTTTAAGAAGGTCAACTCACTTCCAGTCCAGACCTTCTTGGTCTTCATCTCACTATTCTCCCACCCCCTAAAATGGCGTTGCATGTAATTGTCAAAATAAGGGACTGCTTCCTTCACCAACTCGTCATCCCGCACATTATCAAACCATCGATGCTTCTTATGCCAGAACGCCTGTCGCGCACCACCCACAATGATGCTCCCATCTGCCCGAGGGATAAGGTAGTCATTATGCAACTTGTCGAATCGGAGACCGTACGTGTTGACAAGATGGGGAGTTTTCTTGCCCTTGGGACTCTCAAGATGACTACAAATGCCGCGAACCGGAGTGATGGCACGCGCATACTCGAGGAGGAGCTGCGATGTGTATGCGTTTGTCGCGTGAACCAACTTTGGTGTCTTGATTGTTCCGCGAGCCGTGTGGACAGACCAAAGGCCACTTGAATCTTGGGTTGATGACACTGATGTAACTGGTGTGTGGGCTTGGATGTTGAGCCCATTCTTGATTAGCTTTTCCAACAGTTGATGCACCAGCTTAGAAGGCCAGAGATGAGCCGCCGTATACGATATGCAGCATTTGGCGTTCTTGACACCAGAGACCTATTACCGACTGTCAACTCTGTCCCGAAGCATAAAGCGGGCGGAAAATGGAGATTGCTCACTCTCTCAGCATCACCTCGGCCAGTAAAGGCTACATCGGTAAGATTGACGGCCGTATTCTGGGAGAGATTCTTGAAGGTTGCCTGAACTTCATCGGCATGGTCTGAATCGAGAAAGACATCCAAAGCTCTCGTAATGTGAAAATCACAATCTAGCTTCTCCTTCTCCACAAGGTCCTTGACGGCGTAGACGTGCGACGCCTCAAAGGCAGCAAGTTCCGCTGTCGCCTCCTCTCCGAAAAGCTTGGTGAACTTGGGAATGTCCGAGTAGGTGTCAGGCTTGACATGTCCACCATTGCGCCCAGTAGCTCCAGAGCATATCTTTCTGGCCTCGAGTAGAACAATCGATGGAGGGTTGGGGTTGTCCTTCAGAAGAAAGTATGCAGTAGCGACGCCAGAAAGACCGGACCCGATAATCACAACGTCGGCTTTGGAGGGCAGTTGGAGTGTGCTTCGATAGTCATCGAGATTCTTAGGATCAGAATTCCAGAAAGAAGAGGTAGGGTTTGCGACTGGCGCACGATCAGGTGTATGAGGAGTCATTGTTCAATGGTGTATACTGGATGAGTTGAGAGTCTGGGGAGATACTGGGCGAAGAGCAGAGTTTATAGTTGGCTAGCAAAAGGCCCAAAAAGGAAATATTTACCTAGCGAACAGCGCCAAACATTGTATCCAGTGGATAGGCGTCAAACACTCCGGGCCGGGACGTTATCATAGAAATATTAGCCAGTAGTAGAATATTCGGAGTTTTAAATACGACATGTGGAGTATTTTGTGAAAGGCTATTTCTCTAAAGGCAGGTTGACTGAGAGCAGTCGTCTTAGACTAGGGACTCGTTCGGGAAAGTGAAATGAGAGCAGGAAATAAGTCTAGTGTCTGATAGGTCGAACCCCGCCAGATACCGGTGCCAACCGGCCCGGGAATCTTGGTGATGCCGGGAAGTCATAGAGAAGATCTATTTCAAAGGCTTGTTGACGGATAGTTTTCACCGAGTACCGCATGTAAGAGCTTCGTTAGGCTTTCATCGTGGATGTATCGATTGCCTTGTGAATCATGTCAGCGAGGGTATCGTCAGCCTACCACTCAACATCTCGACACATTGAGGCATGCAGCAATCAGGACATTCAAGGAGTTGTTTGATGGAGGATTTACCGAGTTAATTATGGAATAAAAAATGATCATATCCCATTCAACTGCCTTGAGTCATTTCAATCACTCAATCTTCAATCTGCAGTTGTGTCATACCCTACATTCCAAACCATTAGATCTTCGATACAAGATTCATACCAAGTCACTCGCATATCATTTCCGCCTAAAGAATAGAGATACAAAACAAGCTGCAGAGAGAAACCATCAACACGAAACCAAATCTGGGACTCTCCTTCACTGAAGCATTGTCTGAGGTGGTCGTCGCTGTGGCTGTCGACTCTGAATTCGAACCGGTCATTGCCGTTGTTATATCCAGCGTCGGGAAGTCTGTCTCGGTGGCCGGACTATATCCCGGCTATGCATCACGTCAATACTCTCAAGACACCTTACAGCAAGGTTCCAGAAGACTTACCAGACCTGTTCCAATTACAGACTCGAAATTATCGCATTGGTACCCAGGAACGTTAGAAAGAGTCGCCTCCTCCCCCAAACAAGTCGTGTTGCCGATATAAACGCACGAGTAAGCCTCTCGCAACAGTGTAGGCCGACAAGTACAAGAGCTGAGCTTAGACGCATCCTTTACTGAATCATAATCAGTGCACTCGCCTAGCAGCTTCCTGGCCTCGGCGCAGTTGTTTTTCAGTTCGGCGCAGAACTCGTCTGGATACGGCTCGTAGGAACTTGGCGGTGCGGTAGTTGGTTCAAAAGTGATGACTGAACCGCAGAGACTGTTCCATAATTGGCGAGCTCTGTCAAAGTTGACGCCTAGGTCTTCGCGACGATAACAGAGACGGAGCTCATTCTCACAGCTGTGCGCATTAGATGGCTATTCATGAGTCGCGGACACACTACTTACCCGAATAGAGAATCCAGGTACTCTTGGTTGCAGAGGCAGTCTTCTTTGCCGGGGCGGTCTAAGACTGTAGCGCAGTCATCGTTGGAGCTTAGGAATGAGTCGCAGGCTGGATGCGCGGTAACTTCCGAGCCTGCCGCGCAAGAGAGGCTCGGAAGTGTCTCAGCGGAAGCCTCCAAAAAATGTCCAGCAAGGACCGATACAATGTAAAGAGTTTTCATGATGCAGTCTCGATTTGGCGTCCAAACAGATCAACCACAATCAAACGATGGACATTGCGCACATTAATATACACCGGACCTCGGCATGTTCACGCAACCCGTCGTACTACAAACTTTTCCAGCTCGCGTCTCGATCCCGCCACTAAAAAGGTGATTATGCAAGCCAGCGTTGCAATCACTGCGGCTGAAATATTGGCTGAGGTGCTCAAGTGAGTCGAGAACGCCAATATTTGCGACGAGGCTGGAAACTGGGCTTGCGAGCTATGGCCGCTTTTGGATGGTTCTACACCCTCAGGGGATATCAGCTGAACAGGTACCCTTGGATGTGGCGGGAAAACATCACGTTGATGAGGGACTCGGCTAGAGGTCATATACGAGTTGCGTGTGCCGCTTCTTTCGAGGTGAAAGGTAATTGCAATTGCAGAGATTTGAAAAAATGAAGTTGTCGCCATGGCGAACAATACTGACTGGAAAAAGTACATTCCTTCTGGTAAGCTCACCCACCGATGTAACGTGTTCCTGCAACCTCGGGTCACTGACAGGTGCTTATCTCCATCCAATAGCCACCTTCGGCAGTTGGATCAGGCTCCGAGTCACCTCCCTTCGACTGAAATTCAACGATCTCAGTCGACGTTTCTCCAAATGGCGACATCACGTCCCGACCAAAAGACCGCCCCTCCTTCTCACATCTGGAGGCATGGTTCTACAGCTATTCGTCCAGCTTCTCATGATAGCAGTCATTTGCGCTCTTTGGCACATCTCGCAGCGTGATGATGGCCTTGCTACCGTTCCAGACAATGACAATGCTTCGTTTGACTCGAAAGGGTTTCATCCTGCTTCCATCTGGAGCTCGTCAATTGTTTGGGCGACCGTCCCGGCTTGGATCATCTCGGCTTACTCTTCGCTTTGGTCTGCTATGCTTGAGGCCCTCAAGAAGGTCCAGCCGACTCTGGAACTTGATAGACCCAATGCGACACGACGTTCGAGCGTGGTGGTTTGGGAAGCCTGGAAGCAGAGACTGTTTTCCATCTTTGGTCGTCAGCCGACTCCATCGCCATCGAGAACCCCGACTCGTTCTACCGCCAAGCGGACCCTATTGCTAGACTACGGGGAATGGCCGGTCCTAAATGGTTTCAAAGCCATAAAACAGGGCCACGTACTCCTGGGTATAGGCATGCTCCTACGTGTCGCCCTCTGGACAGCAAGTGGTCTCTCAGCCGCCATCTTTGCCGTCGCCCAAGTACCCCGAGAGTCAACAACAGACCTATACCGCGACAAGTTCTTCGACGAGTCGCTAGGATGGTACGATGGGAAAGGAGCCAGCTACTCATCATCTGTTCCAGCCCTGGAGATGGTGAGCGCCACTGTCGTGAGGGGAGCCCAGAATTATTCCTGGACAACAGATACACACTCCTTCTTGCCCTACTTTCCAACAGAGAAGAATGCCACTGGAAACTACACATTTGATACGGAAGCGTATTGGGCTACAGTTGAGTGCAACGCTCAAACGGAAGAGGACCTAGTACGTGCCGACGTTATTAGGCTCGATACGGATGGAGGAGATGAGTACAACTCTTCCCAAGTTAGTCTCACTTTCAAATCAGACGGCTGCAGAGTTTCCAAATGGTTCACCCTTTTCAACACCACGCTGAAATACGCAAAATCATGGTCTGTCGTCGACTGTGGTCTAGCGGCAGAACGGATGAGAATCGGCCTGTTTACCGGCACATACAACGCTAGTGAACGATTCCATCTCACCAACCTCACATTGATAACCTGCAAGCCAAAGCTATACCGGTCAAACGCCACCCTTGAAGTTTCTCTGTCAGACAACCCATCTACAGCCAAGGTCCTTAACTTTACTCAGCACGATCAAGAACAGTTCTGGCCTGGCTTTACGAAAACCTGGATACAGGAGATTTACATGTACTCGGTGTTTGACCCAAAATCCTACCTTGAAATGGACAGCTTTGGACGTCTTGTGATTGGCCATTCCTCTAATGATCCAAGTCTCGAGACAATTGTTGATAAGGAGAAGCTGCTCAGTTCTTTCAAGATCGTTTTTCAGGCCTTTTTCGCCAACTATGTTTCTTTGCAAGCTTATTATCCGGCAAAGAACGCCACCATCACGGGAAAGGTGTCACGACTGCAATTTCGGCTTTTTGTGGTCAAGTCCCCAGCTTTTGCAGTTGTTGGCATCTTTGCGACCGTTTTTTGCGTCACCCTCATTCTTCTCGTCCATCTACATGAGAACCGAGCCAGCATAGAAAAGTTCCTCGACCTGATGCTCGGAAACGCTCTCATGTTCCGTCGGAGTCATGGAGTTGAGCCGTTCCTCCAAACACTTGAAAACCGAGCACTTCAGACGCAACAGCCCCCGGAGACCGTCAGCATGGTCAAGTTTGCAGAAAAGCAGAAGGACATGGAGACATGGCCTACGTGGATGGACGGTACAACGGGAGGTGTGTATGTGGAGGCACCACCAACTCCTATCCCGCGTCCTCCAGCTCCAAGTGCAAGTGGGAGTGGCAGTTCTCGTGTACCATTGACCCCGACTGCTGCACCGACGGCACAGAACACTTCGATTCCCATGCATACCCTGCCGCACCAAAACCAAGGAGGAAGTCATACGCAGGCTCATCCTTGATAAGCCCGAGCGTCTCTTTTATGCTCCTTAACTTACTGTGTTATACAGATTGAGCCATTGAGTAGCATTGGTATTAAAATCGGTCAGTTGGGTGTATCTGATGAGGAGGAAGTGTAAAATTGAACTCTTTCGTTTGTTGATCACTGTCGAGTGTGAGGTAATAATTATGGCTATTCTCCCTTTACTTATTTCTTGCCTTATTTGTGAAGTTAGTGCCGACGGGATTTCTAAAAAGGGGGATGAGAATATAGCTAGATTAATATATTATTTAAGAGTTCTTTGCGAGCGTGAGCGCTATTACTTCCCGAGGAGCCGACCTGTTAGCCTAGCTCCTCGTCACACACCCCGATGTTAGGGATTGGCACTTATCATATACATAGCGTATTATAGAAAAGGATATGAGATTGCTTAAACCAGGTAAATAAAATAATAAATCATATAATTTGCGTACGCAACCCGACGCCGATATGGGCCATGCAGAGTTCGGAGTGTGACACCGGCTCCGGTATTTTCACAGGGAGAACCCTCACCAGCCCTGGATCCGATGATTCCATTGTGCCCAAAGTCTCACAGCGGCTGGGTGTCTCGAAGAGTGCCTCGTGGAGGTCTTGCCCGCCCACCGTGTAGGCGGTATGGGCTGTCTGCTGCTCAAGAATGGTACCATTCTCACCAAGACCCTCCTAGCTAGATGCCTCGCCATCCTTGATACCCGACGGACGACCCTCAATCTCTTGTACTTCCTACATTTATACAGCATGAGTTGCATTCTTACTGCGATGACGAAGCCTTTCACCACCCTACACCTAATTAGTAAATTTAGCCAAGTTAACCGATGTGAGAAGTGCTTACATAGAAAAGTATGAAAGGGATTGGGATGAACAAGATCGACAGCCCACCCAAAAGAGAGTTACCAGGGCCAATGCCCAAATTCCGAAACAAAGCCCGCGCCTGTTTCGCATATCAGCTTTAGCTTAAAAGAAAAAATAGTTCAACTTACAAAGAGGGGAAACACAACACCACATGAAGCCCTAAAGAGGGCATTCCCCGCAAGCACCGAAGCCGCATACTGAGGATACGCCATACCCAGGTAGCTGAGAACAGGCATAAACAGGGTGATGATGCTAACAGTGAAAGAACCAGATCCAACTAGCGGCACTATCCAGTGGATACTCGAGCGAGCTGTCCATCCGTACCAAAAGAGACAGATGGGAAGGGCAACGGCCCCGAAGAATGTCGGCGGTAGAACTACCTCTGGACGAATTGGCGGTTCCTTAAGAGTCGGAGTCAAGTACTTGCGGATCCAGTATAGGTAGCAGGGCAGGGTAAGGACTCCTCCAACGAAAATACCAAGAAAGACAAGTCCCTGTAGACCAATATTGAACCCATAGATTTCCCCAAATACCAGTGGAAATGATTCAAACCACAGGTAGAGAATACCGTATATGAGCGCGCAATAAAGGTCCACAAAGAACACGACCGGTTCGGAAAAAGTCAGAGTAAAAGCCCTTGCCAAGATAATGAGATTGTCCTTGACAGTGACTCCCTTAACATCGATCTCTGACTGGCTCTTCAGCCTCGAGTCACCTGTCGCAACTCTCAGCCGCTTTGCTCTTCTGTAAAGAATGTTGGCCTGGCTGGTTTCGGGCATCAAGAAGAATATCATGGTGAGGACTCCAGCGCAAAGCCAGGTCAACTCCCAGATAGTCCAACGCCAACCCTTGGCCTGAGCAGCGAAGCCTCCAATGAGAGGACCCATGACTGGACCTAGAATCCTCACCGAGCCAAAGATGCCAATCCAGTAGGGGACCTCTACCGGGGGGTACATATCCATGATTGTAGCCCCTCCGGTTGCGAGAACGGGACCACCAAAGAAGCCTGTGAGAAATCGAAAGACGAGCAGCATGGCTACGTTTGTCGCGTAACCGGTCGGTAGCTCTAACAAGACAAAAGCGAAGAGGGTCCAGAAGTATATCCTGCTCCGACCAATTTGTGGCATTTCAGACATGGGCGAGAAGAGCATAGGACCAAGACCATAACCACTAGTGATAACCATCAGATTAGTGCAACTCTGTAGGGTTCAGGGGCACGTACAGGACAAACAGCGAGAGTCCAAGAGTCGCCACAATCTCACTTGCACCAAAATCCTCCATAACACTCAGTTCACCGGGTGTGTAGATGGAGCTACCAATGTAGATGCCAAAGTTGAGGATGCAGATCTGAAAAGTGACCAAAAGCTTGCGAGAGCTGGACCAGTTTTGGGGGTTCTCCGGAGAGTGTCAGCAACCTGATTCTTCTCGTGGTACCTTGGGGGAGTCAACTAGCCTCTGGATCATCCTTTCCATACCAATCGACAAGAACAATGTCCCTGGTGTTCTGGCCCCCATCTGGTATCTGATCATTCTGGCCGTCGTGTTGAAATGTTTTGTTTTCGCTCTCTTCTTCAAGATCCCCTGCCTTTTCAGGGAGCTTAGAGTCGGAGGAAGTATCCGTGTGTCTTTTGACAAACTGTTCGTAAATATTGGGGTTTATTTGATCCGGAAATCTGAGCAATTGTCGTTTTGACAACAAGCGGACTAGTTGTCCAAAGACCGTGTCTCTGACGTACTCACTCATGATTGTTTCTGCTGTCTGTCAAGCTTAAGTTTTCTGAGGGGAGATATTTGCATTCTTTATATATATCATCACCAGATCAAAGCGTTGTCCTTGAGCCTCGGTATTATTAGAGAATGCTATTTCATTAGTTGGCATCGGACTTAAACCCTGTTAGTCCCGGCATTGAGAGAGTGACAGCCTTCACGCACATAAGCCCCGGACTTAGGATGAAAGGCGGACCAATTAGTAGATATTATAACCTCTTTTATTAATTATCAATAAGCTCAAGCAAGTCAGTGGCGTCTGTGGCACGATGCATTTTGGAAAAAGGACGTGACATAACATCACGACGTACTATCCAGCACTGGAAAGATTTAGATAGTAAGATTAACTAAGTGATGATTGCCCATATGTAACTATTTCAGGTTATGAATGAATGGATATAAGAGTATGAGCATTATAAAAGTAACGTTTAAGGTGCTTCAGAAGCAAAGTGTCTAAATCCAACATTCGCTGCCTGGAAGTGACTCACAAAAACATCACCCGATAGTGGTATAACGGGTGACATGTCAAAGCAATTATAATCATACGCCAAGACATCTCGGGATTAAGATGCGCAAAGTCCGACCAGCAATACACAAGGTAAACAGCCCTAGGAAGACATCCCTCGATAAAGAACCAGTTCCCCTCCAACTTCCTACACTCATCCCTCTAATCTCTAAGCAACATAAGTGTAACCTCCCCAATCCGTGAGTGTCCGCAGCGTCTCTTCAAAATTTCGCCATTCATCAAAGCTCTTGGCGCTCTTGTGGTTTGTCAGGACATCCACTACACGTAGTCCGAGGCAGAATTTCCTCGATGGCACCGCGAATCGGGCTTGCATTGATGATGGGTTTCATGTTACGGGTTCACTAATCATGGTCATTTTTTCGTGCAACTCATCGACTAAATATAGAGGCAATTCAAGAGAGATATGGGGGGGTAGGTCTGCACTATCGCACCCGCAACAGCACCAGACATGTTCCATCACGGCTACTGTACCCTAGAATGTAGCTAATAGTTTATGGATAAAACCAAAGTCCCCCAGACTACCGTCTTGGCCATGTCAGACAACAAATTAAGGCCCCCTTCATATAGCCCTGCGCCCGACGGAATTTACCGAGTGAACCCTTGTTCGAAGCCTGGTACCACATGGTTTATAGCCCCTCGATGGGAACGGCAACATTGCCGAGATCAGCAAGCTTATCTTTTCCGTTACCATGCATCGGCCCGTCTGTGTTTGCCACTTGGCTCGGCAACTGCTCAGGTGAGTTCCCATGCAAGGTATGGATTATCCCGTGCTCCTATTTTTGCTCCTGCGGCATGTTGGATTCTTGATCGGGGCTATAATCATCTATCTATGCAACCCTTTCATTGAATCAGCTGCCTATATAGTGATAGAGACAGTGTAGTGCAGAGAGAGCTTATTTGGCGGACATTGCCAAACACCCCTTCTTACGTCAACGAAGTCGTGGTAGTCAACTAAATTTAGTGGCGAGATACAGGACGGGTGCCATCTAGACCTAGAATAGTCCGTAATGGGTGCTTTCTTGATTAATACCGGACGAACCCAAGTCTCCATAGTCTCTGGACTCTCCGCTAACCTTAAGGATAATTAACTCCCGGTACCTCTTCCCACATCCAAGGCTACCTGCCGTATTTGGCTCACATCGCTAAAGGAACTGGTTTGATTGGCTTCCTTATAAGGGTGCCTGGTGTTCAAGTGACATGCTAAGCCTTAAGCATAATATCAGGCTGACTGTACTGTGCTCGGCTGGACTATGCAGGGGCGCACTAAAGGACATGTTCCTGCTTTAGGCCCCTGTAATCCTACCGGCCGAAATCCTTCGGTCATAGCAACCCTGGCCGACCTACTATATTAACTGGGCAAATCGAGGGGCTTACAGTGGCAGAGTGGCACCAGTTTAGCCCATTGCTACTGTAATTGTGGGCAAATTGTGTATAAGCGAGAGAAGAGTTACTTTGCCAAGCCTCCTCGCTGGACGGAATTAGCCGCGGGACCATACTACGTAGTATTGTCTTACGCCAAGACGGGCAACTCAAGGAAGCCGGCAAATCGATAACACCACAAGACGAGACGAGACGATACGAGACGATCAATAATAATTTATAAAGACACCTGGAAGTCGTGACGGAAAGGAAAGCTCTAGCAGGCACAGTTGGGGTCATTCTCAAGACAGCCTCTGCTTCTTCATGTCAATCCTTTACACAATATGAAGTTAATCCACTCCTTTTGTTCCCTCTGGGGAATATTCTTGCATCTTTTACTACTCGGCACTACCACACTCGTTTACGGTCATCCTCACGATGTCTTCCATCATCGGGCTAAAGTTAACGATTCTTTCGGGGATCTTGATGGCCTCGAAATACCCGTACTTGAAAAGCGTGCTCAGCCTGATCTGAGGGTAATGGCTCTTGGAGCATCCATCGTCTTTGGTGTGGGATCAACCGATGGAAATGGGTTAGTCCTCCGACGAACGCTTCGTATCTGCAATTCTAACATTTCTCTTGACTAGCTTCCGCAAGCTCCTGAGGGACCAGCTGCGTTTTTCTGGCTATAAAGTTGACATGGTCGGTACCAAGAACGGCGGGACCATGAAAGACAATGTGAGAATCTTGACCTTGGTTTACATTTGAGTTACTTGAACTGACCTGATACGTTGACTAGGACGTGGAAGCAACTTCTGGCTTCATTGTAAAGCAAATTCACGACGCTTCCAAGCTTTCGTACAAGTACAAGCCAAACCTAGTCGTCATCAATGCTGGCACAAACGACATTGTTGGAAACATTGACCCGGCTGGCCAACCCCAGAGACTTAAATCGATGCTGCTCGACCTCTGGTCCAACATCTCGCCCGATACTGTCATCATTGTCTCGACTATTCTCCCCGTCGACAAACCCGCGGCCGAAGCCTTGCGAGGCGGCGTCAACAACGGATATCGTGATGTCGTCTCGGATCTATACAAGCAGGGCAAGCCCATCTATCTGGCGGATCTGGATGGTTTCATGTCGCTCTCGGACCTGGGTGACGGCACGCATCCTACAGACTACGGTTTCAGGAAAATGGCGGGCGCATTCTGGTCGGCTATCCAGAAAGCCGAAAAGGAAAACAAGTTGAAGGATCCACTACCCGCCGATACCTCCAACAACGACGGTGGCAAAACCTGTCGCAAGAGTCCTGGTGATGGCATCAACGCCGGTGCCCTGACTCAGAAAGGTAGTGGTTACGACGACGGCACTTATGAGCACGACAGTCAAGAGATGGGCGCGGTCTTGACCATTACCAGCGACTGGGATAGGGACCAGTGGTTCTTTGCCCGCATCTTCCGCTCCGACCGTGACGATCTTCTTGGCTGGGTCGAAAACTCTGCGGGTAATGTTGTTTACGCCGTTCGGAGGAATGATGGGGGTGGCAAGTTCACCAAGATTGATACTGACTTGAACGTCAACGACAATTGCAAACCGAAAGGAGTTGTTTTTATCGATCTGAATGGAGATGGACTTGACGACTTTGCTTGTATTGGTCCTGACGGTGCCGTCTATGCCAGTATCAACCAAGGCAACGGAGGCGGAGACAAGCCTCCATCCTTTGTCTACAAGGGCCTTTGGAGAGCTGCTGACTCGAGGTTTCCTCAAGCCAAGGTTCGTCTGGCAGATATTGACGGTGATGGTCGAGCCGACTTTTGTGGTCTTTCTGATAACGGAGACGTTTACGTTTGGCGTAACGGATGGATCAACGACATGCCTGAATACTGGCAAGCTCTTGGAAAGAGGTTCGAAGGTAAGGGCATGGGCAACCTGGAAGGTACTCGCTTCGAAGACCTAAATGGTGACGGTCGTGATGACTGGATCTGGGTCGGCGACAAGGGAGAGGCTCATACCTGGACCAACTCTCGAAGTTGTGGCGTGGGCAAAGAAGGCGACGGTCTCAAAGTAGCCTGGCGTCCGGGATACTATAAGGGCAAAACATCGGGTCCTACTCACACAGGTGGCTTTGCAAGTGGGATCCGGAACAGGATCCATTTCGCCCGCATCTACGGCGAGCCTCAGGACTTTGGCCTTCTTGGAAGGCTGGACTATGTGTACATGGAGCATACCAAGGGCAGCAACGGGAAGCACACATTCAGGATGCGCGTCTGGAAAAACAAGGGATACGGAGCTACCAAGCCCAAGGCCGACGGAAACAAATACTGCGACATGACTGGAAACGGGCGAGATGACTATGTCTGGGTCCTGTCCAAGGGAGAGATGGACCTTTACCCCAACGGTGGCAAGAACTTCATCACCGGTCAGGAGAGTTACTGGGGGCCTATGCAAAAGGCCTTCTTCAAGCCAGACCGCGACCTCGATCGAAGAGATCTCCATCTCACAGACTGGGACGGAGACGGCAAGTGTGACATTGTCTGGGTTGACCCGAACAACCAGAATCGTGTTTCCGTGTGGCGGAACAACTACACCCCAGGAGGTGGCTTCAACTGGCAGTACCTCGCCAATCCCGCACCTGAGCTGTACTGCCCTGAGAAGAGAGGCATTGGATTCCACGATATCCCTGTTCAGTTTGCCGATGTCTCGGGAAGTGGCCGCAGCGACTATCTGTGCATCGAGAAGAATGGCAGGATATGGGGTTGGACACAGGACGCCAATGGTGCCTGGACATATATTGACCAGTTTTTCAGCTCCAAGAAACACGACCGGGCCAACATGCGCTTTGCAGATGTTGATGGTGATGGCAGGGATGATGCCATCTGGGTCGAGAAGTTCTCAGGTGACGCCTTTGTCTACTACAACATGGGTCGCAGAGACATCGCCGGTTCGCGATACTGGTGGGAGATTCAGGAGAGGGGAGGACCGTTCCCGGCGTATGGAGGCAGCTATGCTGGTTCATGCCAGTACTTTCCAGATCTCAACGGTGACGGAAGAGCAGATCTGCATAGTATCCAGGGTACCTTTCCCAACACGGCTGTAACGGCATACAATGTCTGCGACGGCAACAGATCTGGCGATGATAGCACCGATATCAAGAAGCCCGACCTCATCGTGCCCCCGGAAACACCATCCAACGGAGGTGGAGGTGAAGAATCCAACACGCCTCCCAACCCAGGCGAAAACTGTGGTCTACCTCAGAAGTGGATGCAGTTGCCCATCAAGGTGGGAGAAAGCGACGGAGGTGAAGACTTTTGCTTCGCCAAATGGAACCAGGGCGTTTTCCCCCGCGAGATCGAGGCCTGGGCGACCGAGGGCTCCCTTCACTGGATCCGCATGGTCTACAACGACGGCACGCAGGTCACGGCAGGCAAGAAGCCACCGGCTGATAATAAACACCGCTATGGCACGGTGAAGTGGGATCCTTGGCATGACTCGTTTGACAAGTTCTCCCTCTACGCCGGCGGCTTCAAGAACGGTGTTGGTCGGATGGTGCTTGAGTTGTCAGACTCATGCGACAGTGGCAAATGCAACCTCGACGCTGGTGCATACTGGCCTGGTGGTCCTCCTCCCGAGGTCGATGTCCCCCGTGGCGAGAAGCGCGATGGCATGCTTCTTGGCTTTCGTCTCAGGGCTGGAGATATCATTGACTCTCTGACGCCGCTATTCTCCAAATCAAAGCCAGTCAAGGTGACTCTTCGCGACGCCAAGTTCACCCCTACTTGGCAAGAACTAAACGCACGTCCATTCGAGTAAGCAATTCCCCCCCTTGATAGTGTAGGTAAAAAGACAGAATGCTGACAATGTTTTCTTCCGCAGCGGTCGTCCGATGGAGGTTATCGAAGCGTCACACGTCCTATTCAACAACCGAGACGAGGAACCAGTTGACCTAGCCGTCGACCTGTTCCTCACAGTCGAGAGCGGCACCAAAGTCACCTGGTCCAAAGAGAAGGGACATGAAGACGGCGGCGAAATCGGTGTCACGATCGGATCAGAGTATTCTTGGGAAGCTGCCGTTCCTGAAGTGGTGACGGTGAAGAACGGCAAAAAGATTGAAGTCTCGGCAAAATACGTCGGAAAGCAAATCAGAAGATCAGTCGAAGGAGGAGAATCTAGCGACTTCAAGAGAGTAAGTCCCCACCACTCCCATTTCCCATTCCCCATTTTCCTTTGTATCTTTGCGAACTCCAACGCGATTTGGAACCGACACTGACTGGTTGGGTATTATTGCTGCAGGTTCAAAGCAGATTTACTCTGTTGACCACGGTCAAACCAGGCGGAAGGGCTTTCTGTCAGGTGGTTGCCGTCCAAAGCAAACTCGACGTTGAATACGAGGCGGTTGTGAGTATAATATTTCCCCTTCTTCTTCTTCTCTTACGGCTTAGAAACGGCAAAAAAGCTGACTCTTTCTTCAACCACACAGCTCACGCAGCATTTCGAAAACGGCGACGCCTACTCATATCCCGTATTCGGCCGCTACAGGGACAGCCAGGCTACTGACGCTTACTCTAACTGCTTTGACATTGATGAAGATGATGAAGACGATAGGAAGGACGCGGATGCTGCTGATTTTGTGATTACCGAGAGTGGAACTTATTGCCCTGATGGTGAGAGGGTTGGGAATACAGGCATGTCGGACTCGGAACTACTCAACGCCTGCCCTATTTAGTTTGTCTTTTATGTTATGGAGCGTATTCTATTCGATCATTCACTTCTCATCGTGTACACAGAATCATGGAATGTACACATGCCAAGGGTTATCGTATTACTTTTATGAGCAATTAATCTTGATGTTTTGTACGGCTCATAATGCTTTCGGGTCGAGTGCTTAGATGCCTTTCCTCGAGGCACTGACAACTAATTCATAAAATACACTGACACATTCATCGATAGATCTTACTGCTGAATCGCGGTTTCTCCGCGTTGCGCGTGACATTCCCTCACCGACGAATGCTTGGTGTTGAGGGTATATACCCTAATACCCTGAGAGTGCCTAGATTGAAAGTATGATGCAGTCAATGGAGAACTGACCGGAGGATTTCATGAATGACTTCAAGAATGGTTTTATGAATGTACTAGGTCGGCTGAAATATCACGCACTCATGCCCCAAGTTGAGTCGTATTCCATCACGTCATCTCCTGTGGCCTTTGCCTTGTCTGGTCATTTCAACGTCAAGAGGCTCAGAGACGACAACTTTCGGGCCCAGGAGGAGCTGATCTAGTAGAGAAATGGGAATACTCAATTTGTTTGTCACCTTTGCCGCACCAAGCAAAACAGTCGATAAACCAAGTCGAAACTACAAACCTACCCTGTCGAGTTACAAGCCTACCTCTGGTTGTTTACTTCCATTTTTCTTTTACCTTGCGCATTCTCTAGACAAAGGACAATCTGTATCAGCCATGACCTACCTCTCCGTCACCCCAGTAAAGCAGACCATGTTTAGCTCTTTTCAGCGTGCAGGGCGCTCGATCTGACCTCACTTATTCCGGGCCAATCTCCGACCACCTACCCTATAACGTTTGCGGTCCTTGTTTTGTGTTTTCTTCGGTTCCATCTCAAAGTTCTCTAGCAGCGTATCGCCCCAGTCTGGGAGAGGAGGGAGGACCTGAAAGTACCGTGGATCGTAGCTATGAAAACAGGATAGTCGCCACTTGTGAATATCCCAGGTACGGCACTCATCGAAAATCTTGTCGACGTCCCAGGGCTGGCCGGGGTTGAAATTGCAACGTAGGACTGAGGTCTGGTTGGTGAGATGGTCCAGAGCCTGCCAGAGATCCTGTGAAACGTCGCAAAAGGTGTGTTCGGGATTATCACGGGATGGGGGTGCTAGGATGCCCTGGCTGTAGCATTTTTCCAGGGCCGTTTGCCAGGCGAGTCTGCGATGAACCGCGCCGTGAAAAACGTCAGAGCACAGGTCGGCGGCGGGCTCGCCATCCAGGACCAGGGTGAAGGCGTCAGCAGGCATACCAGCATCAACCGTGGCGAGAGCCTCAAGAAGCCAGTCGGCTACATCGCGCGGAATATGGTCACTGCGAAGTTCGTATCGAATGTTTGGCTCATCCCGCGAAGATACGGGTACCGAAGTCGCGCAAAGCAGTTCGGATTTCTGAAAGATGGTGTTGAGCACGTCAACGCGTCGCTCGATTCGGAGTCTAGGGTTCTCTTTGCAAAAAGGAATTAACCCTCGAGCGTGACGTTCTTGTTGAGCTACGGCAAAGTGGTCCTCATGCAGCACCATATTTCGCAGCTGCAAGCGTTTGTGGATGGAGAGAGAGTCGAGGAACCGGATAGCAACAGCCGCCGCCGAGAAACGGAACTTTTCGCGATAGCGCCGCTTGTCGTGGTACTCTCCCTTACGCCATCTGTTTATCCTATCCCACACGCAGTCGTCTGACAGCTCAAAGCCCATGGTTGCAAGCTCAGACTGCGAAGGGATAGCCCAAGGGTCGTAGCATTTGTCGAGGAATTCAAAGATATCTTGCGTCGCCTCCCTTCTTGGGAGTTCTTTGTTGATCAGTTGGGTAAGCTCCGGTCCGTGCGACTGCGCAAGAAGCCGTAATGCGTATGTGACGGTCTGGCTGACCAAGCAAGTGTTTTCGTGATACCATTCCCACCGCGATTGGCCTGTCGAGGAGCTGTGTAGGCAGCGGTAGGTGTCGAGCTGGAAGTAAGACTGTTCTTTATGGCGAGTCGTCCTCGGCACGGGTTCCTCGTCACGCGTCAGCATGGACATGAAGCCAGGAAACTTGAGAGTGATTAGGGAGCGCATATCCGGAGTCAGATGGTGTGCCATCCTCACTAGTAGATCGCTCTGTAGTGAAAGCTGGAGACTGAGTTGATAGTGGAAGCGTCCGGCCCACGAGCGCCAATCCGGATGGTAGACAGTTGAGAAAGAGACGGTGTTGAATCTGAGAGGTAGATCCTTTGCCTCGTTGGCTATCAGGCTGCATGTGTACATGAGTCCCAGGTCGAGGGGTCGTCCGTCAGCGGTTGCGAGTTTGCCAGGTCCTGGTTGGAAGACATAGCCATCGTCAAGTGTGAAGTAGTGCTTGTAGATCTCGTATCGCAGCTCGTAGGGAACCGTGAAAATGCTGGCTGGCGGCATGTTGGTGGGGGGCTGGGGGCTACCAGAGAGTTGGATGTATCTCGAGGTTTGCTAGTGACGGAACAGACACTGAGGCTAGGGAGATGCGTCGATTGATTGGTCAAGAGAGGGGGCAGAGTTGGCGGCGATGAACCGATCATGCGATTGAAAGAATCAATCAGGAGGACGAGGTTGGAAGAGAGAAGATGTGTGGGCTGTGGTGCCTTCTAAATAGATAAGTGCAGTACCCAAGGTAAGGAAAGGGCGGGGCGCCAGGCAGAAGTTGGAGGTGGAGTGGGGCAAACTCAAATTGGTTGGGAATGGAAGCAGGCAGACACACACACACACATTCCATTCCTTCTCAACGTTACGCAACGAGACGTGGATTCGTGGAGCATCACGATTTATTCAAGATATTTAACCTCATAGCATACCCAAAGGCAGATCAAGGCAACCCAGCAAGAGATATACAGTTTTCAACACAATGAAGCCATCATGCCCAATGCCTTTCAACGCAAAAGTCAATATCAAAATAAGCTCTGCAGATGCTTCTGCGCTCAACACTCTGCCTCAACGAACCTTCTTTCATCATGATGATAAAAGCTGCCAATTGGGTTAGTACCAAGTGTCATCCTTCAGAGTAAAACGCCATAACTTACCAGCCTGCTCTCCATTCTGAAATTGGTGCAAACAACACCAACCAAACACACCTACATACACGACAGCAGCCGCTATTCGCAGATACCATAATCAGCTCCATCACCGACTAAGTTATAGCCTTGCATAGTAGTACTTACCAATCATGAGGTGCGTTTTCCCACTAAACGACACAAGCACGGCAGCGCTACAGTACCAAACCTAAGCCAGAGAATATCAGCGACACACGAACGAGCAAAACGCCTCATCATTATTCTTACCGCGATGCAGTGCCCCCACGATTCGCTGACCCTCTCGGGGTCAGATCTTCAACAGGCATCGCGATGCCTTAAGAATTCTGGCCTTTTGAGGCTGCTAGACCACAAGAGGCTTCTAGCAGTCTCTAGGCCCTTGTCCGACATCCAGAGGCTCCCTATATATAATGTTAGACAAAAGAAAACAGCCGACTCTGATTATACTTGCATTTGGTCATCTTTGGCTGCCTCTTGCTCCTCAAAGAAAGAGCCTTCAACAACAACAACAACAACAACAACATCGACGAAGAAGGTTTCATCAAGGCGCAAAGAAACAAGCTCAAGCGCCTGGCCATGCGGCTAAAGAGCAACAGATTAGGAAGCCAGGATAGAGCATTCCTCAGTCAGTTGCTATCATGAATTAGCCATCTTTCAATTAAAGAATGTAGAGGAAAACCCGTGCTTACCAGCAAGAAGAGATGTGGTTACAAGAACTTCTTTGCTGCTTGGAGTGGGTCTGGATGGCAAGCCAGTGAGCGACTGGTGAATGGCATCTAATGTTAACAGGGTTTCATCTGAGATGTGGGCAAGAACTGACTGACGAAAGATGGCTCACGAGCTTCCCAACAGAAGAGTCATGGGGATGGAGTCTCAATTGGAATGTCAGCAACAGTATCAGAGTGCAGGTTCGGATCGGCGCGTCCAGTTGGGGGGCAGACTAATAACTTACAGAATAGTCGAAAGGTTCAATGAAAAGCTTATCAACCTTTCAGAGCAAAGTTTCAAAACGTGAAGACAGCACATGCAACTTCCCCAGTCAGGTTAACACACAACGGACTCACAAAACGTATGGGACGGCTAGACTTACTGCGTAAACCCAAATGAGTAACTCAGTCAAATCACTGGAGCCCTCCAAAAACGAAGGAAGGCTACTTCTTATCCGGTGCGGACAGGCCATTTTCCCGAGGCCAGACGTACTGCTTCAGGTCAAAGTGGGTGATGGCCCAGTCACTCGCAGCCTCGGCTTGCTCGGTAAGTAGCCTGTAAAAGTCGTTGTGGCCAGCCTTCTCGGTCAGCGCAGCCCTTGGTCCCCGAAGATCTTCACATTGAGTGAAGAGGTGAAAGGCAGTGTGTCTGCCTTTCCCGCAAGGGCATTGAGGCGAGTCGGCAAGCTGGTCCTTGGTCAGAAGGCAAAACTTCAAAAAGACGGATGCGCAACTCGAGTCCACGTACATTTATCGAGAACAGATAATCGTTCAACCCAATCACACCGGTTCTGCACTGTATCAGAATGGTCGTTTGGGCCCGGGAGAGGTGTTCGTAGCAATTGAGCCAGGCCTCAGCGCCCCAACGATCTTTCATCGCTGGTGAAACTGTCGCGTGCCTCTGGGCTCGCTTTCGGCGATACTCATCCCATAAAAACTCACTCTCCCTAAAAATGTCCCCCCTGCAGTATTCCGTCAAGAGCTTCTTTCTCTCCTTCGGATCGCTCCATATCTGGGCTGCCTTGACCTCACCTTTGTCGCGCACCAGGTACTTCCACGACCGCTCTCTGAGGTTTCTCGCACCCTCATCGAGGACGACGTACGGATGATCCCGGTTATCATCCGATGTGCCAGGCTTTGTTCTGGCCTTGACGAGGGCGTCGTGGTCCGGCGTATCAATCATCTTGGCCCGGTGGGTTGTCGCCAGCCGACACAGGGTCGTTTGGATACTGTCAATGTTCAGTTCCTTTTCGAGAACAACCCGCGAGGTCCCCTTCATCGCTCCCGATATCTGGAGCAAGCACTGATACTGCAATGACTCGAGGATGTCAAGCCTCTCCTGGGTGATCCGCCATTTCAACTCCTTGAGAATGGGTATGAACCATGCTCCACATGCGTACGTGATGATGGGCCGGATTTTGGTGACGTAAATGTGCTTCATGGCCTTTACATTAGGTCCCCAGATGGAGGCTGAGATTCGGCGCAGATGGTTCATCTTGGCCTGGACCTTGGACTTTCGCTATTCATCAAGTTAGTTGATGCTGGAGTCAAGGCGAAGTGTCTGTCTCTGCGCACATACCTCTCGAATATGTTCGTCCCAGCGAAGCCCCTTGTCGACCTCAACGCCAAGTATCCTCAGGTGTTCCTCAGGCTCTTTGTTGAAGCCGGGAATCTTTGGGATCAGTTTACAATCGGGCTCACGAGAACGGTCGTTTGAAGTGCATGACATGGTACTTTTCGGGTGAGAATGTGACCCCCAATGTCCTTGCGCACTCCATGATCATGTCATGGCACCTCTCAATCGCTCTGCAGTTCGTCTCGTATCTCTTCGACACGGACAAAATGTAAGTGTCGTCGACGTAGGCGAAAACGTAGATGGCGGCCCCATTGTGGCGGCACTCGGAGGCCTTTTCTAGGATGGGCGCCGAGAAGAAGAGGAACAGGATCGGCGACAAGGGGCTTCCCTGAGGAATGCCAATGTTCACCCAGAACGTTGATGAGGTTGAGCCTGGCATTCTTAGCACAGTGCTGCGACTGGACAAGAAGGACCAAGTAACCAGGACAACCCAGTCTGGGATGCCCAGCTTCACTAGTCATTCCAGGACCTTCGCTCGGTCCACATTGTCGAATGCCCCCGCAATGTCAAGACCCAACAGTGTAGCCTTCAATTTTTTCTTCGAGGACCAACCGGCGTAGACAGCATTGAGGAGATATTGGAGTGCCTTGGTCGTGCACTTTCCAGGAAGGCCAAATTGCACATGAGGCAGCAAGTTGTGTTCCATCGCAAGTCGCTTCAGGCAGTCAGCCAAGACCCTCTCAAACATCTTGCCCAGAGAAGGTAACAGGGCGATAGGCCTCCAGCTCTTCGGGTGGCCGTAGGTCTTTTTTCCCGGCTTTCGCAGGATGACAGTGATGGCATGCTTGAAGTTGGACGGATGGTAGGCGAGCCTCAAGCAGGCATTGAAGAGATAGGTCAGATAGTCAACTAAGACTCCCCTGGCCATCTTGATGGCCTCGTTGGCAATCTCGTCTGGTCCAGGCGCCTTCCGAGAAGTTAGCCTTTTGATGATCTCAGAGACCTCATCGGTAGAGACTGACTGTTTAGCTGAGAGTTGCGGCCTTGTCGGGTCGAGAGTAGGCTTTGGGAGGTTCGGCGCGACCTCGCCGTCACTAGTCTCGGGCCATGTGCTATCCCTTAAGCTGAGCTCCTTCTCCTTCTTAGTCCGAAGTATGGTGTCGTTGACTTCGAACACAGGAAGATGAGCTGGCTCTTTTGGCTGACACATGGCCATGGCCATCTTGGCCATCCTGTGCGCGCCCTGGTGGGATTTTGTCTTGGTTGCTGTTGACCGACGCCATCTGTCCCGGTTCTGGGCCCGTTCTTTGGAAATTCTCTTGTTGTTGAGATGATTCCAGTACCGATGCCACCGACGGTTGTTGGACTGCCGAAGCTTCTGAAGAGCAATTTTCTCTTGGTCTTTCAGTCGCTGCAAGGCACTGTTGACTGGCCGTCGCGTTGGCTTGAAACTCTCACAGACTCGAGTAGGCACATGCTTTTTGACGGCACAGTCGAGAACTTGGCGCATGTCCTCGATGTACGTGTTGATATCGCTCTCGGTCTCAAGAGGAGGGTAGCCTAAGGCCTCCATGCCGCATTTGACATCCTCGATGAATATCTCGTCGTTGGTGCGTTTCCACTGGAAAACAATCCGACGTGTCCGAGCCAGTCTGAGGCTCAGTTTAGTCTCAATGACGCAGTGATCAGACTCGAAACCGAGAACGTCCAGAACCTGCCAACTCGTCCAACGTTGTATCATTTGATCGCTGATGAAGGTAAGGTCGATGGTCGAGCCCTTGTCGCTCACGCCGCGAGTGAAAGTGGTGGTACCAGGAACAGTGACGCAGGTCATCCGGGCTGCCTTCAGGCCTTGATGAAGATTTTTGCCGTCAGCACAGACATTCGTCACCTCGACGCCTCCCCAGTGTGGGTGGGAGAGGTTGAAGTCCCCCACCAAAATATCACGGCCTGTCGTTGTCGTGTCTCTTATCAGCGCCTCAATGTCTACGGCCTTCTCTCTGTTGTAGACATTGTGGATTGCCAATGTGCCGGCATTGGGCGTGTGAAGGTAGAGACTCGCCGCAAGATCTTTGTTGGCACCTTGGTGGTACTCCACCTCATATGTGTCCCCAGGGATCGACCTGTGCACAAAGATGCCCAGTTTGGAAAGTCGAACTGCCTTCTTCCCTCGCGCACGGTTCTCTCCCTTGTCTGACTCGAGAAGAGGTCTTTCCGATTCGTAAAACGGTTCGTACGACCGGATCGAGTTCCATGGCATGTCGGGTGGAGGGTCTTGAACGGCAATGACGTCTGGGGGTCGACACGATGAGCCAACCTCAGAGGCAAGGCATTTGGGCCTTTTTCCACAGTTCTTCAGATTGGCTTGCCAAATAACAAACTCTGAATCGTTGAACGCGGGGTGATATTGCATGATCGGGGGCATCAGCCCTTCGGGAGCCTTGCGGTTCGACATGGTAACTCGCCTCGTGTGCTGAGTCTTCGAAGGAGAGTCTCCTATTAGCCCGTTAGCCTTGTGTCCGGCGCGGCTGAGCTGGCCTAGGTACCTACTTTCTCATGGTGGCCGAGATTGTGGAGAAGGAGACGTGGAATATGGCCAAGATAACCAGGGGAATAGAGATGGTGGAGACTAGAGAGATTACAAAGAGGTCGCAAGGCGATGAGGGCGGCCTGCTATTATGCCTTGTGGAAACAACTCTCATTGCATGTTCTTAAAATAGGCTATTGCTTAATTATGGCCTTACTTTCTCCTCAGGTTGTATATTTAGATGTTCTCTTTACACATGGCTCCTCCACTTAAAATCATGCAAAGTACTTGCCCTTGAACCCCGGCAAGATTTGTTGTCCCTCCAACTCCTCATAACTCGTGCCTCTCTTCTTAGACTGCTGCCAAGTCTGCTTCAGTCGGGTAAACTCCTCCATGGTGGGAACCGGATGACCCCCTGCCTCAAACTCATTCTGGGTATATCCCTCGCGCTTGAGAACGGGAGAGTCAATGGTGTTGAGAACAAAGTCATTCTCTGAGCGTGAAAAGTAGAGGAGGCCTAGGCGGTCTACGTTGCGCTGGTCTTTAGGGGGCACGGAGACCTGGTTGTGTTAGATTCATTCTGTGAGTTGTTGGATTGAACTTACTCTGTGGATTGTCGACTTGACGTAGCCTCCAGTCAGGAAACTCAACGCATCACCCGCGTTAACAGTCAGACTTCCGTCAAGAGGCTTTGCCCACTTCCAGCTTCCGTTCTCGTTGTCCTTGATCTGAAGGCCAGCAACAGGTTGTCTAAACAACAGCGTAAAAGACCCCAAGTCGGTATGACCGCGAGACCAAAGGCCATCCTCAAGGGCCTCGATCTCTTGCGGGGAAAACTTTCCGTACTTCATGTATCGAAGGTGAGATTCATTGTGTGTACCCCACTTGTGAAGGTTGACGAGATAGTCTTCTGGGATCTCTAGGGCGATGGCCACGAGGTGGAGCAATGGGTCGAGAACCTTGTCGTGCAGAGCCTGGGCTTTGTGTTAGCGATATGGTGAGCAATACCTATGGGCAGCAAACCTTGGCAAATGACTCGATCTCCTCGAGATGATTCTTTAGCAAGGTGGGAATAGGTTGTGTGATTTTACCATCCTTGGCTGGAATGATGTCAGTAGTTTTAGTGTTATTTATCTTTGACAACTTACTAGCCATATTCCACACCTCAGTCTTCTCCTTCACGCCTCCCGACAATGTTCGTCTTCCAGCAGGCCTATATCCATTGTAGTCACCCGCATCAAGATCCGGGACGTACTTGAACTTTTCCTCCAGAGGAAGGTCATAAAAGGCCTGGCCAAGAGCGAACTGCCTGTCAATGTTGGCTTGGGGGATGCCAAAGTTGGTGACATAGAAGAAGCCCTTGGTGCGGATGGCGTCTACGAGAACGCGGGCGAGCTCGGCGTTGCCTTCTTTGGTACCATACTTGGAGAGGTCGACGTTGGCCACTATAGGAGGTTAGCATTGATCAATTGAAAGATGCGTGAAGTGTTAGAGTGGAGATAAAGGTAACTTACAGTCTGCCCAATCAAGGTTCTCCTTGGTCTCGGGGACATATGTGTACTGTGGGATGTCTTGAACGGCAGAAGGCATGCTAGGCTAGAATGACTCGGGATAATTCAAAGGGAGGGATAAAAGAACAGAAACAAGAGTCAGGGCTCGAGATGCTGGGGTTTATTATAAGTAAGAATTGCCGACCATCGGATTGCTTACATATCATCCCGAATTCGAAGTAGCAATAGGTAGCCGATGTCGTGATCAGTTTCCCCGCACACGAATGCATAATCTCCTAGTCTTGTTTGGCTGAAAGTTGTTGATGTGACATATCGATCGATTGTCTGCTTTTGGGGGTGATGGCGTAATCTGTGAGGTATCTATTTGGCTATAACCACTCCGTTGATAGGCAACTGCTGTACCTCTCCCACATCGCAGCCGAGCTTTTTGCATTAGACATTTAAAATCACTTGCATGACCCGAACCTATACACATTCATTGACTATTTGTCTTGTGGTAATGAGGGACACCCTTATCGTTGACATACCTATCCAGAGGAGGAGGGATAACACTACCTGTTTGTCTTGCCTTGCAAGGATCCTGTCCAATCAAGTTAAAGACTCCATACCCCAGATTCTCAAAACGCCATAGCGCCCCTAACCCCGCGCCATTCCCGGTGACGGGGCTAAAGTGAGACAACAAATCGGCAGGGATTTTAGGTCCGGTATTCAATGTCCGATCGGCTTGGCCTCTTTGGCGACGTCATTAACGACGAGAATATCCGATCTCGGCATAGGAAGGATTGTGCCTCGACTTCAGAGTCAAATACAAGTAACCTCTATAGTGCCCTGCGATAGAGTTGGAGATACTCACTGATTATAAGAAACTAAGTTTCGCATGCCATTCGAGGAATAGTCTGCTCTGGTTTCAATCCAATCACTAAGTGAAAGAAACATGCGAATTTCCGTTGACTGGGTGTTGGAACGTACAAGTTAAGAAACACTGATTTTATCTACTTGTTTCTTCTTCCTACGACGTATTTTTTAACACGCAAGGTGCCTGATGTCGACAATTCCTGTGAAAGCCTCGGGTCTAAACTAATCTCTAGGGTGGCTGTGTACAGGATGAAACACGGGGCCAAATCATGCCCAATAGCAGCTCTGATTTAAATCCTGGAAGGGGGCTTCGTACCACCAACCAGTGAGAGGACAGATTTTGACAGTTGAAACATTGGGCAGACAGATAGATAGGCAGATTTGTGGCGTTAGAGGGGCAGATGAATCCTTTTGGCTAGCACTGCCTCATCCTGCAACGAACAACACGCGTTTCTGCCACGACACAGCCAACATGATCCCTGTCGTAAAAACAGCCCAAGCAACTCACATCATTTATTTATATGTAAGTAGTCCCCGCCTAAATGAAATACCTCTTCTTCATCCTAAATTATCAACGATCCGATTCTGCATTGAAACACAACATCCACTCATCAACCGCTCTTCGAAAAGTCCACCATCATGGCCACTTCATCTGAGCCATTCTCTAGACCCGACGATGAACCCGGAGACTCCATCTGGGCCTGGAATGATTTTTCTCTCGCCACCGACGATGCGGCAATGCTGCTGCGTCGACTGTGCATGTGGGCCATCTTCGTTTCTCGCACCGTACTATCGATCCTGAGGATATGGTACCATCTCACCGGAACCTCCATCCTTGCTATTTCCTGGGATATAATTTCCCTCGTGGCTGATTTTCTTGTAACCGGCGTGTCGCTGGCCCAAATTTCAAGAGTTAAGGGAATACGGAGAATACCTGTATTTGGACTCAAGCTGGTACGTTTAAAAAGAAACTATCGATTTTTTTTTTTTGTGTAGATTGCTGACTTTGGATAGAACCGGAGGCGTTTTGATATTTTTCTCTTTCTTTGTGCCGTTCACTACATTGTCATTCTCACTATGACTCTTGATGGTTGGTGGAAGGTTTCTTATGATAGTTGGAGCATGTTGTGGTATGCTTTGCCCCAGATTCTTGCGACTCGGACTCAGGAGGAATTGGGCCAAGTTAAGGCCTGATGTTATTCTGAGTGGATATGTTGTATGGCACTGGTGGTTTAGATTGAGATATCACCGGCTTTTCTTCCCTCTTACTTCTTCTTTTGTGTGTGTGCGTGTGTGTGTTTAGAGAAGCAGATAGTGGGAATATTGATTGAGTCATTACCCAGGGAGAAGAGAATCTGAAATTAGATATACAAGACGAATTTACCATAGAGAATTCGAGTATACATGTTGAGCGGGATATCGAAGACTTACAGTGGTCTCACATTGCATACATTCTTGGCGGTGAGTGGCATACATTGCTATTGAGAAGACCTATCGTCTGCTTATCCATGAACAGATACATCCAGCAATATAATTGGTGGCATTCAGTCCGAATATTTCAAGTCCTCGGATTCGGGTTCATCGCGATGCCGAGACTGGCTCCAGTGTAACATAGTGCTCCATATAGAGACCCAAAACGGAAGGTCTTTTTGTAGCAATGCAACTCTGAATGTGATATACAAGCATGATTCCAGAGGCCCTTGACTAAGTTGTAGGATACGAGCCTTGGCAAGTCGGGGCATAAATCATCCCCGTGGCGTGATGCTCGCCTTTTAATACCCTTTACTGAGCCACCCGAGCAGTGCTGTCGCTCAACCTTTTCTGCCATCCAGGAAGGAGTTGCCTAGTTGAAAAATCGCTTTTCTTTGCCCAGCATGAAGAACGATGTGGTCTCCATCTGGGCCTTGGCTGCGCTTCTGGGCCTGTTCCCGACTGCCCTAGCCAACACACCATCTCAAGCAAACAAGCAAACTCCAACACCAGAAGAAGAAGCTGATGTTGTCCCGGGCGCCTTCATCGTCGAGTGGGAGGACAACAAAGATCCCGGAGAGAGGTTTTATGAAGATCTAGGCATCAAAGTTGAGCCGCGGAGGACCTTTAATTATCGACTCTTCCACGGGGCATCATTTCGACTGGATAATGCTACCGATGATGAGAGTGGGGAAATTGCCGAGCAGATCGCTGCGAGGCCTGAAGTAAAGAGCATTTGGCCTGTTAAGGTGATCAGGATGCCGGCGCCTAACCCGGCCATGATTGGGAAGAATGCAACAGCCTCTACCTCATCTAACTCGAGAAATCGTCGAGATACCGAGAAGGATATCTTTACACCCCATGTCATGACCCAGGTCGACAAACTCAGGGCCGAGGGTTATACAGGCAAGGGAATTCGCATAGCCGTTATCGACAGCGGCGTCGACTACACGCATCCAGCCCTCGGCGGCTGCTTTGGCAAGGGTTGTTTGATAGCTTACGGTCGAGATCTTGTCGGAGACAACTACTTGCCACCAGGAAAGCCAGAACCCGACGATGACCCATACGACGACTGCATCGGTCACGGGACTCATGTCTCAGGCATAATTGCAGCTCAATCAAACGAACTAAACTTTACCGGCGCTGCACCAGATGTTACTCTTGGCATGTATCGGGCCTGGGGTTGTACGGGATTGTCAACCAATGATATCATGCTTGACGCTTTCAACGCCGCCTTTGAAGATGGGAGTGACATTATCTCATATTCTGCCGGGTACTACTCTGGTTGGGCTAATGATCCTTGGGGAATAGCAGCTTCGAGAATTGCTGCTGAGGGCGTGTCAGTCATGGTGGCTCCAGGGAACGGTGGATCATCTGGTCTGTTCTTGACTGCTTCACCAGCCACGGGTGTCAACGTGAATGCCGTCGGATCAGTCGAGAATACGATTAATCCTCTGCTCCTCACTGCTGCTTCTTACACGGTGGATAAAGATGCTCGCTCATTTGGGTTCCTCGACGGAGGTCCCGGCTTCACAGAGAATGTGAGACTACCGTTGTGGGCTGTGAGCAATGATACAACTTCAACAAATGACGCCTGCTCGCCTTTTTCGGAAGACACTCCTGACCTGTCTTCAAGGATCGTGCTTGTCCGTGTCGCCGATAGTGCGGAGTGCGGCTCTTGGGAGCAGGGAGGCAACGTGGCTGCGAAGGGGGGAAAATATATGCTATTCTATAGCCAGACTAACTCGTATGTTTATTTTGTCATTCACCAAAAATAAGCAGGCTTTAACTAACACTATTATAGGTCTTTCCAAGCTATTTACCCTTATTCGGATGGCCTTGAAGGTGTTGGGGTTGTGACACCGAGCCAAGCAGCAGAATGGATTTCTCTCCTTAACCAAGGATCAAACATCACCATCGAAATTACTGATCCTAGCGTGGCTGGCCATCACTATGAACCTTTGGAGAACGAGGAATCCGGGGGCCTCACTAGCGTTTCGAGCTCCTGGGGACCGACTTGGGAGGTCGAGTCAAAGCCTCAGTTCACAGCACCAGGTGGAAACATTCTCTCGACATATCCAATGAACATGGGAGAATATGCCGTTCTGTCTGGGACTTCTATGGCTACACCACTAGCAGCCGCCATATTTGCACTCGTCGCACAGGCCCGCGGGTCTCGCGATCCATTTGAACTGCGGAGTGTTATATCTTCCACCTCCAAGGCCAAGCCGTGGTTCGATGGTGCGGCTGTTCATGATATACTAGCGCCAGTTGCGCAGCAAGGCACAGGACTCATCCAAGCTTACGACGCTGCGCATGCTACCACGGTGCTTAGTGTGAGCCAGATCTCGTTCAACGATACGGATCACTTTTCTAGCCGCAAGAAATTCAGCATCAAGAATATGGGAGATAAAGATGTCACGTATAAGCTGGGGCATACCAAGGCTGCTACTGTGTACACCTTTGCTGTCGGGTCACATTCGGCTGCAGCGTTTCCCAACCCTGTCGTGGATGATTGGGCCGAGTTATCATTTTCTCCCAAGTATGATTATACCTTGTTCCCACTATAACTACCAGGTCCCAGACTAATTGTGATTCTAGGGAGTTGACTGTTCCGGCGGGTTCATCCGGGGAAGTGAGCGTCACGGCGATCCCGCCCAAGAACGTCAATGCAACACAGCTACCCGTGTACAGCGGCCTGATTACCCTCTCAGCAGAAAATGAGAAGTCATACAACATCCCCTACATGGGGATTGCGGGAAGTATCAAAGATGTTCCCGTCTTACTGCAAGGCCCTGAATATGGGACGTTCCTAGGCATCTATGGCCGGCCAGACCCAGCCAATAAGACCTTTACCATCCCTCAACCAGACACAACTCCACCTCCGGATAGTCAAATCGAATACCCAGGGATCATTGCCAGTCTACTATTCGGGACGAAAACAATCCGAGCAGACGTCGTGGCCCTAACAGACACGGACCTCCCCGTTACCGAATTCTTCCACGTTCGCAGCGTTGGGAACATGCCTAGTTTCCCGGATTCTTGGGTGATTCGGAGGAATTACAAGCTTGGATTTACAGGGGAACTTGCTGACGGGGCAGTTGTTCCGGAGGGGAGATATAAGATTGTGTTCAGTGCACTGAGGGTGTTTGGTGATGCTGAGAAGGAGGATGATTGGGATTTTGCTGAGACTGTGCCTTTCGATATTAAGTATCTGTAGAAAGTGCGTGATAGCTTTGATAGTGTGGGTGGAAATACAAACCTTGACAGGTTTGTGGGCGTTAGTTTTTCCTTATTTTATTAGATAGTTGAACATAAGTCAGGAGTCTTTGTACATGGAAAGGAAGCTAGCCATAGGCATTCAGTACCTTGCTTGAGCTATTACCGGCTCTCCTGAGTTTTGACTCCAGTTCCCGCTTTGATAAAGAGACATTATAAGCTGGTCGTAAAGTTATGGGATTCGACAAGGTGAGTTATCTTATTAAGGTAATCTATGCTCATTAAAAAATCATTATCAGATTCAATCAAACCATGCGCCTCTCGCTCGCAACTGTTTGCAACTCATAACTCCCTCCCCTACTACTGGGCTCAATATCCAGGTACGAATCGCCGATTTTTCCATGGTTGCTCATCTCTCTCTTGGTGTTCCGAGGATGGTCTGTTCGTACGGCAACGCTGGGATGAGTATTCACATGGTGCCGGCTGGTATCCGTCGTATGTTTGACCGAAGATCCTCTGGCTGTACTCAAAACTCCTGGTAGCATTTGAATCAGAGGTCGTAGTGCTGGGAGACTGGCGCAGATTAAGGCGCAAGATAGTTCGATCATAGACCAGATGACGACATAGACGTTGTCCCCTTCTATATGTCAGTCTGCGGCGGTTAAGGGTAGAAGAGTGACTTACATGTGGCGTCAAGTGTGCTTGCAAAGCTCACTAAGTACTTCAGACGCACCATCGATGTAACGCAGGCACTGAGTCTGTTAGCTTCAAGCATGCCAGTAACAATAATTACTCACAAGGATCCAATGCTGAACATAAACAACAAGGCAGCCTTCTTCCGCCCTCCAAGCTGCAGCTTCCACAACTCGGGAATCGGCATGATAAAGATAACAATATCCTCGACAATGCTAAAGACACCACCAGCGTAACCAATGGCGGTAAGATTCAAACATTTATTCTCGAGATTCCGGTTCCAGATTGAAGAAATAGGCGTGCACTGGAATATGACCAGACCCAAGAAGATGATACCGTGACCGACGAGAAAGGCGGCTGCTGACCAGACAGCTATTCGAAAGCCGCGACTCGTGAATACGCGAGAGTAGAAGGCGAGTAAGGATGCTTTGGCCGAGACTTGGATTAGGATGTACAATATCTGGGTCACGTAGAATATCTTTTACTTGTTAAGCATCATTCATAGTGGTACGGGACTGGGAACAAACCTGAAAGATGGGTTTGGCGTTTGCCACATCGACGTTCCAGAAATGAAGACCGAATCCAAGTTCTGCGCCTATCATATCGTAAGCCAGGCACTCTTTTAGTCGTGGACGAACCTACTTTGAGTCTGTAGAACGAGCAGGGCAATCAAGAAAACCTGCTAGGTGTTGGCAATGGCTACTACTACGGTGTGGTTGGTCTTACCGTTGCCACAAGGGCTGTCCAATCATCCCACCATAACCTCTTGGTAACCATCAGTCGGGCAACGCATCGTAGGATGACGATAGGAAACGCCACTGCTGCGCAAGCGATAGCAGCAGCCTTGACTTGTTGTGCTCGCGACTCGATGGGATACCCGGCGCATATTTGGTTCGACAACGTGGAGGCGACTAGGCCAGTCAATGTTAGAAACAAGAAGCGAAGGCATTGCACAGGCAGGTACACACCAGCTTGGTCTTTGAACGGGCAGGAGAGTTGCACACACTCGGACACCTCGGCTTGAACAGTAATGTTGGTGCACATGCATTCAGATATGGCGGTGAGAGTACAGTTCCCATTCTCAAGTCCCTTGACGAGGCATGGTTGCTGCGATGCATGTTAGCAGTCAGGGGTACAAGATGCATATTGAAGAAATGTCTCACTGCACAATCAGGTACCAAACCAATCAGCGAAGCAGGGTCCTGCCCAGCCACGTAAGAAACAAACCATAACAGAAGAATAAACCAGCTCTGTAAATAGTTAGACATTACGAACAGCAGATAATTGTGCAAGCACAAAGATTAACGAGGTCTGCGTAGGAACATGTTTAAAGGGGGGAAAAGGAACAGGGACCGGCCGGATATGAGCACACATATATCAACTAACAAAGCTTGGCAAAAAAAGATGACACAACAATTGCAACGGACCCTGAAGAAACTTCCGCTCCCGTTCCGGAGCGCCGAGACGTTGCAGAGTATCGTCGCCACCCAGTTGTGGCTTCAATCGCAACCGTTAAGCGTAATACGGATGCAACGGCCCCTGCATGTCAAGTCGCGGGACATGCCCAGGTATAGTTAGCAGAGCGAAGCATGGGGCGGTAGTCACTCCCCAAGATAGGCTTCAGCTCCGTTTGGGTCGGTGGGCGCGACTCGCGTTGAAACAGTTTCTTGGTGTTTCGATTGGCCAATCGCTTTTTACCATCCGCGATCAGACACTTCGCTTAGGTGAAGCTCCACCTGTTCGTAACGTTTAACCCACTTGGTACATATTCTTAATGATTTAGATCTTAATATGATTGATAAGCTGACAATCCTGGTTTTTCCCACCGTCAAGGCCCTGTATTTACCTCAAGTAGTTCATGTTTGACGTAAGAATTCTCCGAAACGAAATCCGATTCTCTCTTTTGGACATGATCTTCAATAACGGTTATTCCGGCTTCAACTATGATAAAGAATACATTTCCAACGCATCATAGCATCATAGCTCAATGTTAACACAGTTTTCCTTTGGACATTGATGCAGATGATTGTAGCCCTCAACTCTCTTCTATTCTCAAAGCATTGGCGTGACGAAGATGGAGAAACTCGAGGCTCAGCAAAAGACTCGTCTTTAAAACTCGCCTCAACGAATCATCGCTAACTTGGCCGAGTGGTTAAGGCGCTGTGTTTAGGACCTAATCAGAATCCAAACCCGCAGTGGGAAACCGCGGAGGTTCGAACCCTCCAGTTAGCATTCAGCGATTCAATTCTTTTTTTTTTATTCAACAATCTCATATAAAAGACGTGCCTTTCCATCTGGTTTTTTCATGGCTATTACTACATATTTTATGCTATTAGGTTTTAATACCGTTACGTATTGATAGCTGTGTTTTTGCTATGGTGGCTAATGGCTTTTGACATCATTGCAGATAATAATAATTAAAACTCGCCTTAAATACATGTGATAGGAATATATCTTAGACGCACCTGGCCTTTTGACAGCAACTGTAGTAGCCCGGTTTCTACTTACGGGGTCAGCCTTCCAACGAAAGGGTCAAGGTTGGGCTCTGTAAGGACGACAGAAGCTTCTTTAATTTGGTCGCGGCTCTGGGAGATCAAAGGTGTCACCTCTCAAGATGGGCCTTGAGAAATATATTCTATTACTATTGGCCGGATAGGCTAGCCCAAAAACAAACCTGGATGCGCATTTTGAGAACCTCTCGCACATGGGCGTCCATGGCAGCTGATAAATATTCGTGCCCTGCCCCACAAGTGAGACAACTTTGGAGTTGATTGCTGAACCAATGCCATCGGTAGGCAGGCTTCTTGTCATCATTGTAGACAATAGCAAATAATCGACAACCAACTAATATCTCATACAAGAGAGAAAGTCTTTCGCAGTAAAGGGGATGGTAAGACAAGGGCTTGGATTTATGAAGCTAGTTGGGGTTAAGAGGTGAGGTATGGAGACAGGAATCCAATACCGTTGTCTTGCTTTCAATAAGTGATTCTAAACTAATTGGCCAGTGAGTGATGCGGCGAAACTCGTATATTTCCAGTCAACCAAGCGGAGAGAGCCAACAAGGAAGATTTTCTACTTATTTATAAGGCACCCTATTAAAAAATACAAGATACCAAAATACTCGGAGACGAAACTCAAGCAGACTAAGATCCATTTCTGCTTCTAGAGCTAAGTTCTAGCCGCTCTAAGCTGATCTGCTGCTGAGTAAGGGCTGAGGATTCCCGACTTTGAGCTTACATGGGCTGAGGTGTGCCCAATTTTGGGATCCCAGATCTTGATTGTTCCCCAGATCTGGGACGAAGCCCCCAATAGAATCCGACTACAGCCCACGCACCAGGCTTTCCAACATCTACCACCGGTAGCATCACTTTATTATTATCTGCAATGATTACAAGAAGCCATTAGCCACAATGGCAAAAAGCACAGTACCGCAAAGCACCGTAACCTAGTCGGTAGCATCACAAGCTACACCACTGCCATCTTGCAACCCCCCTAAAGGTAAAGTCCCATTTTAAGACGGACTGTTACCTGGCTGCGCATCTTTGAATGGGCAAGGTGGCGATGGATACCCACCCACTACCGGATCATAGGGAAAGAGGAGCGGTACGGATGAGCAGTGCCCTTTAGAAGTCGGTAAAGGGGCAATAGAAGGGGTGATGGTGGCCGCTAGCTCCAGCTCTTCGAGACAAATGAGCTTAAATTTGGTTCAATATACAATATGCATATGCAAGAGGCATTATAATGCATTCCCCATTTATACGATCAACAGAATGTCGGTTTCATATGGCCTGCGAAGCGCTAAGTAGTTTATCCCCAGGTAGTCAAAGAGCATTTCCGTCGGAAATAAGTATAGAATAGGGTGCTTGGAAGCTGGCTGAAGCTTATAACCTCGCTCATGCGATCTAACCCTGATCGACTGACCACATTGATTCTTGTGCCAGACCTGGTTGATCTCTTACAGCTTAAGGGACTTTATGGCACGGCGGAGTCGCCGATGGGAAGTCGTTTGGGATCTTGGAGGCTGAGACTAAATCCAACAGGAACTAGGATTAGGTTTAGAAACTTGAGAGAGTATGCATATCCTTTGTGCCATGGGGGCAGAACTGACTAGCTAGGCGGTCTCAGCTCTCGCGTCTCTCTGAATCAGCTTCCCTGAAGTCTGCCTCGCCTGTTCATGGCGATAAGCCTGCCGCAGAGTGACTCCTCCATATCTTTTTAATTCCTTTCCCTGGTTTCCGTCCCCTGCTCACTCAGATTCAACTCCCCCATAGAACTAGAGCTTATATTAACCACGAGGTAGTTTATCTAGGTCACCTTGAAGCATGAAAAACGGTAGGTGAAAGAGCCTTGTTTTTGTGAAAATGAGGGCATCGCCTAAAGCGGTGATATACGCAAAACCCCTATAGCGGGACTGCTCTGACCAATCAAAGAGCGCTATAGCTCAACACCACACACACCGGCCGCGCCAGCTGGAGGCCTCATATTGGCGTCTTGCATCCAGAAATGAAGGCAATGCAGCGTCTCGATGTCGGCCTTCTCTGCACTCAGCCTGGTCCTGTAGCGTTACGCGGTGACCGACAGGGAGTAGGAACTGCGGGTATGTTCCGCAAGGCAGAATCAAGATCACAGCCCCAAAATGCCAAGACACTATTGCTATGGACGTTGTCACGGTTGAGTGGTGCGGGCCAGTATGTAAGCGGGTAAAAATGTCCCAGAACATACTTTCAATACTACAACTAACAGATACCCAGCATTCAAAGGTTCTCTCAACTCTCCTCATGTGCTTCAATCAGGGCAACTATATGCTAACCACCATATTCCTGGCTGCCTAGCCATCTTCGTCATCGGGTATCCCGACTTAAACTATAATAAAGAACACATTTCTAACATATCATAGCATCATATCCCAATGCTAACACAGTGGCCTTTTTTAAGCCTTACGGCCACCTGCAGCTCGTAGGAGTCGAAGACTCATAGACTGCCTATCTACATAGGTATTTAACTGCTAGCCTCCGTACGAGAAACAAGAGAGAATTGCCATTTCCCACCTTACCAACTGCAATCCCTGAACAACACGTCTTTCAACACGATGCCAAGAACTACAGTCAATCAAGCAATGGCGCTGGCTGCCTAGCACTACACGACTTTTGTACCTCTAAATCCATGGACCCTTGCGTGATTGACTCGATCGCTATGGGCACCCACTGCTCCTGCGAGGTGAGTTGGCAATGTATTACAGGTGCGGAGAAAATGCGGTGATTGGTCGTTTTTCTAATAGTGGCGGCGAGAGCTGAAAGAGACATAAATGAGCTGATGCTGACTGGTTCTGGATACACTTTCGCCCTGTTTATTACATGTCAGACCATGTGAGCACTCGTTCTTCTTGATTGCATTTTAATCGCGGACGTATCTTTCCATTCGAGCTATTTGCAATCCGCGTCGCTTTGCCCAATTCTCAATCATGGATCCTGCCTCGGTGGTTGGTCTTACCGCCTCCATCATCCAGCTGATTGAGACGACAGCAAAGGTCATCGGCTATGTCAACAACGTCAAGGATGCCCCCGCCGAGCGGGCCCAGTTTGCTCGGCACGCTTCGAGCCTTCTGGCGCTTCTGACTGATCTGAGATACCGTGTAGAGGAAGCCGGGCCTGCTTCGGATTCTTGGTTCGTGGCTCTCCGCGGCCTGGGGGCAGAAGGTGGACCACTGGATCAGTTACACGACCAGATGGAACGCCTGGCGACCAGGCTTGAGCCTTCTACTGGGCGATTCAAGAAGATGGGCAAGGCCTTGATCTGGGCGCTCGACAAGAAAGACATCGACGAGACTCTTGCGCAGATTGAGCGGGTCAAGACGCTTATCATGCTTGCCCTGCAGAACGATCAGTTGTATGACCCCGGATCCAATCGAGATGCATTTAATCGCTGATGGTTTCTTTAGCAAGCTTGCTCTTGCAATAAGACAAGATCTAGTTGATGTCAAGGAGGACTTGCGGGGTGCTATCAATGAGGCAACCGCGGAACGACAAGGTTCGCATATCCAATCCTATATGTGGTTGCTCATCCATAGCTGCAAGCTAACCACGAGAGGTACCATGAATTAGATGGAGAATTCCAGAACATCGTTGCCTGGCTCTCCAGCCTCGATTTTGCAACAAAACAGGTTGACTTTCTCAATCGGCTACAACCTGGGACAGGAGATTGGCTCCTCTCTGATCCCAGATTCCAGCATTGGCAAGATGGAGAGGAGAGGACTCTGTGGTGTCCGGGTCTGCGTAAGATTGACTACTGCTAACCCTACCCTTGGCCTATGTTGCTGACGGGAATGAAGCCGGCGCTGGCAAAACGACCCTGGCGTATGACATACCCGCGCCATCAATGGGATGCCCGGTGGTTTCGTGAGCTTGCTAACCGCAGTTTGCAGGTCAATGGTTATCGAGTGGCTCAGGAGCCAGCATCAAGGCACCGGTGCTGCCGTCATCTACCTATACTGCAGCTACAAAGAAGAGGGTGTTCAAACGCCGCGGGAAATGATAGGAAGCTTGTTGAAGCAGGTCGTCCAACATAAAGCTGCGCTTCCTGATGGTTTGCGCCATCTTTACGACAAGCACGCTCGAGGGAAGACGCCCCCCAAGCTGGATGAGCTCGCTCGGCTGCTCGTACAAGAGGTCGCGTCGCTCCCGTTCGTTTTCGTCGTGATAGATGCTCTCGACGAGTGTCCCGAACGCGGCAATACCAGGGATACACTGCTCACCGAAATCCAAAAGTTGCCCCAGAATGCGCGGATCCTTATCACCTCCAGATACTCTCCACAGATCGATGAGAGATTTGACAGTGTTCCACATATCGATATCCGCGCAACGGATGATGATGTCAAGCGATATATCGAGGTCCGCATTGAGAAAGAGAGCTCGCTAGCAAAGCATGTCCGTTCAGACCCTACCCTCATGGAGGAAATCATCAAAACAGTCGCCAAGTGTAGCCAAGGAATGTGCGTTCTTGTGTCTTTTGGTCTTCTCATATTGGCCCATGCTAACTTTGGATCCTGTACAAGGTTCCTGCTTGCTCAGCTACACATGGATAGTCTGGCGAAGAAGCTCAATCGCCGCCAAGTCCGCACAGCACTGGGCAGTCTACCCAAGGAGCTTGACGGCATCTATGATCAAGCCATGCAGCGAATCCATGACCAAGATGAGCACCAAGTTGTTCTAGCTCACAGAGTGCTGTGCTGGATTTCATATACACTCCGGCCGCTCACCATTGCAGAATTGCGGCATGCCCTGGCCGTTGAGCCAAGTGACGACGATCTCGACGAAGACGGCCTCTATGAAACGAAGGATATAGTCTCGGTATGTGCCGGCCTCGTGACCATAGACGAGGAGAGCGATCAAATCCGCCTAGTACACTACACAACGCAGAGTTACTTCAAGCGCATCGGATCAGCCCGTTTTCCCGAAGCACCCTCAACAATCGCCAAGACCTGCCTGACATATCTGGCATTCGGCCCCTTTGCTGAGAGATACTGCTCAAGTCACCAGGAAATCACGAATCGCCTTGGCAAATACCCGTTCTTGAGGTATGCTGCTAGCCACTGGGGAGATCATGTTCGTGATGAAGTAGATCTCGATGTCCGTAAGCTTGCCCTTGACTACCTCGGCAATAACATCAGCATCTTGAGTGCCAACCAGGCGATTGATCAGACAATGTCCTCGTCCGGATGGTACTACGACAGCGGGGGAAGTGTCGGAAATTTCACTCGACTACACGCCGTGGCCTCGTTCGGCCTCGTTGGGTTGGCGCTGGATTTGCTTGCGGACGATATCAACGTGAATGCGAGAGCGGATTGGGGCACAACACCCCTTCACCTAGCAGCAGAGGCAGGTCACACTGAGATGGTCCGCTTGCTGTTGCAGGCGAAAGCCAATGTTGCACCCGGGGGGGTCGGCGGAACCACACCGTTGCACTTGGCTACTGAGCGGGGACACGAGTCTGTGGTGAAAGTGCTCATCGATGCAGGGGCAGACCCAAACGACCGCAGAGGTATGGGGGGCAAGTCGCCGCTCCACCTCGCAGCAGAGAACGGCCATATCGACGTGATGCGAGTTCTGCTAGCGGAGGGAGCAGATTTCAACCAGAAAGATACCAGGACCCCGCTGAACCGAGCTGCCAAGGAGGGCCATGAAGCCATCGTCCTCCTGCTCCTGGACAATGGGGCTGATATCTCTGCGACTGAGGAAGACGACAAGACAGCACTCCATCAGGCCGCCGAGGCCGGCCACGTTAAGCTTGTGAAACTCTTAATCGAGAGAGGTATTGACGTCTTGGCCAAGGACAAATTCGGTCAGACTGCGTTGCACCACGCAGCAGGGAGAGGGCAAGCAGAAATAGTCCAAATCTTGCTGGAGAGTGATGCGGACGTACTCGCCGAGGACCAGAGGGGGAAAACAGCTATTGATGAAGTTGCTGGGTGTGGGCACGAGAGTGTCCTCAAGATGTTGCTCGAGCATATTGGTAGGGGCGATGAGACGGGGCGATGGCTCGCAACTGCGCGTCTAACCCGTGCGGTTGATCAAGCAGAAGAGGAGGAAGTCGGGTTCTTGCTGACCAAGGGGGCAGATCCCAACGCTAGGGCCAGGGGCAAAGTTTCTCTTTTACACGCCGCAGTTGCACGCGAGAACGAAAACGTGCTGCGGCTCTTGCTCGACAACAGGGCTAGTGTCAACGTGAAAGATTCCTTCGGCAGAACCCCCTTGCATTGGGCAGCCTATAGAGGCTACGACGATGGCGTTCGACTCCTACTCGATCACCATGCCGACATCCAAGGGGCGGATGAGGATGGGGCAACGCCATTGTATATGGCAGCGGGATATGGGAGTGCTTCAGTCGTGAAACGATTGCTCGAAAATGGGGCTCAGCTGGACACAGGGGGCTGGGACAAAAAAGCAACCCTATCGTGGGCATTAAATCCACCTCTTCTTCGATACCATGGACTCATGAAAGGGGCAGACGATCTCTCTTGGGCAGAACGAGGAAGCGAGGACGAGGGACGGCAAAAGAAACGGCGAGAAAATGAGGAGAGAGAAGCCAAAGAACGCCTGGCTGTGCTTGATCTTCTGATCGGCGAGGGGGTGGATTTACACGCGCCGCTGGCGTACGGGCGTACCTCTCTACTTGAAGCCATCCTATCAGACCAAGGGATGGCCGGGGCAGCTATGGTACAACGATTGCTTGAGAAAGGGGCAGATGCAGCGCAGACCAGCGACAGATGGGCTGCGCTGTATCGGGCAGTATATTCCAGACAGCCAGAAGTTGTTCGGCTTCTCCTGGAGCATGGAGCCGATGTTAATCAGAAAAATAAGGATATCGGCTGCAGGCGGTTTGGGGGCGGTGCAACGGCACTCCACGCGGCGGCAGAAATTGGATCTGAGGCGATGGCTCGTCTGCTCATTAAGGCCGGGGCGGACGTGAGAGCCGCCGACGAGTATGGCATGACAGCGTTGTACAAGGCAGTCTCGAAGGGATGTGCATCGCTCGCCATCGTCGACCTCCTTCTCGCCCACGGCGTCGATATTAACGCCCACCACGGTGATTACGAGGCAACCGTGCTCCACGAAGCGGTTCTCGAAGGGAATATCGAGATGGTGCGATGTTTGCTTCAAAGGGGTGCTCGTATCGACGACACGGACGTTTTCGGGAAGACGGCCCTTGACCTGGCTAAAGATGAAGGCCACGAAGCAATGGTGTTTTTTCTAGGTCATTACAATCAATGTGTATCTTGATATGAAAACATATTAGCAAGATGATTTTTTCGTCGCATTCCAAGAGTCAATAATAGAGAAGAATATCCAATGAGGTTTCTAAGGAGCAGACATTGTCCTTTGAGCACGAAAAGTGTAGTATTTATATGCCCAACGCTGTGCTTATAATACCTATAATAATTAAAGAGGGTAATAAGACCTAGAGGTTAAGAACTTAAGAGTAATAAATAGGCTCTATTTAGCTAAGAGGGTAATTAAAACTAATAGGGGCTAAAGGGGGCTAATAAATAGCTAAGCTGAAGCTAAACTAGCGAGCAAACAGGCCATAAAATTGGCGATTTATAGTAGGGTATATATCGCTTGAGTCTTGTCTTATAATACTATGCAACTAGGAATGAGATGCAGGGTAGCTACGTCCGCCATAGACCTATGCTTAAGTGGTAAAGGTCTGTGTTCCTTCTCGTCAATAGGTAGTTATAATTGCTGTATTCATGGGCTTACAGAAGGTTAATCATATCCGTTTGTGCTCATCGTGAAGCAATGCCGCTCGTGACCTGATTTGCCAAACACACATCATCATCCCGAGTCAGTCGGCACAAAGCTCCGTGACACTCACTTTTGAGTGCCCTATATCGGGAATTGGAGAACCGATTGATTTCAACATCAAGACCCTCTCGTCAATCCGGGTTGTGGTCTAGTGGCACGTTGTCGGAAGCCTTCCGATCCGTCTTCGGGGTTTGCGGCCGGGCACGGTTTAACCTCTCTCGGCGCCAACTTCGGAGGATGGGTCCGAAAACTGAGTCATTGAGGGCCTATCATGGTGAGATGGAACTTGTCTTAGCCTGCCCGGTGAGAAATGGAGACTACTAGCTGTGGTTTGGCTAGGTAGAGCCATCACCGGGTGGGGTCCCGAGACAAAGATAGCATCGTGAATTGCTAGAATTTGCCCCCGGGAGAGCGTCCGATGAAAGAGACTCTGGCAACTGACTTTGAAATTCGGATGCTTGCCGTAGACTTTGGTGTATTCACTGAATTCGCGATCAAAATATAAAATGATATCGGGATCCCTATCTACAACGAACAGAAGCATCACAACTCACAGCAACTTCACCGTTGACAAGCTACAACACCCAAGCATCACACTTTCAACCATGGTTCTCGTTCCTCACAAGAAGCAGCAATACGCTGTCCTGGGTGCATCTAGCGAAGCCACTCAGAAGATCCTCACACCCGAAGCATGCGAGTTCCTGTCTGTCCTGCACCACTCATTCGAGGCTACCCGAAAGTCGCTGCTTCATCGCCGTGAGCTTCGACAGAAGCAGTTTGACGCAGGGGAACTGCCTGACTTTCTGCCTGAAACTAAGCATGTTCGAGAGGATAGTCATTGGCAAGGGGCTTCTCCTGCGCCTGGCTTGGCTGATCGCAGGGTTGAGATTACGGGACCGACAGATCGCAAGATGATTGTCAATGCCCTTAACTCTAACGTTTACTGCTACATGGCTGATTTTGAGGGTATGACTTTCGACACTGATTGCTATATGCGATAGCTAACAGGGCCAGACTCGCTTACCCCGACATGGAAGAACGTCACTGAAGGTCAACTTAACCTTTACGACGCCATCCGACGCCAGATTGATTTCAAAATTGGCGAGAAGGACTACAAGTTGAGAACCGACCGAACTCTTCCCACGCTCATCTGCCGCACCCGTGGATGGCATCTCGACGAAGCCCATTTCACAGTCAACGGCGCTCCCATCTCAGGTGCATTGTTCGACTTTGGTCTTTACTTTTTCCACAACGCCAAGGAGCTCATCAAGACTGGATTTGGACCTTACTTCTACCTTCCCAAATTGGAATCTCATCTTGAAGCTCGTCTTTGGAACGATGTTTTCAATGTTGCTCAGGACTATGTCGGTATTCCTCGGGGTAGCGTCCGAGCTACTGTTTTGATCGAGACCATCACGGCCGTTTTCGAGATGGATGAGGTTAGTGTTCAATTCCATCCTCTGAAGTTTTTGTTCAAGGCTAACTCTTCGATAGATCATCTATGAACTTCGCAACTATATTGGTGGTTTGAATTGTGGAAGATGGGACTATATCTTCACCTTTATCAAGATCTTCCGCAACCACCCCAAGTTCATCCTCCCCGATCGCGCAGACGTGACTATGACTGTTCCTTTCATGGATGCCTATGTCAAGCTACTCATCGAGACCTGTCACCGACGCGGTGTGCATGCCATGGGTGGGATGGCTGCACTGATTCCGATCAAGAACGACGAAGCCGCCAATGCAGAGGCCCTGGGCAACGTGGAGGCCGACAAGCTTCGAGAAGTCTTGGCTGGACATGATGGCACTTGGGTTGCTCATCCAGCTTTGGCGCCGATTGCTGAAGACATTTTCAACACTTACATGCCCACTTCCAATCAGATCTTCCGTCGATCTGAGACAGTGCCTGTCACTCGGGATGATCTTCTCAACCCTAAGGTGCCCGGTAAGATTACTCTTGAGGGTGTTAAGAAGAACATTCACGTTTGCTTGGTGTATATGGAGGCTTGGGTGCGTGGAGTTGGATGCAGCCCCATCAACAACCTCATGGTGAGTTACTTCTGCTCCATAAGATAAACATCTCATCTAACTATTTAAAAGGAGGACGCAGCTACCGCCGAGGTATCTCGCTCGCAACTCTGGCAGTGGGTTCACCACAAGGTCAGCACTGCTGAGGGAGTCCGACTAGACAAGAAGACTATCCTCGAGCTTCTTGATGAGCAGCATGGAGGTCTGCTAAAGACTGCTGCCGAGGGTCACAAGTTCGAGATTGCGCAGCAATTCATGCGTGAGCAGATCACGGGAGAGAAGTATGCGGGCTTCCTTACAGAGTAAGTATAGTTATTATCTACTTAAGCGGAGCATCTACTGATCACTTTTAGGGTGCTGTATGAAGACGTCACAACTACGGGAACAAAATAGATGACGCGGTCTGTGGTGGTTGCACCCGGAACAATCGTGGTTACATAGCAAAAATCGGCGTTGGTGGATTTCTTTTACTGTTAAAATTTCTTTTGGTTAACGTGCGTGATAAGCGAGTGGGACAAACAAGCGAGCGTGACAGGGGTATTTTTACCTTAAAAAGAGAAATTAAAAAAGCTATTAAAATTCAAGATATAATTTAAAATAAATCAAATTTTAATATTAGACTTATTATGTAATATATTATTTTATATC